>CM076413.1:6499479-7099479 GCA_038363315.1 Mugilogobius chulae | reverse complement strand
GCTAAACACATGTCCCATACACCACAATACACACACACCCACACACGTATCAAAAGATGCAGTTAGTCCACTTTCCCACTCAAAGGTGACTGAGCTGACTCATTCACAGATCTGCAGCGCCAGCCTGTCCACTCACGCACACTCATCGTTTGTGAGGGAGAGAGTAACATGCAAACACAGCCACAGCACTGCACCAATTATTCAAATCAAAGGGTTGCGTGCTGTGGTTATGTGTGGTACAGCAAAAAAGAGATGTTGCTTTGTTATTGGGAATTAGATCAGTTCGGTTGCATGTATTTGTTTTTTCTTTAAATGGCAAATTAGTTTTACTTGATACAGTTACCGATATGGATTCAAATACAGAGAAATTGAGTCTGGTTTGGTTTGGTCTTTATTTCACGGAAAATAAAGACCAAGTCATCTCTGTTTAGGGTAAGCTCACTTCTTTCACCACTGATCAGATGTGGACAGTATGTGTCAATCACTCCCATTTCAAAACCAGAACTTCATTTCTTTCTGTGTAAAAAGTGTGTGGTCTTCGCTGGTCATTTTTAAAATATTTTTTTATTATTTATTGTTTTTATAGTTAAGCCAGGAATGTCTTAAAAGATAAATTATCTTTTCTGTTGAGGTAGCGGTTTAAATTTATTGAGATGTTTCGGGACTGAGCATAAAATTTAGTTTAACTTGTAACAACATTGGCTGCTGCTTTTGGTTTTGATATTATGGAGATGTTGAAAAATGGTACAGGTGTGTTTTAGTGATGACAGCATAAAGGAATGTTTTGCAGCTGCAGAACAAGACATAGTACTCACAAAAACAAATGCCATAAAAAAGTGAGCACAATGTTCAATATTCACTCCAAACATACAATATAATACTAGTATCCTTCGAATTTAATTGTCTCATAGTTGCCTTTAGAGTATTTTGTGCATATTTGACTTTTGTTTTTTTGTGCAGACCATATGTGATTTTCAGTTCTAGTTTTACTGATTCTTAAATTCACCATAAGGCCCAGTTGCCTCTTTACTTCTGTCAGCAATTTGGTTTTGTAAACAATGATCCACACATCAGATTTGGCCTTCTTACTCTTTTTATGCATTTCTGATGCTACCTGACTATTGAGGCCCTTCTTGAGTGCTCTGGTGTACGTGTGTGTGTGTGTGTCCCACATTGCCAGTGTCACTGGCGTGTGTCTGGGTGTGTGTTGAACGCAGGTCAACTGTGGGTCTGGATAATTTGCCACAGATGATATCTGACTCCATTGCAGTCCACACCAGCACACGTTTCAAAGCTGCAGGAAATCTATTAGCACCTGGTGAGCCCTTTCTCCCCCCTCATGCCCTCTCTCTCCCCCAATACACCCTACTACAGCTCTCTCGCCCATGTCACCTCTGGCTGCCCCGCCTCAGTCCATAAAAGGCTACATGAATGCTGCAGTCCTGCTGTGCTGCTAAAGCCTGTAGATTAGTCCATATGTTTGCAGCGCGTGTGTGCGTGTCTACCACACACACTCAACTCTCATTCAACAGTGTGTGACCTTTGCGGACCTATGTGGACCTGTCTTTTGCACATGTGGAGCCACTTAGCAGTGAATGAGGTGCCAGACATGCATGCAGCAGCTGCCATACAAACAACTGTTACCATCCAGTCAGAATGGGCATCCAGGTGGACTTCCAGGTCAGATCACCTGTGCCTGTGTCTTTGTTGTAAGCATCCCAAATCATCACTGACAAGACCTTTAAAAACAGTTACATTGGAATAACAGGTACATGGAGACATGTGGTGATCATAATCACATGTCTTAAACCTTCCAAGTAAAATTTTCAATGCAACTTGTAAATGAGATTCAAGGCAGAACAGGATTGTTAAATTCCTCCATATTCTCCATAAGCAGTAAGCTCACAGTGCTGTAGTGTAACGCGCAGGGGAAACAAATGTGTAATATCAATTTAACAGTCTTGCATTGTGTCTGGGAAACATGAATTAACAGATTTATAGAGGTTCACATGTGTGGGCCAGATGCAACAAGAATATAATTTCCTTGTGTTTCATTTCTTTGTCTGAATTATTCAGAAAGGCAACAGACTAAAATGAGGAATATTTTAGGTCTCAGAGCATACATTTCTTTTGAAATGGATAGCATAGAAATCGCATCACCACTGGGACCTCAGTTTCAATGGAAGAATTACATTATGCTTAAAATTGAGTGGATCTCCTTGTTTTAATTAGACTACCAGGCCATCCTCCCCAATATTTAATGTGATCATGATTTTGACTGTACCAGAATAACAATCTAATTTCTGTGATGATAATTACAATTTTTAAACCTCCGTGTCCACTAAGAACTAGCCTAATTTCAAATTCTAATTTTGCCACTCAATTCAAGCTTACACATACACTTCAGACAAGATGTTCGGCATCCAATAAACAACACAGGAAATAACGTATCTCAAACTTTTACATTGGCTCTACCCAATGATTCAGTGTAGAATTGTCAATAAAACTAGCTTCAGACCTACCACAAAGTTTAAGAAATCCAAACCCAAACAGCTTTAACCCCACATGTGAACATAAGCTTATCTCGTCTTGAACCATTACTTCGTGCACACTGTCATTTAACCTGTTTCTTAAATGCCATTATCTAAGGCAGCTGTGTTGATGGACATTAGGGCTTTTGAGTGTGCTAACCAGCCCACTATCTAAAGCTGTAATTGGATTTATGTGCAAGAATGTTTTCCAAAGCCACACTTGTGAAATAGGGCCACATCTGCTGGCCATTAGCAGTGGACATAACATACAACAGAGAGAGGAAAGCCCCCGACGCCTTGATTCATTGGACCGCTGCGCGCCTTTTATTGCAGCTGAGGAGTAGACTTCAATGCGGCCTTCCAGCTTAGTGAGCCCTGCTTTATCTCTTCTGGTCACTTCACTCTGCAGGTTTAGATTTCATGTGTTTTTCCACCTGCCATTCAATCCCTCAGTTACCTTATTATCTCTCCATACCTTGTTGTACTTCACCATTTGTATACAATACATACTAATTTTATTTGAAAAAAGATAGAAACCGAAATAAATTTCTCCATTCAGCAGCACACTGAGATGCTGTTAATCAGGCGACTGCCTAAGGGTACAATGCTCATCATGTCAGAGACACGGCACTACAATGATTTTATTCTTATCTTTTAAACAGAATCTTTGCGGTCACCATAGGTAATTTTATCTCCTCCTCTGCTCCTATAACCCCTTGGTGTGCCGCAAGGTTCTATTTTAGGTCCTACTTTATTTTCTATTTATATGCTCTCCCTAGGACCCACGTTCTTGCCCTCATAACGTGTCCTTTCATTGTTATGCTAACGACACACAGATATACCTCCCGCTGTGACAAATGACCCTGGAAGTCTAGCTGCTGTGCTACAGTGCTTTCATGACGTGAACAGTTGGATGGCCCAAAATTTCCTGCAACTCAACAGCTCAAAATCTGAAGTTTTCTTAGTTAATCCTCCACAATCCTCCTTGATCCTCACATCATCAGTGACAGTCTTGGTTCTCATGCTTCTGCTGCCAGAAATCTTGATGTTACTTTCGATTCTCACCTCAACTTTTCCTCATGTCAAAAAAGTTACCCGACTGTGCTTCCTCTACTCTGTACAATTAGTAAAATCAGACATGCCCTCTCCCACACTGATCTACAAAAAGTTATCAATGCTCTCATTTTCTCCTGTCTAGATTACTGTGACTCCCTCCTTGCCGGTCACGACTCCAAAACCATCTCTTGCCTCCAACTGGTTCAGCACGCAGCAGCGCTCCACAAGCTCCCTGTGCGTTTTGGAATTGATTTAGAGATTTTACTGATCACTTTTAAAGTTTGTTTAGGTCTGGCAACAAGTTATATTTCAGAACTTTTAATCCCCTATGAGCCATCCCTCAGCCTTAGATCCTCAGGCAGGTCCCTTTTGCTGTTCCAAGGTCGAGACTCCGGGCAAAAGGTGATCGGGCTTTTTCGGTCCGGGCTCCTCGACTTTGGAATGACCTGCCTGAGGAGATAAAGCTTGCACCATCAGCATCATCTTTTAAATCACTTCTTAAAACTCACTTTTATTGATTGGCCTTCTCTTTTTTGGTCTTTTTTTATCTACACAATAAATTAATAAATAAATAGGGTATATTATTTTATTGTTTTTTGTCTTTATTGCTTAAACCATGTGCTTTTGTTGAGTATGAATATACTATTCAATAACTTATGCAATAATTTGCCGTTTGTGCAGCACTTTGTAAACATTGCTTTATAAATAAAGATTATTATTATTATTATTATTATTATATTATTATCAAATGTGACTGAGATTTTGTGGGACAGATTCTAGCCATAAGGCACCTTGCCCTCAAAAGCGTATTTGTCCCCTACATTTGAGGCATCCTTCAGAACAGAACTATGGGGCAACCTGTCAGGAACAGTGGCCAGGACAGTGCAGCATGCAAACTATCTGGGGCTGTTTTGTGTCAAGAACAACCTGAAGGATTTGCATATTGTGCATGTTTTAGATTGAATGTCAAACAGAAATACTGGACGAAGCCAACTCAGACATGGAAAGAACGTGTAAGCACCACAAGTAAAATCACACTTGGAAATGGAATTAAACTCATTACCTCCATGCATTGAAGCAAATTTCAGCATTTTATTTGTTTCATTTTATTCATGAATGTATTTATTTATTACAAAGAAATCCCTACTATTTTACAAAACCGTTCCTCCTCCTTGCTCTGGATTTCTCTCCCTTCTGACTGAGACCGGTCATTTATCTATGTCACTACAACTTCCAACACTCAACCTTTCCCAAAGCGAGGATGTCCTGTCTCTTGCTCTCTTTGTGGGCACGAGGCGAAGCGAACAAGGCGGTCCAAGCACCCTGTGACCTTTCATCTGTCATATGTGAGGGGAAAAGCACCTTCCTAATTGGGGGGAAAGCGTCGAGGAGCTGGGTGCTGTTAGGGAGCTTGTTATTGTAGTGTCGCCAGGGTCAAAGGGGAAAAAGGCTAGATCGCACTGATGATTGCAGGTTCCTAAGCTCCTTCAATGAGGAGATAAATATTGTGTTAGCAGCTTTGAATGTAGAAGCAGATTTGGATTAAGATAAACTATTGTGTTAGCATGTTTAGATAAAAGAAAGACTAACGCCATTGCCTGTAATAAAAATTCTGAAAACTAATAATTGTACTGGTTTAGGAGTGGCACTCTCAGGTCCTCACTGACAAGACCACCACGTCAACTTTACTGTACTCGTGGAAAACTTTGATTTATTTATTTATTCATCAATTCTGTTGCTCTGTTGTGATCTAGACAGATCACTACAAAATATATTTTCTCTAACCTATTTGAACTTTTTGTAATTTAAAGACAACTTTTTAGCTTCATAGCTCCAAATTTGTATGTAACTAGTCATAATAGTGGCAAGAACGCATTGTTGTCTTTTATTTTCACCACTCTCTGTGCAGGTGCTTATGGATTATTACAATTGTTACATTTTTGTGGGAAAAGGTCTTGAGACCACACATTTAATTCTAAGCAGTTTTAAAGAGAAAAAGTGTGAGTAGCCAATTGTTGGTACGGCACTATGCTGTAGAGAGAAAACCCGTCGTGTGATAGTGAGTGCTGACAGGGTTTGGCCTTGGGATCTTTGAAATCTGCTTCTCCTTTTGTAATGATGAATACTCCACATCTCCAACAGTTCAACCCTCGTGACTTTCCTTGTCCACACTAGTTTATACAGCTAAACATGCAGAGGTGGATAGGATAGACAGAGAGAAATGTAAAGATGTAAATTTTAATATAGCCCAAGCATTTCAATTGCTTATGAGATTCTAAATGTTTACTGTGAAACGAGGTGGGTCTCTCTCTTGATTACACCTTTTTTTTTTATGTCATCGTAGTAACTTCTTTCTGAAAAAGGAAAAAATGAAAGCTTTGCACGGTCTATTTTTCTACACATCGCTATACAACTTTCCGTATCCTAATTACCAGCACTGAGACATGACTGACATCTTGGATCCCCTTGCGTTAGGCCAGGGACTGTGTGTGAAAAATAAATCATGCAAGTTAATACTCCCTTTGCTTTGGTCTGTTATGAAAGAAACCACCCACCTCCAACATCTTCTCCCTCTAAGCATAATCGGCTGTCAAAGCTAACTTATTTGGCCCTCACTTGCGGAGGTATGTTGGGCCTGGTGCTGCTCCAGTTCAAAAGGTACCAACGATTTTCATATAGAGTCTGGATTTCCTCTTCTACTCTGACACTGATTGACGTTGTGGGTGAGACGTGTGGTGTGTGCCATTTGCTGCACCTTCTGAAGGACAGCCGTGCAGAGCTCTGGACACCTGTTCCTATGTGTGCACACCAAAGAGACCGCGAAAGACCACAGAAAATGAAATGACCTGCACGCGCCTTAATGAGGAAGGCTCAGCGTCTGGCATTCACAGCAGATTGCTTGATTTCTCTCTCTTTCTCTCTCTCTCTCTCTCTCTCTCTCTCTCTCTCTCTTTCTCTCTCTCTCTTCAGGAGGCTTTTAAGCAGGTTGCTTGTTAACGGCTGAAGTGAGGACAGTTAGGCCAACAAAGTAGTGGCATTGATTTCTAAAAGATACTTTCAAATTTTAATACATCCTGATATGCACCAGGAGCATAAATTAAATTATTGACTTTTCTGGCACTATTTTTAAAGTAATGTTGAAATCTATGGGTTATCCTTTACTTCCTTGCTCCAGAAGATTTATTTGACCAACAGAAAAAATATTTCCTTGGTCCCAAACCAGATCGAATCAATTTAGTTTATTTTTATAGAGCCCAAAATCCCAACAACTCTGAAGACTTCCCAAGATTGTTATTGTAATTGGTCATAGGTCAAACATGTCGAAGCAAAGTATTCAACAGTAAAGAGGCAAATGGTTAATTGTCCCAGAACACCCCATTTCTCAAAAAAACAACCAACAACAACAAAAAACAAAAAACAACAACAAAAAAAAAACTCCTTCTCTGCAAGAAAAAAGTCAAAAAACAAAAACAAAAAACAAAACAAAAACAGTGGGGGAAGAAAAGAAACCTTGAGGAGAGCCATAGACAAACAGGCTTTAGATCTGAGGTGATGCTGATGATGCATTAATTGCAGATTTAGTTTAAGTTTGTAGCCAGAGTCCACTAGCGGAGGGAAAGGACCAGGACAGACTAATCCTGGAAAGGAAGGGTGGGGTCCAGATCCTTAAAATGAACCCCACAAGAATATGCATGTACCATCAGGATATATTAAGAAACGGATATTATTTTCATGAGTTGATTTAAGTTGAGTAGAAAGCTAGCATTATGAGTGATGGATGGTGAAACTCATGATTAAATATGAAAACAGCCCAATATTAACATAAGATATAGATAGTAAAATACCTCCGTGATTTTTTTTTTTTTACAACAATACAAAATGTATCTGCACAACTCATGCTGCATGAATGCTCACAAAATATTTATTTGTTCACCACCTTAATCAATCACATCAGTGGTGAGCAAATAAATATTTTTCAGAGTTGTGCAGAACCTGTATTTTTCACATTGTACAGATTTTTTGACCTTGCACACTCACTTTCGAATAGATGTGCGTGTCTTCTTCCTTATTATGTGAGATATTTTTACACACTAATACAATGATTTAAGAACCCGACAGAAATGGTAAGTAACTAAGTATTTTTACTCTAGTACTACTAAGTATTCTTCTTCTTCTTCTATTATTATTATTATTTATTTTTTTTTTTTATCTGTACTTTACTTGAATATTCAATAATCTGGCCACATTTTACTTTTACGTCTTACATTTTTCAAGAAATAACTACACCTTCTACTTTCTATCTCTGCTTTCTACTCTCTATGTTTTGAGGTCAGCCTAGTTACTTTTTAGGTCCACAAACTGTTTTGTCAGATGTTTACAGTATTGTTTTTTCTCTTAAAGCGCAAGCTGCTGTGTTGCTGTATATCAGCACGTGAATAAAATATAAATAAAATAATAAAAGTCAAAATAATTATATGCATTTCACTAAAAAGCCCAAAGACAGTGCACATCAACGTTGTGATTGTACTTTTTTTTTTTTTTTTTGCTTAAGTTAACTTTTGTACTGAGACTCGATTTTCATCCCTTTTTTTTTTTTTTTGGTGATGGAGCCCCAACAACACCACAAAGATGGACGCATAGAGTAAAGAATTAGGCTCTGTTATGTATAAACTATATGTGGTTGTGGCATGTCTCCTAGCAAGAAGAGTGAATGAAATAATTGACAAGTCTACTTCATATACAAAATGTGTTAGAAGTCCATCAAGAATTGTTGTACATGTCAGGTCCGGAATTCAAACTGTTCGTCCAGGAGTTTATACGGAACAATGAACTACAGCTACCACTTTTACACTTTGGACATATTTATTTGTATAGGCAACTACAAAGTGGCAAATAATCTGAAAATAAAACAAACTTGAAAAAACTTAACAGTTGGCCTATAACTTACTTGGCGATGTAAGGAGGAAGTTGGACAGACCGTGTACTTTATGGAAGATTCCCGCTCTGGGGCAATGATTTTCATTCTCAAGGACGCTCGTGTTCCTCTTCCACCTGAGCTGCGCGTGAGGTGTGTTGCAACTGCTCAGCCCTCTCAGGATTCAGTCAGTACCTACTGAATGCCAAGAGCTCTTTGGCAAACTCTTTTCTGCCTTAAAGTCTCTCTGTGCCTGAGCCAAAAAACAAAGTAAAGAAATGATTGTCTTAGCAAAAGCTGATAGGCGTGAGAACACGCGCGTGTTCAGTGGTCCTGTACTGGGGAGCATTTGATTAACCCTGTATCAAGAAGGCCATCCATTTGCACGAAAGAACATCAGATTAAAGTTTGCTTATTTTACTAAACACATGTAACAGTAAAGCTGGTCTCACTTACCTGGGACAGTGGAATTGACATATGGGTTTTAATCATCCCTCTTCAAAATTCCTACTACATTTTCCTGAGGAAACAATAGGGTTTCGGCATTTCTAGAAGTTTTAATGTTTTTATCAGAGGGTGAACAAAATAGAATTAAGAAAACGTGTAAGAGCCCTCGAATTTTGTTAAACAAGGGAAAAAAGTTTTTCGAAATTTGTTTTATTTTGAAGTTTTTTACCGGATGCTAAGTAAGTTGGACCAGTTGTCGTTGCAATGTGGGGCGCTCATGGGGCGCTGTGAGCGCAGCACAAAGTGGAGTCAAAAGGGGTTGAACCGAGGACGTGTAGATCGCTGGAAGTCTCCCATCAATTGGAGGAAGACGAGACCCGTCCTGCTCAGTCAGCCGCACTCCACGCGCTTCAGTCCACCTTTGGGTATCTAACCATGAGGATTTACGCACCAGTTTACCAAACCTTGTTCTGCGTGCTTCTCACAGCTATGCACACAGGTAAAACATTTTTTCCATGTCTTTATTATATATATATATATATATATTTTTTTTTTTTTTTTTTTTTTTTTTTTTTTTTTTTGGCAAAGTAGATTAAATAGAAGAAAGAAAACTCCCTAAAACAAATAGACTTGACTTATATTGTCAGTAGTCAACTTTTTTTTTTATACAGATAACTTAATAAATTAGTACATCAAATGTGATTTATATAGTTAATCACAAGCCTGTTCACTCAGGTACCCACTCTTGTTTGTCTGTTTGTTCTCACTTGTTGAAATTGCTCCGCCATCACTTGTAAATGTGTCAAATGTTCAGATGTCTGTCTCTGATTGCGTGGAGGCGCACGTTTAACTGTCCTGAAAACGCCTGTGCACGCGCGCCAATTCCCTCACTCTGGTAGCCTACAGTCGCCATTAAACTTTTACAGAGGTCATAGTCATTTGTGCAACAAACATTGGTGAAGTCGTCTGTTGAGTGTGGAGCCAAATTAAGGCCAGAACTTTACAGGGAAAATGCAAAGATGCAAGAGCCATAGGGTCATTCATTGAAACACCTGCCTTTTGATGTCATGAGATTATGTTCTCATTATAAAGCTCTTCTGCCAATGTAATATTACAAAGAGCATTGAAGAAATTAGTGGGGGTCTAGTTTGAGCTTACATTGTGCTGCTGACCCTGACCTCTGACCTCTCTGGAAATTCAAGAAGAATATGAACATGGTCCTATTGGTATTCTGTGCCTGTCTCACCAGAGACTTTTGTGTGAAAGAAAGGTAGAGGTTGAACATCTGGACAAAAAGTCCACTCTCTTCTCAATCTCTTAAGCAGTAATGTTCATTTAATTCCCCGACAGAACCTGCTTCTCCCTTTGCTCTCACTGTCCAGCTGTACTGTGAAGCCATCTAGTCTGATTATGTCGACTAGTCCCACTTTGGTAAACCGTTTACATCGGGTGGCCTCAGTGAATGTTTTCAATGAAGTGAAAGCACAGGTCAGCCAGACTTGAGACACACGCCTGTAACTTTTGCCTCTTTTTATTAAATCTAATTACTCCTCTGCAGCCCTGATCGAGCTGCTTTAATTCTAATCGTCTCTCTGAGTAAATGTTTGTGATTTGAAGATAAGAGGTCCGACTGTGAAAAGAGGAAGAGCCTAAGTGAAATCTAATTGAGCAGCCTCGCCAGACATCAGGGCTGGAACAACAGTGTGATGAGTGCCAGATGTGGTCTAGTGGAGGCTAAACATTAATAACACGTCCGCCCAAAAAACATTTTCAACCACGAGGAGACACAGTTTACAATGTCTTAAGTACACGCATACAAAACAACTAGTGCTGGATCTTGGCACAAGTCTGAAGATCTATAATGTAACAGCAAATTTTCATCTGAAATTTATACCACACTTTAGCCTTATTATAAGAAAGAGGAAACGGCTGTAAATAAAGCTTGTATTTGAAACTTCTGGCCTCTGGAGACAGCAAAGTGGAGACATGCTCTGGAGGATGTGCCTCTAAATTTGACCAGTAAGGTAACACTTGATGGATTTGTGTTATGGATTTGTTGGTAAAATGTACTTTTGTCCTGCTTTTGAACCCATCGGATCTCCAATGCTGTCGTCACAATGGACTTTGTGTTTTTGTTTGAAGTTTGTCTTTCAAAGAAATGGTTTTAAAAGGTCTATAAATAAAATAATGATTTATATTACTCTGTTTCTTCTGCACTGTTGACAGCTCTACAGTTATGTATGCATCATTTCACTTTAAAGTGTGGGATGCCAATAAAGAAGAGTCATAAGATATGGTGACAGCGAAAGTTTCCAGCTACGGGCATTACTTCTGTATCAAATCATTATGGTTTTATTATAGTTAAACAGCAGGGGGTTTAACAGATGTAATGGCTAGACCTGAAATTAGAAAGAGCCTCCCTCTAGAATTTCAGATTTCCTTATTAGAATCTGTAATCATTTCATTAAAAAAATAAATGTACTGTAGAACAGTACAATATACTACTGGGTTATAACAAAAATAGCTTCAGTGGAGCGCTGCCTGGATCAGATCTGGTTTCTTGCAAAAAGGTGCTCATCGAACCAGCAGACTTTAGGTCTTATACTACTGTATTATTTTGGACAAAGATCTGTGGGAGTAAAAAGTAAGATATGCTCCAAAGCTATCACAAAGTGAACTGAACCAAGTATGCATTTGGATTGACATCACTCTGGTTTTGGCTGTGCTCACAGTTCAGGGCGTATTTAAACTTCATAGGCAGCCACAATCATCTGAAGAACGACAGCAGGAGGTGTTTCCACACTGACACACTTCTACTGTATGAAATAGTGTGTTGCTTCAGCATAGACCACAAAGATAAACCTAAGACACATAAAAATCTCAAGAGCTTCTTTGTGGCCAACACAATGCTCATTTACCAGGGCAAATAGTAGCATGTCATCTCTGCATCTGGAGGAAACGGTACTTTATGATGAAACTCTGCAACAGGAGGCCACACAGTGAGACTACATCTTATCCACACTTACTTTCCTTTTCTATTTTTTTATATTGGTGAATCACTATATTTTCTAATTAAGGTTACTAATTTTACAACTACCACAAGCAAACATTTAACTCAAGACTAACAAAACTCACTGGTGTGTGGATGTGTGTGTCTTAGGTCACTGCAGAAGAAACCATCAGTGTTTACAGAAGTATGAGAAGACAGAGAACCATGAGTTGGTTTGCACAGACTGTCCACAGACTCCTCTAGTACGAAACAGTCGATCCGCTGAGCACTGTGCCCGCAAGTGCAAAAAAGCAAAAAAAAACTGCAGGTAAGACGATGAGATGAGTACTGCTTGTTTTATATCAGGCTTGATCTGCTACGTTATCTGTAAAAAAAAAAAAAAAAAAAAAAAAAAGTTTTAAAACCGACTTGACTGCTGGAAAAAACATTGAGAGAAGATAAAGAAAGGTCTGAAGGTGGAAAAAAGCAATGTCATTGGTTTGACAGCAGATATTCGTACTCAGCACACAGGTTTATGTGGACAACTGTGTCTCCTGTCACAAGTAAAGTAGAGATGACTTTGGGTTTTGCAGTAAAACACAGTTTAGTTTGTGAATATTTTGGCCTGAAACTTGCTAATTTGCTCAATTTGCACTAAACATGAGATCAGTATGCCATTTAAGCCCCATACACTTAGTTTATCAAACAAAAAAGTAGTTTAAGTGTTTAGCTTTACTTGAAATGTAAGTACTTATGTATACATGGATATATTTATACATTTATACACATATATGCAGTATATGTATTTTTCATGTTTATGACATAATTTTCTCTTAAATTTTTTCCAGAGCTTTTAACTTTCAAAAGCACAGCCAGAAATGTCACTTGCTTCCATATGACCGTTTTGACTCTGGCGTACAGAAACAGAGCAACTCTAACTTCACACTGTATGAGAAAAAAGGTAAATATTATTAATCATCCTTTACATTGTGTATTGAGAGTATCCACGTTAAAAGCATTATGAATGTATATGGTAAAGTAAGCCTCCAAACTTGTCTTCATCAGTTTGACTGGCCAGAGTTAGGCCAGTCACATTTCCAATGAGAGCAGACTAAAAGCAAAGTAAACAAAACAAATGTTTACAAATGAAGTTAAGATTTTCCTTGGTTTTCACTTGTGGAATCTAACACTAAAGTATTTACTAAACTCCTCCTTGTGACATTTAATGAACTTCAGGGAGTTTTTCTGTTCATAATAACACACAAACCAGGACATGCTGAAACACTTGAAATCATCTCCATGTCCAAACATGGTAAGAAACAAAATATATTCCAGGTGGTCAATGTTGTTCATGGAGGGAGACTTTTAATTAAATGCACAGAGGAACAAAAGAGGTAGAAAAGTGTATTACTGGCCTGAAGATGTCTGTAATGATCATAATCTGATTGTCATTTCAGATTATATTAGAGAGTGCATCATTGGGACCAACAACTACAGAGGTCGTAGGTCATGGACCAAGTCAAACATCACATGTCAGGCTTGGTCTGATAACATCATCAATGAGCACACGTAAGTCTGTTTTACAATTATATTAATAATATGGTGACAAACAGAAGACAATCGGAAATTGTTAAAATCAAACATGTTAGCGAGTTAAAAGTATGGCCAGCCATCTGGTTTGTGTTTACCTGGCTCTGGGAGTTTTTTATCCATCTTATAGTTTATGTGTGAATATCATATTATAGTTGTCAAAGAGTCATTGTTAAAGGAATTGTTGTTCAATATTTGTCATTGTCAGACAGGCTTATATACTTTTTGTTTGTAACTTGCAACAAAGAATATTACTTTTTTTTTTTTTTTTTTTTTTTTTACTTCATTGATGTCGCCTTTCAAACCAGGATCTCAGAATCCCAGGTCTTCCACCAGCTCTTTCCATCTGTGTGGCTGATACAACACAGGCTTCAGTCACTGATTTAGTGATTCCTATCCATCCCACTGCGGGGTTAAAGGAAAAGGGAGGTCTTAAAGATGAATGCTTATCCAGAGTTTAGTCAGCTTTCTTTCAACACAAGCAGGGATCTCCTCCCAAATGAGCTTTTTTTTTCCCTCGCTGCCGGACTTCAGGTGTATCCCAAATATTCTCCACTGTCTGCAAGAAATAGAGTGATTAGTTAATTATAAAGGACAACTTTGGCATCTACTACTTCTCATTAGTTATACTCAAACCACATGAAAACAAAAGGCGGAAGTAAGAACTTTCATTAAGTACTCTGTGAATACAAATTTCAAAAAGCTTCAACAATTGTATCTTGATAGCTATGGAATTCTAGAAATAAACTTCCTGATTTGAAAAGGTGAATGTAATTTTCATTGTATGTTACCTCTCACCCATTCACTTGTCAACTTCTGTCAGACTTTGCATATGGGGTTTAACCAGTCACAGTGAAGACTGAACTCTGAGGAGAAGTAGGGCATTTTAGTTACCTCATAAAGACAGAGCAAACAGAATTGTGACATGTCTGATCTTAGCTGCATGAAATATGGACATTATTTTTTGTCATTATGCTCACTCCTACTTAGGTTCAAAGAGTTCTTTACTTAATTGAAATTTGGTGCCACCGGAGTTACCCAACATAGAATCATCCTGCTGTGTGGCAGTTAGCATCACTCAGACGCATGCACCACTGAAGCCGCAGGTACCTATTATTTTCACGCTCAACTGCTTCCTGTGAGCAAAAGGTGATTTCCTAACAGATTGCCTTCAGAGACTGGGACTTCCACTCGTTTGCCAGTATCAAGTGTGGAGATAAAAATAATTACAGTGTTTATAGATATTGTATACAGTGCAAAATCTTAACTCGTATCTCACAGCACATGATTATGTATAATCAGTATATGTATATAAGCAAATGATTGATTACATGAATACAACATACATACATACATACATACATACATACTTGTTTTTCTATCTTAGTGAGGACCTTCACAGGCATAATGTATTATCCAGCCCCTTACCCTAACCTTAACCATCCAAACTAACCCCCTAGCCCTAACCCTAGCCCTATTCCTAAACTTAACCCAATTCTAACCCTAACTCTAAAACCTCATCTTGACCCTCAAACAGGCCAAAACAGGCCCTTCAGAAAGTGAGGACCGGCAAAATGTCCTCACTTCCCAAAAATGTCCTCACTCTGTTGGTTAAAAACTCAAAACAGTCCTCACTAAGATAGAAAAACAAGTACATACAACATACTGTATTATCGTCTGATTTTATTGCATGGAACCATTGACTTAATATGAAGCACAAACAATGTACATCTACATTCTATCTCACACATGATATGGTGATATTTGGTATTTCCCAGTGATATCACAGTCAGAGCTCTTCAGCATGTTTTTTGTCTACATTCCACAGGGCGAATGGTTAGCAAAAAATGTTAAAAACTGGTCAGCATCTGTTGACAGTACAATATCAGAATATGTAAATTTTGATCTTGAAAAATCAAAATGTGGTGTTTTCAAGCTATCATCATTTTAATATTATCTAATTAACTTATTAGCTGAATCACATGTTATTTATATATTTTTTAGTCCACTTTGACATTTTTATTGTGTTTTGTGGTCAATCTACATTGTAATTTCTGATATCCTTACAGTATGTTCACTGAGTTAACTTGTAGGTTTCCTCTCCTTCTGGCTTGAATAATGTTGTGCATTAGAGTGGAAGCTTTTTGCAAGCCCCAGGGTATAGTGGGGAGCAAAGTAAGCTTCCTCAAGAGAAGGGTCGGCACCAGGACTGCACATGTTCTTTCTTTTACATCATTGATTTCAATTTCAATTAATTTATTTGTATAGCTCAAAGTCACAACAGTAGTTATCTCAGAGGACTTCACATAATTGTTGATAAAATTTCACATGAGGAGTCTGTCGTTTTGGTCAGTGGAATAAGCTCAGCTTGTCTTTTTCAAAGCAGTCACTTTATAGACTTATATTTCTTCTTCAATATGTTTTGTGTTTTAGTTGTGCGTATCTAGGTGGGAGGGTCGCAGTTGGTATAGATCAGGGGGTGCTGACACACCAGCTTTTCATCATCCTGCTCTGACAGAGGACCAATTTCACACACTGTCCATTTAGTGCAGTCATCCTCTGCCTTTCCATTGTTACATACCATATGTCTGGATCAGCGAGGTTCTTTTCTCTAAATGTCCGTGCTACAGTCACTTGTTCAAGCTGACATGATCGAGTCGATGACAGAAAGGGATTAGATTTAAATGTGTTCAAAGACTGCCAGAAAAAGGCTTGCATGGGTTACTCCAAGTGGTTCATAGCATTGTTCTGTGCGACTGGAGGTTACTGCACTGTGACAGGCCCCGGCTGCTCTAAACTTGAGTAAAATGTCTTACATTGTAATTAAATGTTAAGTACATTTAAGTCATTACTGTTGTCTATAAAAGTTCTCATGGTTATTCTTATTATTGTTGAAGTATAATATACTTTGGATAGTTTGATTAATATGTATATCCACACCTTGCAGGTTTATCCTGATAGGTACCCAGCACACGACCTACGAGAGAACTTCTGTCGAAATCCTAACAACGATCCTGGTGGTCCTTGGTGCTACACCACTGACCCAAATGTACGTGCTGAGGAGTGTGGCATACCACAATGTTTAGAGGGTAAGACCCTCCCAACCCATTCACTAGAAACACACCTTAAGAGTAGACTACATGTTGAGGCAACCTTAAGTGCATTGTGAGCCTGTGTTAAGGCCTGTTTTTTAATGGTACTCAAAACTGTGTACTGTATATCTTTACAGAAGAATGCATCAAGTGTAATGGGGAGGACTACAGAGGACGAGTGGATCACACAGAGAGTGGCCGGGAATGCCAGAGATGGGACTCAGTGCGTCCTCATAAACACCACTTCCAACCAAAAAAGTAAAAAAAGGCTTTTCCCAAAGCATACCTACACATCTGGCTCATGCATCAGAAGAGATATCCTCAGGAAGGACATGTCCCGTGGCCACTCATGTTTTTCTTTTTTTCTGTTGTCAGGTACCGTGACAAAGACTTAAAGGATAACTACTGTCGTAATCCAGATAATCGCCTGCGTCCCTGGTGTTACACTATGGATCCCAAAACTCCATGGGAGTACTGCAACATCACTGTGTGTGGTAAGAAATGCTTCAAAACAATTTAAATTATAAGACAATGACATTTAGGAATTATTTTCAAAATTATTTTTAGCAAATATGACATTATCTAAAAAAAGTGTATATGCTGCATAAGAAAGATTTTGTGACAAAACAAACCACTGTCAACTATGTGCTGCTAATCGTAAAAGAGTGCAATGCAATGCCAGTTTTAGATGCAAGAGATAAAAGCAGCTCTACGATTGACTCTGCTTTGGTGGTCTGCCCCTGCTTCTCTTTGCTGTATGAAATAAAAAACACGACTGACTCCAAAGTCACACACATGCCTGAAAATAAATACATGTTATAAATACATGTTAGCTATATGAACATCATGTGTTTCTGTGTTCTCTCCTTTTGTGCATTAAAAAATAACAATAATAATCATCATAAACAAAAGAAGTACCTGTTTCTTTATTTCATAGTTTGAAAAATAATTGCATAATTTAATTTATAACTACTGAAACAACTTGAATCTTTGATTTTGGTGCTTACTGCTACTATTGCAACATGTTTAAATCAGTTTAAAAGTGACTTTGGTATTTGGGGATCTTGTGAACTGTGACTTTAAAAATACTAACCAACATGAGGCATGATAATACCTATGATCACTTATACACTAGAGGGATTCCCAAACGTTTCAGACCGGGGACCCTCAAAATAGATAAATGTAATAAAAAGTTAAAATGTCTTTATTTTAGTATTTTATGACTAAAAGGTAAAAGGTAAAAATAGAAAGTAAAAATTGTAAAATAACCTCATGAAATCATTTTGTGACCCCCAGAATTTGCTTTGCGACCCTCACTTGAGAACTACTGCACTAGAGGATCATTTTTATGTAATCAAAGAACTGAAATGCAGCCATTTAGGTTCCAAAAATCTTTTCTTTTCCTACATGATGCATCAATGTTTCCCTGACACAAAGTGTAGTTTGGATAACATTTGCCCTCATAAATAATGTAAAGCACAAGATGAATAGGATGGCTGCAAAAACAACACCATGCCATTTGAAAGTATGAATATGTTTCCTTTGGATGTTGACATTGTCCCACATGTGCAGAACAAACAAAAAGAGCATCTATCAGACGCACACACATGCACACACATGCACAGACAGATTTACTATGGACTGAGAATCTGCATTTGTCCAGATGTGTACATCCCTCTATGGCTGCCCTTAGAAAGATAAAAATTACTGACTTGTACATGGTACAGCGCAGACACCGGCATGCATTACATCAAACCAAAGATTCCTCATTCGAGACCTTCACTTTCTTCCTCAAAACATTGCCTTCACTCCTCCATCTGCTCCACCGTATTTGTCAAAGGCTAAGGAAACAGAGACAGAAATCTAGAAGGAGAGACTCTGGTCTATCCCAGTTCCAGTCTTGCTAAAGAGCAGAATTCTATTTGAAAATGTTTGGAATAGTTCTTCTATGACTACAACAGTCAACTATTTTGGCATATATTTGGATACATTATAAGCAAGCAAATTTGAATTATTGATGTTTTATGCTGATAGAAACCTGTGCTATTGCGTGCTCAGAAAAACTTCTGACGTCAAATTTGGAAGTACCTGCAGTATGTCCAAGTATGCAGGGCACCACTGTTATGAATACAGAGAGTTTCCTATCTTGGTGCAGAGGACAAGGTTATGCTACTGTTTTGATCATCGTTACAGGGTTTAGCATGACACATTCTTGAAGGGATTAAAGTCTCCCTTCTTGGCTCCTAATCATCCTTTTTTCTCTTTGTTATGGCTATCTGCACCCTACTCTCAGTTTTGGAGTTTTAATAACATCTTATAACATTGTTTTTCTACTTATAGACTTGGACTACAATGAGGAAAATATTTCTAATACGTCGACATCCTGTTTAGAAGGAAAAGGTGCTGATTACAGAGGTACTACAAATGTTACTCCGGAGGGTGTGTCCTGTCAGCGTTGGGATGCACAGTACCCTCATAAACACTCTTTTGTACCAGGGAACTATAAATGCAAGTGAGTAATGTTCATAATTGTTTTTGTTTATTTAAAGTTCTAAGAGAACTGTGCTGTTATATATTCTCCTGTTGCTTGTGTCAGAGACCTGAGGGAGAATTATTGTCGCAACCCTGATGGTTCAGATCAACCGTGGTGCTTCACCACAGATCCAAACCAGAGGAGAGCCAACTGCACTCATATCCCTCGATGTGGCGCTGAAGCTTTACAAGAAACTGGTAATTCATTGAAATACTTAAGGTCACCACAACAAATGATCCACAAAGAACAAGCATAGTATTTACAACATCTTATAATGTATTAGGCAATATGACAATAAAAAAACTGACTGTTATAGTGAGAAACATATTCATGTAATGTTTTCACAAAGTGGAATTACACAGGCACTTTCATTATTGACCCACAGGATTCAGCCTCTTGATAGAGTATTGCCCTGTGAATTTCAGTTTCTGGCAGAAAGTGCATTATTTCCCATATTCTTTTGCAGTCAATTTTGAAAGCATTGGTTCAATTTTAGGGTGGATCAAAATTTGAATTTAATTGAACATTTAGACAATATGAAACAAAGACAAAAATTAATGAACTACCATAGACTATCATGGGTGTGCCCTCTTGTGGGCTTCACTTGGGTGGTTTTGGGGTCTCATTTGCTATGTGTTGTCTACAGTAGTAGACGAGAGATTTGCATGTCTCACAAATGTGACAACTCACTGGCCAAACAACAGTGCAGAGTATCTAGCACCACCTGGAGACTCCCTTGTTCTACTGAATTATGCCACTGACACCTGGGAAGGTGTGATCGGGGTGTTCATCAGTTCACATGGCACCAGGACACCATAGCCTTGAGGTCAATGATCAACTTTGTTGTCGTTTTCGATACTTGAGTTAGGAGAGGGGAGCTAAGCTGTCACTGATGAATCTGTGGTAGTGGAGGTAGCCAGATTGTAGACATCTTGCGCAACCTTCTGTCAGTTTAGCAGAGTCTTCATCTCACATGTCCAGGAGAACTTCTGCCAGCTTCTGTGGGAGACATTAAGTGCAAGTGGATTGTGTTCTCAGCCTCCTTTGTTAACTGTGATTAACAAAGTGATTGTGATTGTGCACATCTCACAAGAAGGCACATGCTCTCTGATGATTGTCGCAGCAGCTTTCCCAGTAGGTGGTGATGGAAGGAATGAAGGCCGTCAGGCTGAAGTGGCAGGCCAATCAATTGGTGTTGGCTTGTAAGACTCCTGAGGCAGTTGACAGGCATCAGCAGGTCAAATTGGATATCCACTGGTTAGTAGTGAAGCTGTTGAACTTGAATGAGTATGTTAATAGATAGTGGAAGGAATATTTTGAAGACCTCCTTAAAAGGGAGACCCGTCCATCACCCAGGCTGGTTGATAAGCTCCTTGTGGACTGTCTTGGCTGACAGGTCTCTGCAACATCATGTGGCTTTCTGAGAGTGCCTGAGCTGGCTGGTGGTCCCTATGTTCAAGAAAGACAGATGGGTTTCAAATACAGAGGAACACATCTACATACTTTTACAATCCCATTTCTTCCTCGCCCATTTCATCCTCAACCAACTCTATGGTTTTTTTTTGGGGTGCTCAAAGGTTCGTTGGAATTGGCCAACCAGTTCAGAGAGAATGGAGAATGCATTCAACTATGTCCTTTGTAGTGCTGTTCTTTGTCACTAACTCAATTCATAGTTTTTAAGAACATAATTGTTAGGCACAGGGAGGAGCTGGAGGATGTCCAGGTTTTGGATGTCACAGGATCTCATCTTTGCTGCCATTTGTCAATGCTTACTACAGGCTCTGACCTTGGAAAGTCATCCATATATTTTTCTTTCACAGAGTGTTATGAAGACACTGGAGAGAACTACCAGGGATCATTGTCTATCACTCGATCAGGAATACCCTGTGCAAATTGGTCACAACATATAAACAGGTACTAAAAGTTTGCATTTTGTCTTTCATAAGTAACAACATTTTTAAAGCTGTTATGAAACAGCAGGGGTTCCAGAAAGGCCAATTGTAAATTTATTTTTCTTGACCCTTCAGATGCTTTTTATGTTCTTGACAAATACAGGATATTGAAATAGAAGCTTTTAGAATTATTTAATTTTGCGGAATTTGAAAAGGCAGAATGGCACAGACAGATGGACATGTTCCAGAACTGACCTATGGCCTCAGGAAGTGCTTTCTTAGGGAGCAGATCAAAGCCAATCAGCTCCCTCACATTGGCTGCAGCCAGCGTGTCTGCCTTGCCCAAGGTGAAGGGTCAGCCCACAAGAATTGCTGGGAGCTACAGCTTGTTTAACATTCTCCTGGGAAGTGAAATTATCTGCACCCACTGACAAATTGTTTCTTAGTGCTGTGTAACATCTTTAATGTGCAAGTTTCAGATTTCGTCTTGTGCTTGCCTTTCAGTGATTGTCAAATGTTAATTTTATATTTAAATCTACTGAAAACTGTTGGCACATGACAGCAATGCAACTTACTATAAATGTAAATTTCTAAAATCAGGAATACAACCAAAATAATTCTACAAACATTGTGGCTCCTGCTGGTCTGTCTTGCTCAGAGTACATACTTTCATACTCCCATGAGCACTGTTCACAAAACTCTATTTCCTTCTACAGGATCTCCGTAACTACAGATTTTTCACAGTGCAACCACAGATACATTTCTCAGCATGACATGCTTGTGTTTAATGTACTACACCACTTCTACTAAGCACAAGTGTCAATGAATAAAACCACAGTTGTGTGTTTTTCAGTGGGGATTCACACTCTACAATATCACACGTAGGGTTAGAAAAGAACTACTGCCGAAATCCAGACAAAGACAAGCATGGCCCCTGGTGTTATACCAACCCAAACACGCGCCTGTCCTGGGACTACTGCAAGCTGAAGCGATGTAAGTGGTTTTATTTTTAAATAAGCTTTGCTAATGCTATTGTATTACCAATTAGATTGATATTTTATGTATTTGGTTTGTCCAGTTTGAACAAACCCTTTCCCTTTATTGATAAAAGACTCTGTGAAGTCCACCAGCTAGACACAATGTTTTGTTTTGTCTCTAAAAATGTAATTTAACCTTCAACAAAATATTATATACATTATGTATTTTGTATGTTATTGTGTGATGTTGAAAATGAAATGCCTGTGTTCACTTCAGGTGAATCTGTAACTGCAGTGCCTCAAGTCAGCTGTAAGATGTTTATGCTTTATTATAACACAATTTAAATAACACATACCTGTAACTTAACATTGTGTCCCCAATATGTTTCAGATTTGGCAAGAGCAAAGATTTCATGCTTTGTGCACATAAGCACCCGGATAGTTGGTGGACATGAAGTGAGGGGATCCGATGGCAGCTGGGTTGTTAGCATCCAACGAGAGTAGGACATTTAATATGTTATTAAATAATTTAATCCATAATCGATGCCTTTGATAAAACATTGTTTTTAATTATTTTTTATGTTCATCCATTTGCTAGAAACGTTCATTTGTGCGGGGGCTCTTTGATCAGGGAGGACTGGGTTTTGACAGACCAACAGTGTTTCACCTCTTGGTAAATCTTTACTCTTTTGCTGATCTATCTATGCTATATTTTTAATCTTTCTACTATCTAAAACAGTTGTTATCACTAAAATACATTTAAGCTCAGCTCCAAATAGAATAAATTCAACATACCGTATGTTACCTATTAAAGATGTTTGTATTAAGATAAAATAGTACATACAAACTAGCATTGTACTTCAGAAGAAATGGAAAAGCTCCTTTTCACTGTACATGTAAAACACATGGTACAGATCAGTAGCTTTAGGCTACTAAAGAGTTGGCTGTCTGTAGGTACTGGTATAGATCAGATAATATGGTAATGGTGAGGAATCCCAGAGCTCCGGTCACAGCTGGGTACTGCTCTTGTATACTGCATGACCTACAGCATGAGAGAGTCCAACAGTTTGAAGATAAAAGATGTCTTTGAGCGTCAAAATATGTTTTAATGGCTATATCAGATAATTTGAAACCTTGTTGGTAATGTGTACCCTACATTACACAGTGCACCTAATGATTTATGACATGTGTCTGGTGTGTCTTCTCTTTGTTTTTTTCGGGAGCAGTGTTCCAGATCTGAAGGACTATAGTGTGCAAGTCGGGCTCAGGCAGCTTAATGAGTCTTTTAACCATCCTAGACTACGTATCTCCCGGCTCATCTGTGGCCCAGAGGGATCCAACCTTGTCATGTTGAAATTAACAGGGTAAGCATCTTTCTTTTTTAGATTTAAAATTAATTTACAGCTGTGCAATAACTGAATTAAGTGGTTGTGTGGAAATATCAGATCTGATGAACGTCATTACAGGGACATTGGGATCAGTGAATCTAGTTGTGTAAAGGTTGTATTTTCACTGTTTATTCTAGTCCTGCCCCTGTGTCTGAGGGTGCCTCCACCATTCATCTTCCTGTGAAGGAATGTCACATCCCTGAAGGCACCAACTGCACCATGTACGGCTGGGGGGAAACCAAAAGTACTAACCATACACTCTTACTCAAAATCAGTCATCGAAGTCTCTATTGAGATACTCAGTTTATTCTGTTACAGGCACCGGGTCTGATGACACTCTGCATTCGGTTACCATGCCTATGGACAGCAAGATGTGCTCACAAATCAAAGGGGATGCTGGAGACAGCAGGATATGTGCAGGGGGCAGAAGAGGACAGGGAGTGTGTGATGTAAGAACGTTAATATTAAAAGAGCATCATCGCTAAGTTTAATATGACATCACCTGCTTTACCTTTACAGAGAGACTATGGAGGCCCACTGGTGTGTCAAGAACACGAGCACAAAGTTATACTAGGTGTGAGCATTCAAAGGACCAAATGTGCTTCTTCACAACCAGCACTTTTTGTCAATGTTGCTTTCTATTCAGAGTGGATTTACAAAGTCTTCAAACTCTACCCCAGTGTGTGGAGGAACTAGGATATATTTTTTGAACCCGGGACAAAAGGACTAAGGGAATTCAGACTCATGTTTTGAGGATCTTTTTGAATGTTTCAACCCAGATGGATATGCGACATGGGATATTAAATGATTGAAGATGATTGAAATATTACTACCAAGTCCTGGGCACATGGAATTATTTTTGCATGTTTAGGTTTAATCAAGCCATGCAAACAAAGACTACAAACATTTCATTGTTTCACTTTCCTGGATTATACTTGAATTTTGATGACGCACGGGTGTACCCTGTGGGACTACATGAGACATTAGAGACAATATAAGAACTGATCTTCACAAAGGATGTTACATATGGATAGCCTGCTTTCCCGGTTCTTTTTTTTTTTTTTTTTATGGTCATCAAACAAATAGTTTGCCTTGTACTAACCCTTCTACAACATCTAACCCTTCTGGGTGAATTCCTTCAGTCACTTTTACCCTACCTTGTTATTCTTCATGTCAATTTGGCCATACATATTGCCCTCAGTAATCAGAATTGGGATATTATCAGTAGTAAAAAGTATACTTACTGCAAAAGTTATTTTGTCCATATATTGTATAATTTGCCAAAACTGGGACAGAAATTGTATTTTAGCCTTTGGTTTAGTTTATTTTTTTCTGAATGCTAATCGAAAGCAGTAGCTGTAGCATTTCCCCAGTCAAATGTAACTGTCAGTTAAGTTTACTCATGAGAGGCTCAAAGAAGGACTCCACAAATGGCCTCAAATCTTGTGCTAATATTTGTAGCATGAGAACGAGAGAAGAGCTATGCCAAGTATAACATAGCTACTCAGTCTCCGATTTGGAGGGAACTCTGGCCCCTGGTGGGCTGTGTGTGGTCAGTAGGATAGCTTACACGATTAACTGTGGAAAGTACAATTTTATGAAGTATCTTTTAACCACAATTTTATGGGTCTTATAGATCTGAGTGTGAATATTGAAATATAAATCTATTTATTTTTTTATGCGCATAGCTGCAGATCTACCATCATGTTGTTTGCTGGATCTTTAAACTAGATGCAAACCAATCACAAACAATATTGGGTTGGTATCCATAATACGTTGGATATGTGTACATGTGGGTGTGTGTGTTGTTTTTTTATATATAGTTCTATATTTGTATCAACCAGAATCTCATAAAATATATGATCACTTTGATCTTCAATGCAATATTGTAATGGTTCATAACTTTGGGAAAGAAACGTTTGTGATTAAAATCACAGTTGCACTATAAAATTATTTTTTTTAAAAAACATCTCTTCAAAAACAATATGTTTTATTGTACAAAGTACTGCACCTGCTACAGGAAAGCAAAGAATATTTACACAATTTAGCAGAAATTGTAGGACAAAATGAACTGACCGATGTATTCAAAGACGTCATGTGGTTATGATTTGTTGAGATTAGAATGTTTGTAGTATTTTTGTTTGTTTGTTTGTTTTATTTAATTAACATTTATAAATATCCTTGTGCTTTTGGAAATGTACATTTGTAAATATTGTAAAATCACAAAAGTATTGTATTTTTACATTCTTAAGTCAATTTTGTCAGTGTAAAAATTAACAGCTGCTATTTTGTCATAAATAAGTTTATGACTTGTCTATTTTCTAGTCTTTTCATACTGTATATATTATATGGATTCTAAATAATAATAAACATAATAAACACAAACCATGACAAACAATTACACAGAGCTATGTAAAAACCGAACTGCTGTGGGTTTTATACGTTTATATTTTTTATCTGATTTCTGATTTTTTTTTAACTGAGCCACAATATTTCACTGGTCGCAGCACTTTTGGTCATGTACATTTAATCTGATCCATGTTCACCTTTAAATTAGACCATTATAGATAAGGTCTTGGAAAAGTAAAACAATGAAGAGTGAGCTCACATTTGCTTTGATTTGGGATGATTTTGAGCCTTTATGTGATTTTATGCTTTTTCTTTTATATTTTTTTTATTGTGTTTAGTCCTTGATCGAGGTGACTGAGCAAGAGTAAATTAAATTTGGCTGCGAACATCCTCTGATCAACACGTAACTTTTTACCTACAATGCTGACCAAGCTGTCTTTTGATCCCTCCCAACTGACCAGTTACCTCCAGACTCAAGTTTTACTGTCTCCCCAGAGCAGCAAAGGTCCATGAAGAAGGAACCTGATGCTTCTGTTCTGAATAATGTAATCATAAAAGCAGACACGGGAGCTGTATAGAGAGTAATACTTGGACTTTACACAATTGAGGACAACCTGGAAGCACGTTTGACATTTGGACAAAAGCAATAGGCTATAAAATACTAAAGAAATAACATTCATATTATCCATCCAGAGACAACTTCAAGTAATCCATGAGTCATGATTTATGCTATGACCATAATAAACCTACATTGCTAATATAGACATACAATCTAATAATTTTACATGAACAACTTCATTTACCACTCAATTACATTTCAGACAGTTGTTCTTTAAAAGTAGCTATCTCGCAGAATTTATGAACCAGTTGAATAGGGTTGTATCGTTTGATCGTTTGAATGCAGTGATGTTAATCAGTAACTTGTAACTATAAAAACAGACTTGTAGGCTACATTTAATTAAATGTGAAATATTAGTCCTATTCCTCCCTCTAGTGGCTAATGTGCGTACCTGTAGTTTCAAATACTGCCATCACTGTTTGAAGGAGACAAGTTATGTTAAATCCACTTTTAACCTTGTTGGAGCAAGGGCAGGGCAATATGTCCCAAAAATGTTATCACGATAAAAAAGAGAACAATTGCAGTAACAATATAATAGACAATATAAGGCTGCTTGACGATAGCTTATGCAACTTTAGTAAAACATGTTTCAAGCATCTGTATCTTTACATGGTTTCATAGTTTTGCTTTCATTTCTATTCATTCTTTTTTTATTAGTGTTTATAGCATTTGTGTAGCTTCCACAGTCTGTTTAACTTGCTCTTATACAAGGCTACAGATCAATCAGTCCAAAACTGTAGTAAATACCCATATTCTGTCAGCCCTCCTCATAAATTAGAGAAAAAACAGCTGATGTGCATGCACAAGTAGGCTATATCATGATATTCTTAATGTATCTTTTCCTCATGAATATCATGATATTAGATAAAAGATATGATATTTCTCAGCCCTACCTTCAACAGTGTTCTTTCATCGTAAGTTTACTGGCAGTTGCTTTTGGATTGATTTCTGAATGTTTGAGTAATCTTGTATAATCCTGCTGCTTAACAAATTTGTGTTTTCACGTACCACCAATGCTCAGTCACTTGTGATTACTCAAAAATTCAGATTAAAATTTTAAGTCAACAATCATATAAAGTCCTCTGAGATAGATTGAATTGAACAGGTCTTTAAAGATGCACTGTGCAACATTCTCAAGTTATTATTAACCCTATTTGGACTATGATATAGGCTATGTGTTTAGTCATACCAAGCTAAGTGTGCGTAATGTGTCTGTATGTGTCTAAAGTGTCTAAGTCTGTATGCTGATGAAGTTGTCTATGTTGCTGTACCGCGCCCCTAAGACAAAATTTCCCTATGTGGGACAATAAAGTTAGGTATATTCTATAAATATAGATAGTCAAAATCATACTTTGGAACATTCTTAATGACAATAAACAGGTTTTGTTCCATTATGTTTATAAGCATAGCCAGATTGCAGCTTATCAAGCATGAAAAGGCTCTGCTGCCAGTCAAATTTAGTGGTCATACAAGCAATTACAATACATTTTCTTTTATTTTTTTAGTCCATCAAAGAGGTTTAAAATACAAAACATACATTACAGAGTGCAACATAAATAGAACATATTTTGGTAGTTGGTCTACGTCAAAAACACCAATCAAGTGAACAATGTATTCTGCATTTTCTTTACTTAGCAACAGCAGCTTATACAAATTAGAGCCTCTTAGCTTGTCTGTTAGATCTCTGTATGTGTCATCAACTTTATTTCCTCCTTCCTGTCTTCAGTACCTTTATTAACTTTTCAAAATTACTAACATTGACCACTGCTTTCTATATAGGGTAAGTGCTTGAAGACTCCTGACAATTAGTTTTTCACTCAAATTCAACTTAGCTGGCTGAATATTGTATCACAAAATACAGAAAATAAAAAACATCTGACTTAACATCCACTCATGTATTGATGTACACTGACTTCCTGAGATGGCGAGTAGAAACTCCTCTCACATGTTTGGCTCCATGTAAAAGGAGGTCTGTGTTGACTCCAAGTATCTGTCAGTGGGCTGTAATCCCTTCTCATTGTGTCTGCCGCCAAAGTGAGATATGGCCTTGTGTCCATGTGTCCCAGGTCGGTCAGAGCCAGACAAAGTGTCTTTTCATTCTGAATCATTTCATTGCTCTGATGAAGGTAAGGTGGAAGTATAGAAACTGGTGGTCGAGGTTCACTGTTGAGTGATACTGTGGAGATTAGAGGAAATAGCTTTGAAGTAAATTGAATCCACACACTCAATCAGAAAATTAAAAACATGTGATATGTTACATCTTTCAACAGTCTCAACCGTTCTATAGATTTAATATCCTAAAATGTACTATTAATTCATTATTTAAAACCTACATTTGATATTGTTGCAGACTGGGTTTTGGACGGAATCATTAGTAAAATCATGATAAACACCAGATGTTTTTATCTAAGCAAACAGGAGAAAATGTTATTACTTATAGCATGCATTGGAAATTCAAAAAGACAGAAAAAAAACACAACATTAAAGTCACCTGTTGAAATGTAGTGTTTGAATTATTCTGTTGAAGCTGTGAATACTCCTGTTCATTGGATATGACTGTAAAATATAATGCATTCTGACTGCTGATAAGTTGACTTTTAGAATATAAAATATATTTTTATTGTTACCCTTTGTTCTTTTTTGTGCAAGTTCTTTCCTCCATTTAGCTCTTCTGTTAGAAAACCATATCTATAACACAAGCAGCAATCATCAAATATACATCCTAGCATTTTTCTGTGTATTGTACATTATTTGTGGAAAAAATGGCAAATGCTACCTTGATAACGTCCTCTGGAATTTGGATCACTGCTGAAAGTTTTTCTCTTGTATACATGTCAGCATATTGACAGACAGAAAATTCTGGAAGTTTAACAGTCCACAATACAGTAAGTTGATCATTGAATGAATGTGAACAGGTCAGATGTATGTATGAAAGAATATGAACTGGTCAGATGTATGTATGAATGAACGTGAACAGGTCAAATGTATGTATGAATGAATGTGAACTGGTCAGATGTATGTATGAATGAATGTGAAGGTCAGATGTATGTATGAATGAATGTGAACAGGTCAGATGTAAGTAGGTATGAATGAATGTGAACAGGTCAGAGATATGTTTGTATTGAATGAATGTGAACAAGTCAGATGTATGTATGAATGAATGTGAACAGGTCAGATGTATGTATGAATGAATGTGAACAAGTCACTTGTATGTATGAATTATTGTGAACAGCTCAAATGTAAGTATGAATAAATATGAACAGATCAGATGTAAGTATGTATGAATGAATGTGAACAGGTCAGATGTATGTATGTATCTACTTGTTTTTCTATCTTAGAGAGGACCGTTTTGAGTTTTTAACCAACAGAGTGAGGACATTTTTGGGAAGTGAGGACATTTTGGCTGGTCCTCACTTTGCGAAGGGCCTGTTTTGGCCTGTTTGAGGGTCAAGATGAGGTTTTAGAGTAAGGGTTAGAATTGGGTTAAGGTTAGGATTAGGGCTAGGGTTAGGGCTAGGGGGTTAGTTTGGATGGTTAAGGTTAGGGTAAGGGGCTGGGTAATACATTATGCCTATGAATGTCCTCACTAAGATAGAAAAACAATATGTATGTATGTATGTATGTATGTATGTATGTATGTATGTATGTATGTATGTATGTATGTATGTATGTATGAACAGGGCAGATGTATGTATGAATTAATGTGAACAGGTCAGATGTATGTATGTATGTATGAACAGGCAGATGTATGTGTGAATGAATGTGAACAGGTCAGATGTATGTATGTATGAATAGGGCAGATGTATGTTTGAATTAATGTGAGCAGGTCAGATGTATGTATGTATGTATGAACAGGGCAGATGTATGTATGAATGAATGTGAACAGGTCAGATGTATGAATGAATGTGAACAGGTCAGATGTATGAATGAATGTGAACAGGTAGATTATGAATGAATGAATAAATGTGAACAGGTCAGATGTAAGTTTACCTTTTTCAAGCGCTTTGGTCTGCTGTGAGGTGAAGGTAGTTCGGTTTCTGTGTGGACCATCTTGAGTTTGGCCACTGCTAGCATTATTGTTTTGAGTCGCCTCCTCTGTATTAACTGTTTTCAAAACATAATATGTTAATCTATAAGTTTACGCCTATAGTGCCATGAGGTAAACTTACCAAGACCGGCCAGAACATGTGCATTGCCCTCTAAACAGAATGGACCATGGTCTATGTGGATCTTTCTTAAAATGCGATTAATAGAAGAAACCTTTTAACGACAGTTATTACTTATTACTTTTTATAGTCATGTGCCCTGAAGTAGCCAAATCTACAGTGTTAAGGGTGCTAGACTTACGCTTGGAACTTTAGGGCCCTTAAGGGTCCTCTCTGTAATAAGTCGTTTCTGTATCTCCCAGGCAAATATGCTAGGATTCTCCCGCTTGCACTGAATAATGGCGTGGACGACCCCTGGAGTTAGAAGTCGCGGTCTACTGCCACCAATGGTCTTGGGCCCCAGGAGACCCGTGTGGCGATAGCGATTCAGGATCTTGCTCACACAGCCGTTGGACACCTATTATTTTCAGGGTAATAGTTGATTCATATAATTTCAAATATGTAATTTTATTGAAATAGCCTGTTATCCCGTCCTACTTACCCGCAATATTCTGGAAATCTGACTTGGACGCAGTCCCTCCGAGGCAAGTTCAATCATTTTTCTCCGTTTGACCTCAGGGAGAGGTCTACCATTCAAAAATGTGCCTCCTAACTGGTTCACACTGCCGGATTCTTCTAAAATGCAAACGTTGCAAAGAGACATGAGCACACAATAGAGCCACTGGCTGAGTACCAAATAGAATATAAAACACAACCGTAATGAAAACATATTTCAGTATTTGGTCCGCACATCTCTAAAACTCCAACAAGCATAAAGCAAAGCGATGGCACAATATCCGTCCTTTGATACAGCACCTATCCGGATAGATTCCCCACAAGTGCACTCACTCCCCACGCCTCCCTTTTTATAGAGAAGTAAAGGTGACGTAGTGGGCTTTACCTGGAGAGTTACTCACTCAGGCGCCCCAGGAAACTTTGCGTTTAAAGAGATTTAATAATAATAAACAAATAATAAAAAATAATATTAGAATAAACAGCCTAACCCCTCGCCTAAGATGAGTTATTGAAATTAAATAGGGATACTCTATGCAATAACTGCAGGCGGGCAACAACGTCGAGCATGTGTTTCGAGGCCATTGTAGTCTCATCTGCTCAGTTTTGTGACCAATTAGGCTATCGGCCATAAGTCTAAGTAACTTCGTTAACTTTTGATTTATATATGTTAAACTTTTGTTTTTGGTCAATTTTAGGTCAACTTTATCAGTGCGCAAAAGCTTTATTTCGAATAGATTCTTGTATTTTAGCTTAAGGTGTGACATTTTAAAAACTATATAGTCTGTGTGCTGTAAGAATAAATAATTTTAGTTTATGGTAGTGTGCACCAATGCCAGAAAAGCTAGGTCACGTGACCATACCCTGGTTGAGTGGTTAAGAAGTTAAGATCATTCCCGGTTTGAAAAAACAAACAAAAAGTTTTTCCGCCAACGATGACTATAGTACCTATGGTACATCTTATAACTTATTTTATGTTGTTTTGTTGTTGTTGTTGTTTTTTTTTTTTTTTGTAAAAGTGCAAATATTTTAATAGTAGGGAATTGTGTATTGGGCGACGGAAAGGACCAATTGGCTTGCTTACCTGTTTCTTTAGAAAAGGCTGTCTAAAAACCTCACAGATGTTCCTTGGACAGGTTGTAGATAAAATGCGTTGTAAAGGTTTCAAAGGAAAATATTTGAACAGCAAATATTAGCCCATGTGAAAGGACATACGAGCCAGGTCTTTCCTCTGTTTAATGACTAATTGAATATCATTAGTTGGGTCCACAAAGATCGAGGAGCCACCGAAATAAAGGCTTGGATTTTAAAATGCCATATGGTCCAAATTATCCATTAACCACTAGTTACACGACAATAATTCTCTGTGTGTACAATCAGTCATGATAGATAGGGAGCAGTCATTTTTGGACACCATCATTTCCATGCCAACAAGACAAAACAAATATGACAAGTCGTTTTATTTATAAACTGCTACATATGCCCGTCAATGCACAGTATATTTTATTGCCCGAATGTGTACCAAAAGAAGAGCAGTCGGTGTTCCTGGTTGAGACTGCTCAACAACACAGTGGTGCGTAAAGGGCAAAGGGCTCTCCAAACAGAGGACATGTAATGTTGATAAATCTTACATCCTAATTTGTCTTTGTGTTAGAACGACTTTTTATCATGTTGGTGTGTACGCAAACTCGCAGATGGGCTTATACAGTAAGGAACACATGAGCACTTTGGCCGCGTAAAAAAGTGTCCAAACGTTTCCAAAAGCGCACAGTCGTGCGCAATCGTTCAGCAGATGCGGCTTCCATTATCTTTTAATTTTGGCCCATAACAATTTCAAATCTGTTACAGGCTATTGTTTTTTGTGAGATTTTGGGTTAGGCTATTTTCTGATGTCTGTCCAGACACTTGTTATGGTTCTTAAATTCCAAGGGGTTATTCATGATAGGCAGAATTTAACACATAGCTGCAAAACGGAAAATGGGTTGATACATTGTCGGCCAAGAAAATATTTAGAAATTAGCCTATTCATGATATAAACACATTCAAAGGCACAGCTCATCAACACTTGACTCACAGTGTTCATGCTCTTAAGTGTGCTTAATTGGATGTCTTTTTAGACATGTACACATACTAAACTAAATCAATAGGCATTATAGAAAAATATAGTGTCTGGCTAAAAAATGAAAAATTGTGTGTATATATACATATATTTCAGCTTTATTTATTTCAGCTGACCAGAATTTTGGCTCCAAAACTAGATATAACATAACATAGGCAACGTCACATAGCCTGCCACAAAACATCCCTTATGCTTAGAAAGAAAGAAAGAAAGAAAGATTAAAGGATAAACCATTGTGCTTAGTGTAACGATACTTTGTCATTATACAAAATTGCTAAGCTTGCGTTCTCTATGGTGGCCTCATTTAGTTTGGTCTTCATTAGGGTTAAAACATGTAAGACAGTTGTTTCGTTCAATTAAAAAGTGCAGTTCAAGAAATGAGGGACACGTCACAACTATCGACTTTGACACGTTTGCTTTTATAAATCCAAAGCTGTAAATTAAATACTATATTCCAGCATTGATGTGCATTTTAATGAAGACGCCTTAATGTTCTCATTTCAAACATTTAGGGGGTTCAGAATGTACCAAATGTTCGGCATAAGCAGTATGATCTGAGGGATCCTGAACGCAGCGTCGCTCACGTTCAAGCTGTGCTGACGTGTCGCAGCTTTTGCTCCGGAAGAGTTTCTGTTCAATTCGCTTACGCGCTCAAGCGGTGGCTCTATTCGGCCAGTGATTCGGCCCCATTCTGTCTTCCACGATCCCGGAATTACTTTATTCGTCTTGTGTGTATGCATGGTAGATTGTGTTTCCGGTATAACGTGTGTGTTGGTTCGTGCTCAGCCTTTCTCTCTTGGCTTTCAGTGGAGCAGTCACTCTCCTCAGAGTCCTAGCTCTTTTATCTGGTTTAACGTTACCTAGTTTCGGCTCCAAATTTCAGATTGTGGACATGGCTTCAGTTTCAGCTCCGGCTCAGGCACCTGCTCCTCTGCAAAGAGGCATTGTAAAGATGGTAAGAGAGCTTCTGGAGTCTTAAACCTTGTGCGTAAAGGTGCTCAGCTAGTTAGCACGAGAAGTGTAACGTTTCAACGAAACCCTTTCATATTCACTCCTAAAACCAGTAAAACATTGTAGATCTACATCTGAATCTCATCCTTAGTCAGTCTACACATTGCCACTGGTATTGAAACAACTGTCACCGATTGTAAATTTGTTATTATTTGGGACACGTCTGCTAAAATAGGCCTAGCATGCTTGCTACATGATGGCAATCCAGCTAAGGAGCACCAGGGAGTTGATTGTACACAATTTATACACAAAATTGTAAAATGTGGCATTTTATTTAATCTAGCTAGTTACATTGTGTCCGGTAGCTGTGCTTGGCTGTAGTTTAATTTGCTCAGCTTCGGTTTACACACACCGGTTTGTTCTCTGAAGCAGATGTTCAGTTTCCCACTGAGCTAACTGCTATAGCTTTACTTTACAACCCCAACATTGAATAGACTGGATCTAATGTAACCACAATGTAGTAGTTAATAACAATGAATGATTTTATTTCGAGTAGCTAAACTCATGCACGCTAAGTGGTATTTACTAATCTAATATTTAGCATTATGCTATAGTGTGCTACCGATCTGATAGCCTAAACATGTAGCCTATCAGTCTGAGTCTACTTATTAAACAGTAGGTTTACATCATTCTCAACAGTACTCCGTATTTAGGACTGTTGGCCGTTCAGTCGTACATCTGTGCACTGACTGATGTCCACATTTTATAATTTTAACTTGGGCTTTTTCAGTTCATCGGAGTTTAGAATCCGACCACCGAAAAAGTGACACGTAGATGTTATTTAGTAGCCAGCCTGGCTTGAGGCATGCTCTCGTTGTTCCCCAAAAGTTGTAAATTTAAATATTTTATGATGCTTAGCCCATTGTGCATGGCTAATAATGCACTTGACAGAAATTATCTACAAATGACTTCTCTGGCATGTTCATCATTCCACATTCAGAGATGGTTTTCTGGCATTCTTTGAACACCAGACAGTATATAACTTGGAATATGCAAGTCATATATAAGATTTCACAATGAAATGAAATAAGAGCTGTTGCTATGTTGAAAATTTTATATACATAAAAAAAATCGGTTTATTTTTTTTCAGCTGTCTTTGCTTTCAAATCACCAATCAAGGAGACCAGTTACATGGCTAGTCATCTTGTGGTCATTGCCCTTTGAGCTCACTATAACACCTCTGCTTTTCAGTGTTGTGGTCTAAGGACTGGGGCAGTGCTTGTTTGGGGAAAGACTTTATCTTGACCGACATCTAAGATCAACAGCCTCTTAGTTGCTCCCTAGAAGACCAACAGATAAAACGTGTTTGCTCAGATTCATGTAAATGCCATGGTTGTCAAAGCTCACCATGGGTTATCTTATGTAGCCTTTTGAACAAAGTTGTCAGATGGTGGGATCTCATCTTGCGGCCGAATTACAGTAACCATAGAAACATGAAGTGTTGCAGCTTGCCAGTCGTTACTGTTAAAACAATTATTTTAAAGTGCCTATCACAAGTATATCTACTAATTTCACAAAAATCAAGTAAAGATAATTAGATTTAAGTTTTTTACATGTTTCATTTTACAAATTTACTCCCAATTTAGCAACTTTCTTAAGATTAAAAATGTACTTCCTGTTTATTAATGGTGACATCACACTAGGAAATTGCTTAGCGACCATGTAATTAATTGAGTCAAACCTTTTCTAATGTAATAAACTTTTCTATTGAGAAATACAGAGACAAGAACACTCTAAATTTGTTACATTTATTTTCACTGACTCATAAAAACCCTAACCCTAACCTCTCGTAAGAAAATTGAGTGTCATCAGTTAAGAACGCTGATCTATTATTTTCTTTTTTTTTTTGTCATTGATGTTTTATTGGAAAAGTTGACATCAATACAACAAAGTATCTGCTTTGATCACATCTTTGTTTTTTCCATAACATTTTTTTTAAACAAACAAACAGCTGATGAACCTAGGTGGCATATTGGGAGAGTAAAGGGCACACAGATCAAAAATCAAAATGCATACTAAGATGTCAGGAGATTAAGTACAATTCAATCATTGGAAACCTGGTTGAAGAGGGGACAGAAAATTAATCCATTTATTCCAAATTGTGAAGAATTTGTCTTGTTGAAGTCTTAGCGACTATGTCAATTTTTCCATTTTGAAGATCTCCAGTACGATATTAAACCATTCTTCAAGGGTTGGGGGTACTGGATTTAGCCATTTTCTAGTTATTGTTTTTTTATTGGCAGCTTATAATGCCTGCAGGAGTTTTATATCCCCTCTCCGATCCAGAACCGTAACATAACCCAACATGTTTTCAAACATTTCCTCACAAGCTTGTTCTTGGTTCATGTAAGACTATCATTTATAATTGCAACATGTATTGGTCTACCAAATTTTGCTAAAAGGAGAAAATACATGATTTAAAGATACACTGTGTAACTTTTTGACCAAACGTAAACTTGAATAAAAGCATGTTTTTGTCATTTTGATGTCTTCGTTACATTAACCCAGGACTAAGCAACCTCAGCAGTAGTGCTCCGCCTACAGCTCTTTAGCGTGATTAAGCCAGTCTACTGAACCGAAACTCAACATTATTTCGTTCTGTGTTTTTATTTTGAATTGACGTGCATGATCACAAAATTTTTTTTTGCCTGGAGGAGGGCCACTGATGTTTGTTTCCCTAGAAAAGTGGATCCATTAATTTATGTCATATATCATGTCCTAATGTCCTCCTATATTCACCCTATAGTTTGTATTCACTTTCTAGAATATAGTTTTTCCACTGCTATCTGCATTGTACTTTGTTCTAAAAAAAAAAATATATATATAATATAATAATGCTTTAGTTTGTTATTCTCTTTCTAGGTTTTGTCCGGTTGTGCCATTATTGTGAGGGGCCAGCCTCGTGGAGGGCCCCTCCAGAGCGGCAGATCAATCTGAGCAACATCAGAACTGGAGCCATGGCACGCAGAGCAGCTCAGGGCCAGCCCGACACCAAGGATGTCCCAGATGAGGTGAGGTCTTACTAAAGATTTTGGCAATACCGGTAGGGGTGTTCCATTATTTTTGTGGGTAACTTACAGAAGAATTTGGAGATTTTTTCAGTTTTCAGTTATTTATCTCATTATTGACTAATGTGAGCTAGATGGTACCACAAACCTTGTGGTTACTTAAAGGCACTATAATAAATATAATAAATAAAAGCGGCCGAGCATAATGTTTTTTTTTTTTTTTTTTGTGCATAGCCCTGGGCCTTTCAAGCCAGAGAATTTTTGCGAAAAAAGTTAATTGGAAAGGAGGTGTGCTTCACAGTGGAAATCAAAACTGCTTTGGGTCGAGAGTATGGAATGGTTTATCTTGGCAAAGGTATGTATGCTGCTTGTCAATAATTTCTTTTAAAATTTAAACGTAGTTTGTAATTATTATAGGAATACTACACCATTATCTGCTTTCATGAATGTTTTCTGGGTAAAGGTTATACTTGTGCAACAATAATCATTACAACCCGCGCTGTGGTGGAGGTTAGGTTAAGGTTAAATCATTGCAGGTTTAACAACTTCTGCTCCTGGTCACGATGGTATAACGACTCATATTATCAAAAATGTTGAACCTTCAATTAATGGTCCACTTACATTTATCTTTTCATTGTCCTTAAAAACTGGCATTGTACCATCTGACTGTGAAGATTTTAAAAGTGTTACCGTTGTTTAAAAAAGGTGTTCAAATGGCATTTTCTAATTATCGTCTTGCCATGTTAAAAAAAAAATATATAAAAAATTTATACAAAAGATTTTATTAACATTTAATTACAAATAGTATCTTTATATATAAACTATCATATGGATTTTGTACAAAATGATTCCTCCTATAAGGCAGTAACTGGACAGAAGTCGGAATGTTTTCTAGCCGCCATCATGGAACCAAATTATGGAACGCTCATGTTGACGCTTTTGAGAGCTCCATGTCGTTATCAATGTTCAAAACTAGACTTAAAAATAAACTGACAGCTCAATATTCTCCTTGAAAAAAACATATTTTAAATGTCAATATAAAAACTAACAAAAAGTTGATTTATTTTATTAATGTCTGCATTGTATGATTCTACCACTCCCATGCACATCTTTCAATTAGAACACTGTGTTTTGTGAATTGCCTCACTGTTATAGTGACATGTATAATGTTTTACAACTAGTTTAAGTGATAAATAAAAACATAAATAAATAAAATAAATTGGGAAGGGCAGCCTACAGCTACAACTAACTACCAATTCTTGTTGAAATAGATGGATGAACACTGGGCTCCACATCTTGCACGAGATTGAAGTTTAGTGGTTTGAACGTCCTTAATGCCTTCTGCTGTTTTCTTGACTTTGCTTAGTGTTTGTGCCCTAATATGAATGAAGATAGACAGCTTACACCAAACAATCATATTTAGCGTGTTCAGTCTTTCCTCTTAATGAAGACGACAGTGATGCCACTTTTAGTCATAAAATTAGATAAATTCAAAGAACAAATATTATGCATTTGTTTTTCGTTGTTCCTATTCTTCGGATGTCCTCTTGAGCACCCTTGCATTAGAATCAGAATCCGTAATGAGTGTAGTAAAGATTTCACACATAAAAAGTTTATTTAGAGCTTTATTTATTGGGTGCAAAGTAGGGATGAGACAATTCACTTAAGTCACGTTTTGATTCAGTTTTCGATTTTGCAGCCACAATTTTCGATTTTGTTAGATTTTGTTAGTCTATCTATATTAACTTTTTTTTTTTTTTTTTAACTTTAGGACACAAAATAAATCATAGTAAATTACATTTAAAACAAAGCCACTGTTTTGTGTGTGCTTAGAAAAAGACTAAAAACTTTCAAAAGTCAGTTCTGCCTAATGTGTACCCTTTAAATCCTAAAGTTATGTTATAATGTTCTGCATCTCCCTAGATACAACAGGCGAAAACATTGCTGAATCTCTGGTGACCGAGGGCCTTGCCACTGTTCGTCGAGAAGTCAGAGGAAACAAGTAAGTACAATCTACAATTTTGGCATCAATTTTCTCTACCGGAATATATTGTATTTAGTTGGAAAGTTCAGTTTTGGAACGTTAAATTCAAAATTAAATGTCAGTGAAAGTTTTTAAAGTTACATTTCAATTTGATTCACCAAAGTGGTACTCATGCGGTCGTGTGTGTTTTTTAACTTCCCAAATAAAGGCAAATATGCACAGATAATGACACATTTAGGAGACTCAACAGTTAGTGTTGCTGTTCCAGCAGGGGGCAGTATTGTCCTTCTAAAGTTGTAATGTAGACCTACACACACAAAAGTACATCACTTAAGCAGAGATTGCCTCACCACAGTGTAAAATGCAACCACACAGTACCCCCAGTGGAAGTATTTTCACTATGCACGTATTAAAAGCAATTGACCTGCTGCTATATTTTGTCTTGCTTTATGAGAAGAGCTGATGTGAACATTTTGTCACTAATGATCTAATGCAAACAGCCTTTTCAGTGGGGCTGAACAACACTTACATTATGCTTTTTGTATAATGTCTAATCACTATCAAATTTGGATTTCATGACAATTAAATGTGTAATGAAAGCAGGGAGTGTTTGAAACAGTGCACGGTTTGCATGTTTTTTATAGGCTAAATGTATATGTGAAGCTAAACATTAGGGTTGCACAATTAATCGAAATTTTAGTGAATGCAATAAGAAAATCACAAAAGTATTTTTTTAGTGTCATCAAACAACAATATATGTGAATGTTTGCTAAAAATGCTTTCAGTGAAAGTGGGAATTTATAAAGTGTACCTTTTAAAAGCTAAAATGTTAAGTAAATCATGTGTAATGACAGGATTTCTAATGGCCAAGAAAGATGAAAATATATTTTTGTCCAATATAACACTTTGTTGTGGTGTGTTTTCTTTTGATTTTGCTTTTTTCATCTAAGGCACATGTGTCAAACTCCAGGCCTGGGGGCCAGATGCGGCCCTCCACCTCATTTCATGCGGCCCTTAAGGTCTTATAAGGTTTACTTTAATTTTCTATTAGTGCCAGAAGTAAACTGAATGTAACCTAATGAAACAATTGGTCTGAAACTCAAAAAGTAAGTTATTTTTCAGACTAATGCAGATGTATATATTCACTTGTTGTCACGTCAATAAATGTACAATAATCAAACACAACTATTATTTGTAGCATATCAAAGATTAGTAAGGTTAATTTCAGTTACAACCGGCCCTTGGAGGACAATCCCGATGCCCCGATGTGGCCCTTTGTCAAAATGAGCTTGACACCCCTGATCTAAGGCATGTTTATATTCTATGTTTGAGATGCATATGAATACAAGAGGCGCTTTCTGTCAGTTTTTTCTTGGTTTCTTGGTGATTCATATGTTTACAACTTTATGCCTAGCAATGAGAGCTGTTTCATGACCTCTGTAGTTGACCTAACAGGAGCTAAACTTATTAAAAGTGACTAAGTGAGTTTTTTTTTTTTTTTTTTTTAAAGAATTGAAGATAAAACATGACTAGATCCTCCAGCACAACAATACCAGACACCACCCAGGCAACTAAGCAATGGTTTTGTAGGATGACTTTCAAGGTCCTGGGGAGGCCTAGTTAATTTGAAGACCTCAATCAAAAAATAAAAATAAAATCTGTCCAGTCTATGTTCCCCTGCGACAGTCCCAATACACGGCAGATTTGCATGGTTGAGTCGGTCAGAAATTTGGAATACCTGCTACACTGTCTGGAAACATTTGTCCTCTGTGTTTACCAGCCAGTGTTACAATACAAAGTTTTCAGATACATTTTGTTTATTCAAAGATATACAAATACAATTGCTTAAAAATCATGCAATCAGATTTTTTTTTTTTTTTTCAGATTCTGTCTTTGAATAAAAATGTACTATGGTGAAAATTACTAACCTCTCTTGTCTTTTTAAATGGGGACAACTGTCACAATCGATGAGTGTCCAAATACTTGTTTACCCCACTGTAGCTATATCTCTGTTTACATTTACATTAACATAGTATTTACATTGTTGTTTTTTCTCACAGTCCAGAACAGGCCAGACTGTGTGACTTGGAGGATCAAGCAAAAGCAGCCAAAAAGGGCCAGTGGAGCGAGGGAAGTTCTGCACACACCATTCGGGACATCAAGTACACCATAGAGAATCCACGCAACTTTGTTGATTCTTTACACCAGAAACCTACCAACGGTGAGTAGTTTTCATTTATTTATTTATTTATTTATTTAAATTTTATTGCTTTGCGTATCTACTTCTAATACTGGATTCAAGTTTCAGAAGCAAAATAGTGTCTATAATTTTCCTACAAATCTACTGCACAAATATCCACTTTATGGCATTTAATTAAGTATTGCTGTCTGGTTCTTTTAGTCTGTGATCTGCCTGAGGTATAATGTGAAACTCAATTGGTTCTTTGTTCATTTCATTGACTGTAATTGAACAGGGGAAATCAACATGGTATGAAACTTTGATTCTTATTTCATTCTTTTGCTCTTCATGGAAGGCAGGCATCGAGCAATTAAATCAAACCCAGCACTGTGCACTGAGCCACTGCAAAAGCCTCTTTCAGATCTGCTTATGCTGTTATTTAGTGCTGTACGGCACCAGTATTAATGATTTTGTCTTTACGGCCGCTTTCATTAGCACTAAGTTAACGTGTAGAAACCTTGAGATCTTTGATTGATTTGTTAATAATTCGTACTGCAGTAATTCATGGCATTCAGTTCAGATTTCAGCCATGTAAGTTCAAATATTTTACCTTGAAAATAATATCAACCATAATTAGGGACATTACATTTGGAGGCAGAACTTCTTCCTTTTTTGTGAAGTGAGAATATGTCTAGATTGAAACACTGAGGGATTTTGTCTTTTTGGTATAGGGTTAGTAGTTGTTGCTTTCCATGAATATTAGAAACAAAATCATAGCAGGTGTTTGCATAAATATAACGGTAACGTTTTATAAAGGGAACATGAATTCATTGATTATCATCATGAATTCATGAGGAATTAATGCATGAGTTCATGAGGAATTCATGATGTATTCATGCATTAGTTAAAATTGATCATAGAAAATAATTGTTTTTATATTTTTATAGCAATCATTGAGCATGTGCGTGATGGAGGTATTGTTCGTGCTCTGCTTCTCCCAGACTACTACCTTGTCACTGTAATGCTCTCTGGAATTAAGGTAAACAGGACTTGTTTACGTTATTTAATTGTGTTTTGGATCTTTTCTTTTCTTTGTTTAGGTTTAGTTTTTTACTAAAAGATTAAACAGTTTATTTTATTTTATTTCACAAAAATTACACATTAGTCAAAAAGTTGATTATGACTTGAGATTGTTTTTTTCCCCATCCCTCTTGCTTTAGGCTGTTTGCAGATATCTTAGTCTGAGCAAAGATATTTTAAATTGGCTATAGCCTAAGATGAAGGTTGAAGTTGATAGTTTTAGTTTGAGTGTTGATTAATTTCATGTCAATGTTTTGGGGTTTTAGTGTCCGACATTTAAAAGGGAAGCAGATGGGACAGAAACACCAGAGCCATTTGCAGCAGAGGCCAAGTTCTTCACTGAATCCCGTCTTCTGCAGAGGGACGTTCAAATCATCTTGGAGAGCTGCCCAAACCAGATCATACTGGGCACCATCCTTCACCCAGTAAGGCTTGGCAAGCTGTTGCGTTTAATGTCCTATTCGCACAAGATAATATTTACCTACTTTATTTTTAAATTGTAATAATTACAGACGTCGCTTGCGAATGCATATGTCTGTGTTTTCAGCCTGTAAACTGTTTATAAATTTGTTCATAATAACTCTGCGGCATATTTTGGCCTTCAGATTTGAACGAAATTATTGCTGTGGATCATTCTTCAATAAAAAAGTTGTTTTTTTATCTATAATTAAAAAGCTAAGCAATAAACAAAATAAAACCGTAACCCGGTAGTTCAACGAGGGTCAAGCAGTTAAAAGATGTTTGGGAAAACTTAGCTGTGTGACTGTGTAATAAGCACTATACAAATAAAGCTTGGTTACTTAAATACAGGCATTGATTTTCGCATGCTTATGCCGAGTGCGGGACTCTTCTTTATAGCATTTTTGGATGAGCATTACGCACGCCGTCTCCTATATATAGATATATGATGTGCGAAGCATTCTCATTGTATAATTTTCTCGTGCTTATGCCTGAAAAAAAGTCAGACGTTGTGCGGTAATTTTAAGTTTACCGACGCCCCTTGGTAAATATTGTACCATGCGAATAGAGTATAAACTTTTTTTTTTTTCTTCTTTTGGTGATGGTGATGACATTTTAGCATACTACTTCTTTCAGAATGGCAACATAACTGAACTGTTGCTGAAAGAGGGATTTGCACGTTGTGTAGATTGGTCAATGGCTGTTTATTCACAAGGAGCTGAGAAACTCCGAGCTGCTGAAAGGTAAGACTCAATTATGTGTTAAAATCTGGAACTCTGCAAACTGTATTGTTCAATATTTTTGAAACCTTGAACAGATCTGCCAAGGAGCGCAAGGTCAGAATTTGGAAGGACTATGTTGCTCCTACAGCCAACCTGGACCAGAAGGATAGACAGTTTGTAGCCAAGGTGGGTTTCTATTTGGATATTAAAACAATTGTGATGTAAAATTTAAGGTAATTTTTTGCTTATTGTATTCGGGGTTTTTTTTGGGTGGTTGTGCTTTCATTTTCCTCGAAACACGCAACAGTTACAGTCACTTTAAAGTTGCTAATGAAGTATAACCTTCAACCCCTGTTCTATTTTCTCATTTTCACCCCCCACTGAATAGAGAGAAAAAATAAAAATCCTCTACTAAAGGGACAAATAGGAATGCTTAACAGCAACCTTGACACACTCCCCAGTCAAATTAGAAGCAAATTGCTGTTGTATACACTAGCAGCAGCACAGAACGACCCCCAAAAGTCAGGAACTCCAGATATTAACTTTGAAGGTTATTGGCTTCCGACTCGAGGGGAAAGTGATGTCCTTAATATCAAGCATGTTGAGATGGACCCTGGTAGTCAACAAACATTAGCTCAAATCAAGTGGGATAGCCTCCTTGGTACATCTTTATAAAATGTATTAACCTTGTTTTTACAAAGAAGTTGATGTAACGTCCAACTTGTGTGCATTTTCTGACTGCCTGCATGGCATTTTTTGAGATTGCATGGCATTTTTTGAAATCGATAGCAGTTTTTTGAGTAAATGCACAGTCAGGAGATTAAGGTCTGTGTAGTTTTTCTCTGGTTTGTGAAGGCTGTAGAAATAATGTAACTTTTATGTTATCAGTGTGAAGCTCTTTCAGATCTCACATTGAACTGCACTGTTTGTGGGTATGTAGTTGGGTAACATTTGCTGTTTTGGCAAATGAAAGTTTGTGCAAAGCTTATGAAAAGGGGTTGGGGATTTGATCAGATGAAAGTCTGGTTGGGTGATGAAATGTAGCTGAATTCAAGTAGAATTACACATTTTTATCAGATGTACTGTATGTGGCTTTAGGATCTCTGCTCTGTTTTGCTCGAGCTGTGGCCTGCTTGGCTCATGCCCACAGTAAAACCTTGATGCACCCCTTTGATCTCTGCAGGGCTCTTCTTCATCCTCACTTCCTTTTTTATGTTTCTACCATCCACTGTCTTTTTAAAAATCACCAAAGAAATTGCAGGTACCAAGCCTTCTTTAGAGATTGTACATTTTTTTTTCAAGGCTGCATGACCAGTAAAAAATATGTTGACGCATTACTTATAGGCTACTGTGTAGAGTTCTTGTAATCGTAATTATTTCAGATATATATTTTAACACTAATATAACATCTATATTAGGCCTTCAAAAATGTATCTAATTGACTGAGCAACTATAGGTATAATATTAATATTAATTGAAATCTGGATTATACGCAATATCCAAAAATATATTGAAAATGAAGACCGTCGTAATATTCATTTAAAATGTAATTGTAGTACTATTACTACTACTAATAATACTATACTTTATTTGTAAACATTCACCACAAAAGATTCGAACATACAAATAATAAAAGTTAGATAGATTTTTCACAAAGTCTATTTTTCGGCGACGTGGTGGTGCCGTAGGTAGCGCTCTGGCCTCATAGCAAGAAGGTCATGGGTTCCATTCCCAGATTACCTGTGGCCTTTCCATGTGGAATTTGCATGTTGTCCCTATGTTTGCAATAGGTTTCCTCCAGGTGCTCTGGTTTCCCCTACCACTAAAAACATGTGCATTAGTCCCTCCCGTAGCCCTTCCCCTTTTTCCTCTCCTGGAAAAGAGATTCTGATTATCAGTGGGACAATCCTGGTTAAATAAAGGTAAATTAAATAATTTAATAATTTAATTAAATTTAGAAGCCTTCCATAAATAAATAAAAGCATATGTCATGTATAATAAAAAGATTATTGGTAATTATTTGACCACTAAATTTAAAAAAAATTTTACATTACAGTTGTTGTGCTAAAGTTTTACTTAATAATCTTAAATCAAAATAATCAGGCTGAAGTAACTATGAATGTGACTGAGAGGCTGATTAGACAATCAGAGGATACAAAGTTTAATACTGTTAGTATCAAAATTAACCTGAAATTCCTATGAGAAAACCTTTCTGGACCCTTGACTAAAGAATCAGGGCAGGGAGAAAGACACTCCCAAGTTACTGTACATTGTATATAGTGTTTATTCAATCAAGTTCTGAAAGTCGTAATATTATTTTGATTAATATTTAACTTTACCCTAAATAATAAAATGTGCAGTATAGTGTATGTTTATACAAGTGTCTGGTATTCCCACAGTATGTGGGCAGGTTCCTCAAGCTTGTCACTGCTGATTGGTGCGTTCTCTGTTTCATTCGCTGGCACCTAATGCAGCGCTGGCTCTCACTGGGACACGTCTATCCATCAGTCTGATCACAGGCCACTCCAGTGTCCGTGTCCACTGCGCTTTTCACTTTTTATTATCTGAGTGATGGATAGAGTCGAGACATAGCAGCACGCCAGATATTCAAGTCAGTCCTGTTGCTGCTGATGCATCTTCCTTTTGGTTCTCTCTTCCCACCTCAACTGAGACTAAAGCAGCAGATGTAGGCCATGTCCCAGTAGTTTTCTTCACTCCTTTTCTCCTCTCTCAGTGCAGCCAATGACCTATGAGCTGATGGATAAAAGGTGACATTCTGGAAACCTGTTCATTACTCCTACCCTTGAAAATCTGTCACAACATGATAGTATTCCATTTTGAAATATATAATGTAATTATCATTTTCATGTTAACGATAAGGTCAAGTAAACATAAGGGAAGAAAATGCATCATTATTTTTTGTTTATTTCATGTTTAGCTGGTTCAAACAGTATATAATAACTTCTGATGCAGTGTAGTGGAATATTGTGTCATGGAAATTAATCAAGCGGAAAGGCAATTGAGCTGAAAGGTATCTCAATCATATTGCAGCACTTCACAGTGGTTGCCCTAAAGCCTACTCTTTTTCACATATTTTGTCACTAACACTATCTCACCTTAGGCCTGCCAAGTGGTTTATCATTATCAGCATCAGAAACGCTACCACCAGATTATGCAAAAGCATGCAATTTGGATGACATATCACGCCTGGCAGTCAAACTGAAATGCTACCATAGGTGTAGTGCTGGAGGAAGATCATCTGACATGAGTAATGACTAAATCCTGGCTAAACTCACACTTGGCACATTGGTTTTAATGCAACTAAATGAATTTGAATAACAACCCAGCATATTTCTTGACTGTGGCTGACTTTTTTTTGCAGTATGACTGATCTTAGACACTGCAGATGTCATGTCAGCCTCCAGCAGAGGGGGGCAGTAGATCCCTGTCTATCTGGCCTCGGTTTAGACCAGTGCATCACACAGCTCATTTGTCTTCTTTGCCAGCTTGTGTGATCCTCACACAAGCTAGTTTGAGAAGACTTTTTGCTCTGTTTTTTTAATCCATTTCCATCTTCTTCTTTGTCTCACTTCTTGTGCTATTTGCTGTGAGATTACACTGTCGCTCTCTCACTTTCTGCTTCTCTCTTGATGTGTGTTGATCTGTCCTCCTCACTTCTCTTGTCTCGCCTCCTCCAACTGATAATTAGCCATTAAATGTTGAGCCGTTTTCTTCTGCTCCTGTCACATTCTCTACATTTACATGCATATACCGCAAAATGACCTTGTTACAGCGTGAATTTGTGTAGGTTGCTTGGTGTGCACTTTCCTGTGTGCATGCAAACCTCTCATAGTCATGACGCAGCTTCCCCCATTCTGTCTTTTTCACTTCAACTCTATGTATTAGTCAGTGATAATCATGAGATGCATTTTGGCTGTTGTCTTTGACAGCTTGTTTACTATGCGAGCTTGTCTAATTTTCACTTTCTGGTGACTAAAGCACAGTTCCTCTTCAATGTTTACACAATTCATAGAAGAGATCCACCTCTCTGAGACCAACTGATGCAAGTGCCAGCCGGATGCAGCTAAATTATTTTATATTATGCATTGCTGCTTTTGGCTATTTTTACTTTTGTCCTCTCTGTCCACTGCAAGTGTGATGCATAGCTTGTACTTTTTTAGCACTTAGGAGCAGCCTACATATGAAGCCATTTGAGTGATGCTTGGGCTATTTAATGCGCATGTGGGAGGCAACATGTGTAGTGCCATTGATTTCTCAGTCTCCAGCAAGCGGCCTACTTAAAGGCTCTCTTTCTAGATGCCTCCTCCATCTCGGTCACATTATAGCCCCAATCTGTCTTCATACTTGGGGGAATGCTCAGGTACATAAAGGGGCTGGCTGGAGCAACAAATGTTCATTTAACACTTCAATGGAATTCATTCCACTGAATTCATACACCCATTTAGAGGTGCCACTGGGACACCACAAACATCACAGTGGCCCATAAATGAAAACCTTCTCAAATGTCTTTTTTTAGGCTATTTATGAAGTTTTATTTTATGACTTTGCATGGCACATCTCCATGTATCTAATACTGCTTCAAATAATTTCTGAACTGGAGAATTGTTAAAATACTCACAAATTGTTCCTAGTCAGCAAATCACAATTTTTGTTCTCCCCTGTCCTATTAGAATTACTTACTTATGCTTTTGGAACCAATAAATGAAAAGCTGTGATCTAAAAAGACCAGTCTTTTCACAGAGTCACAGAAAGTACAATTCTTCCTACTCAAAAGCATCACTAAATCTCCTCTAAGAAAGACCTTAGTAAACCTTCTATATGTACCAATAGGATGATAAACACCTGGATGCTGTGCATTACGCAGTTTTAATGTACCATGTTACACTTTAGAACAACACTGCACTCAGCGATGAGGGCAATTTCTTGTACCAGTGACTGCTTTTTCTGATCTGATTAACACATTTTTTTCTCATTGCAGGTGATGCAGATTGTCAATGCTGATGCTATGGTGGTCAAGCTTAACTCCGGAGAATATAAAACCATTCATTTGTCCAGTATTCGTCCTCCTAGGATTGAAGGAGAGGTATGACGGCATCTGAAAAGTGTTTTTATGTGTGGTGTAGAAACTCATCTGTGCTTGTGGCATATGCCACTTTTGCTTCTAAAGCATTTATACCAATTCTCATTTATACCAATCCCCTACTGTAAACAGCATTCAATTCACCTTACCACAGCAACCCTTTTTCATGATCGTGAAAACTGTGTTGACCACTGGGTGGCGTCTCTGCAGTGGGGCACATGCAGGCTCACTGAAACATTTGCACGCACTCAGTGGTTGCAGCACTGCAGAGTGAGGCAGATCGATTTTTCTCCTCACTTTTTCCTCCATGCACTATCACTTTTACAGGCCATGCACATGTGTGTTTAGTGAAATGGAGAAAGGCTGTCCCTCATGTGAGCTTATTCTTAACACTACATTCTAAATCAATTTATCTCTCAGTAGCAAATACTTCTCTTTAATGCATTATGACTCATTCCAGCCCTGCAAGCAAGTACATAGCATTCCATTACAGTTAAACTTCCTTTTCTTCCTTTTCTACCAGTATAGATGGCATGCATTTTTTTCTTTATCACAATGGTCTCCTTAAAAAATATTTAGTTTTCCATCTAATTATTTTGTGTGTCACAACTGAATCAATTCGGTGAATATCAAAAACTGGACTTTGCTTCTATGTGCTGACAGCATTCTCTGACAACTGCTGTTTACAATCATATCCATTCACATGCAAGTCGTGTTCCCAAAGTCTGGGGGGGGGGGGGTGCAGCAGCAATTCTGTTGTAAAAGGCAGATTGCTAACAGTCTGCTACAACTATTTTTTGAGTTTTGATTGTTCTTGTTTTATTGACTTTGTCTCTTCATATCTATTTTGATTTTATGACCTGCTCATTCCACTCTAATTCTGTTTATCTCCCTAGTTAAGCTTTTATTCCCATCACACACTACCCCAACCCCCCTCTTCCTTGTTGCCGTTTTCCGCTGGTGTCTTCGTTAGTGCCATGCATCAGTGAGAGACAGCCTTGTATCCCCTCTTCTTGCCCCTCCCACTGTTCCTCTCTTCTCTTCTACGCTTACTTTCCTCACTTTTCTTTTAGTCCCTCGGGTTGTGCAGGCTGTGGTCAGATTGTTGACCTGCACTATTAAATCTTGTTTTTGTTTTTTATTTGTCTTTAACAAGCTTTTTTGCAAAAAAGAAAAAAGAAAATCCTCTTTTTTAAACAACTCACAATGAGCAATTTAACATCAGAAATCATGTTATAAAGTTAAATGAAATAAAAACTACAGCCCATATGACAGATTGTCACATTTGTCCCCTTTTTACTTTCTTTGGTGTGATAGTCCTAGTGCTAAACGGTTATCATAATTTTACAGCAGTAAAGCTGCAAAATATGAAGAAACTGACAATTAAAAGTGGAAAATTACAGGAAGTAATCTGGGTTCTAAAAAATGAATCCACATGTGTCATCAGAAAGCGCTAAAATGCAAAGACAATTTACACACAACTGACAGTTTCCTGAGAGTTTTAATAATTAGTTAACACATTTTATGTTACAAAATATTTATATATGTGAAGTCATAACATCTGTGTAATTTATGTGGGTTTTTGTCCATATTTACAATCCACTTGCTAGGTAAAAGTTCACCTGGTTCACCTCTACATATGTCATATTTGCTGGATAAAGACAACTACAAACTTCATAAAAACAGCCAATCTAGGTGAAAACAAGCATGTTCACTGTGTTTTACTGAAAATATTACCGAACCTGCCATTTAACTTTAACAACAATTTAATTTGGCCACATTATGCAACTGAAAACAGAACTAAAGCCAGACCAGAAACAAGACTTAGTCCAACTGTAGAACTAGAGCTAGTGTAAGCCAAGACTGACAAAGCAAACGTAGAACTAGAGCTGGTGTAAGCCAAGACTGACAAAGCAAACGTAGAACTAGAGCTGGTGTAAGCCAAAACTGACAAAGCATGTATATCTCAGAATCACCAGAACAAGGAATTAGACCAATTTCTCTTTTCAAAGATTTCTTTCAGTCTTGTTCTGTTTTGTCACTGCCCTTCTCTCATCCATTGTATTGCACTTGTCATTGGCAATGCCAGCTGCTTCAACAGTATGCTTTCTGTGCTTCATTACCCTGTCGTATGTTCATCAAAACCTCCAGATGTGAATGTGAGTGCTTTGCAGTAATAGTCGTTTTATATTGTTACAGTGGCTTCAGTTGACTTGCGTTATATTTGTAAGTACAATCACTTAAATGCTTTGCAAAATACAGGTACTTTTGCCTATATCCCCGTCCACTATTAGGTGAAAGCATTTGAGAACATCTTGTTTTAAGTTTATGGTAGAAGATGCTAATTTTCGACTCTTCCTTTTAAAAACAAAGACAACCAAACACCAGAACCTTAAAACAATGAACATTCTCAAGGATGTGTGAAAGTACTGCTAACAATGGACAAAGATTATGTTATCAAAACAACCGTTGATTACTAGCATACATACAGTACACAGGCCATCTTTAGAAATAACTCATTTATTCGATAGTAAATCCAGGACAAATAATGTAGATATTTGACTAAAATCTGAATGTTTGATACTTGGATCAAAAATAATTAACATAAGCAATAACTAGCTTACCATTACACCTTCTGCTTTAAAGTGAAGACTAACAAATTTTCCATGCGAGTTGGGTTTTCTACCTCCAACATTAAATGACGGCAGGTCAGGCAGGTCAATTAATTTGTATTCATAAACTGCAAAGTTTGGTATGCAGACAAAACAAAGTTTCTATTGATAACTTGTTATGCTGAATCTCTATGCTGAGTATATTTTGTGATTCAGTTTGTTGAGCAAAAGTACCTTGGTGATGCTGTTGGCTCAGCTCTGAGTCTTGTCGCTATGGCAGCACTGCAGAGTTCTGGTTTCCTTCAAGGCCGCCTTCTAGGTACAATGATCATCATTTTTGTTAAAATAATGGGCATATGACAGGTTAAACTATATTTTCAGTAAGAAGTGAACATGATTATATTTAAGAACATTTAAACCTTTTGCTTATTTTGATGAGGTTTATAAATTTGTTTTGTCCAGCAAATATGATACATCTAGAGGTAATTCACAACTGTTACATAAATGACACAAATGTTTCGATTTGACAAATGATAATGTATCTTTGCTTTTTGATGACATGTGGAGGGATTAGTCCTGCAATTTTAAACTTTTATTCAAAATTTGCCACTTTACTGCTATGAAGATAAAACCGATATTTACAACAGGGGGACTATCACAAAACTAAGTAAAAAAAAATTATATTGGCTTTAACTGCAAGTATTCGATTACCTGGTAGGGCTGCGCAATTAATTGAAATCGAAGAGAAATCACAATTTTAATTGTCTATAATTTTTGTAATTATTGTGATTTCCTTCACAAATTACATATGATCCTGTGACTTTCTGCATAAAAACACTAATGCTGTTGTGTGTTAGTTGGTTCATTGACGTATTTGTCATTTTGTCAGATTTTTTTTACGTCATTGTTTTCTTTATACAAAACACATTCATTATCATTATGTTTATTGTTAACCCCCCCCCCCATTGTTTTGCCTAAGCTACATGATCCATTATTCACAATCCATACATGATGGAGCACAAGGAAGGCACGATAGCCAGTTGACAGCTCTCTTTACTGAATTGAAGAAACATTGTTGTCTTGAAAATACTTTTTACCTTGTGGTCAAACGACTGAGGTCAAAGCGGTTATCACTCCACTCTTGAGTGCTGCGTAGTTAGATGACTCTAGTAACCTCTCTTCATACTTGCTGTGTTGCAGACAGGCAAACACTTGTAGTTTTCCAGTAAGTGTAAATCTAGAAAATTAGCATGACTTTGTTGACGTGCAGGGTGTCTGCATAAAACAATCTACCAGATAAGTTCAAACTGAGATACCTATGTTGCCTAAACATAAATACACAACAATTACTGAGATTTTGCTTAACAACACTCGTAAGTATGTCGAGAGCTACATTCTCTAGAGTTCTGTGAGATTTTCCTATGCCAGTTGTCATTACTGTCTCTGTCTATCTAGATGAGTTTTTTGCTCTCTTCAACCATTCTTTCTGCAAGCAAAGGCTTCTATGTTTGTGTGTAAGGGCGTGTCTTGTTGGATGTAGCGTTTAAAGGGCTACTGAGGCCAGATGCGACAGAGCAGTGTGCTGATGAACCATGACAGTTCCTGCTATGCTCGTCTAACCCACCTTCCCTCTCATCTGCGTCTTTTGGTTTTCTCCCACCCTTCCCCTCATAACTGTACTAATAGTGTTCTCAGTGACAGATTAGAGGGCCTATAGTGTTTGGCTGCAGCAAATGATCCAACTTACATTGCACACTTTCTTTTTTTGCAGCTTGCTTATATCATTTGAGATCTGTATGTTTTACCTCCACATAAGATGGTTAGAAGTATTATGTTTTTTGTTGGTAAAGTAATTGTTTCTGTACTACATAAAAGTGGATTGCCATAAGTTGTTATTATTGTACCACTAATACTAATACTAATACTAATACTAATACTAATACTAATACTAATACTAATACTAATACTAATACTAATACTAATACTAATAAAAACTGATTTATTTTTTGATTCACAAACATAATAGGTCCAAAACTTGTCAGTTTTTGAATGTTTAAATAGACAACCCCATCTGTCTTCTCCTATTTCTTCTCCTCCGCTCACTGCTGTCCCCAGCCTCCAAAGCTTCTGTCTGTCCATGTGTGTGCCCTCAGCATGGCACTGCTATGACACACGCTGACCCCACACTCTAAAGCAGGCTGACATCAGGGGCACACACCACAATGTGATTCACTCCGTCACCTTTGACTGGACAAGGCAGTTTCAGAGTTTGTGTTTCTTCTCTTGTTTTGATTTAGTTTCTTGAAAAGTTACTTAAGTATGGTTCAGTGTTATCCGTGTATTCAGTTTATAATGGAAATGTTTTCCACTGCAAAATCAGCTTAGTTTTTGTGCAAGTCACAGTTGACTAGTTGGTATCAAATAAGCATTACATAATTGAAAGGCTTTAAAAACTAGAAATTGTTTAGTAAATATATAAATTGTTTAAACAATGTGCTAGATAGTCAAATGTCAGTGTTGTTTAGAGCCTGGTTGAAGCCAGTGAACAAACAGCCCTGCAGATTTGTACTGTGCAGGCAGCATCATGCCTCTGCAGTAGAGGGTTCCTGAGTGGTAGGTCATAATTTGAAACGAAGGATATTTACTCCAAATAGAACAGAAGTCGTCCTGGGGACAGTCAGAGGAAACTTGTTATTGGGGCAGGCCTTGGACATGATTGCTAGGTTTGAATCTTCTAGTGCTGTGTTTGCCTTTTAGTATGTTTTGCTTCTAGGCCTAATAACATAATATTTGACTTTCCAGTTGTTTTTTGTAAACAGAGGCGAATACATTTTGAATATCTAAAACTTTGTTCAAAAGAGAAATTGGCAGTGCTCTTTTCTCTTTGTAGATTCTGGATTGATAACCTAAATGAGCAACTCTCTTAATTTAGCACCTGGCCACTAACTATTCTAGGTTAGGCCATGGTCTTTATATTGAAATGCTTTAAACACATTGAATGCCATTTTAACAATAGCGTTTCCTCTCAAAGTTTATCCAATTACACTGGACACAAGTTGGTTCAGGACAATCATGCGTTTGCTCTCCTGCCCTACCTTTTCACAAGGCTGCTCTGATTGTCTGTATTTCTTGTTTTCAAACAGTTTCACCTTCTGCTCAGCATCTCTCTATTCCCTACAGAGCCGCTGTAAGATGGGAGGCTAGTACCTTTTGTCCTCCATGTCCGCTTCTCCACTTCTTGTGCCTAATTGGCATAGAGTGCTGACATTTACACTCTTCGCCCTCAGTGACATGGTTCCTCTCCAGTGTGAAACACCTTATTAGGTAGACATGCCCCCCACCCCCATCAGTTTTTTGTCTGTCTTCACATAGGGCTAGGACGACACGCTTTGTGGCTTGCAATGCACAAGGCCCAATACAATGCAATTTCAATATCTTGCAATACACAATACATTGCAACCCGATATTATTACATATTGCAACACTAGTTGTAGTTATGTGATGAAATTCAAGTGTATTTAAATTTGAAATCTATATATTATTTCTCTCTCAATTTGCTTTGGTACTAATTGATTATGAAAGGTAATGTTTATCAGTATTGTAGACACCTAAAAGTTATTTTTTTACTCTTCACTTTCATTAAAGTATCACGATACAGGTTTTTTGGCAGGCTATGATACGCCAAAACTCTGTGAAAATATACTGCAAAATCATTTACTGACTCAGCCCTAGCATCTTATTGAAACAATGTATTTTCATCGCCATTTGCAATTTTCATATTAGAAAACACAACATTGCTCTTTATTATCTTTGCATATTTTAATAATCTGCTTGCATCCAAACTGCAGAAAAACATTCTGTGTTCAATAAAGTGATTGTCCTCCAGCTCCCAATTCTGACTTGGAAAAAGCTTCTCTTTGATCCTGACCGAGTGATATATATGTGTGTTTTTACTGGCTGAAATGGCCCTTTTTTTGATGCCTGAAGATGAAAAAAAAGGGGCAAAGTGAAGAAAGATTGAAAATTTGTTTTCTTGCAATTTATTATTATTGAAGTATTATTATTATTATTATTTTTTGGAGGCAAACTAGGGCTACAACAAGTTAAACGCAATTCAAATTTCATAAGCGAATTATCGTTAGCTTTATAAAGGCTTAAGATAATGCCTGAAGCTGCCTCAGATTGAACAGCAATGGCATGAATATCACATAATTTCAGAGGTTTTACATGTATATGAATTACCAATTTATTCATTATTTGCAAACCTAAAAACAACTGAACTCAACTTTCAAACGTACTTCAGATAGCCTAGAATGACCTGAACAACCGCAGTCCTTTAGCCTCCCGCTGTAAGTGAAGCACATTACACAATAAACAGCTGTGAAAATAGTTCAGTAGAGAAATAAGGAAGAACAAGCATTTAGCTCACTATTGCATCTCGTCACATGTGTCTTACTTCTCTATCCAGCTGCCGTCTTATGTGGCACACTCTGTAATGCCAGTGCATTCCACTGAAAGGAACGCCACTGAAGACATGAGAAAATGAGCGATTAATCTAACCTTGCTTGTTGTTGAGAAATAATGATGGAGGTGTATGTGGGACAGGGATGGCGATACACGCAGCTTTCTCATTCAGAGCTTTATTTCCATATTGGTGCCTGTCATTTATTTTCCCCTCAACACTTCAGTGTCATTTTGTTCCATTTTTTATCGCGTCTCTGCAAAAGCGACACCTGTCACCGCGAAAGTCTGTGTTTGTCTTTTTCCAACTTGGAGCTACACAAATCCCGGTCTCCTTTTAAAAAATGCAAATGCTTTCTATTTGTGGGCTGCCCCTGTAACAGAATAGGTGAACACATTGAGGGCCATTTTAATGTGCTGCGTGTGCAGGTATGGTGTCAGTCTTTGTGCAAGTCATTAACAACAACTTTCTTTTTGCTTTGACTGTGGTGCACCTGGATCTGCTTGGCATTTCAAATGATTTAAAACACACTCTTATTACTATTAAACATATGTGAAAAGTACACAAAATACTGCCAACTGTCCATTTTCTTAAATATGTATATTCATCAAACTAGAAATATATCATTTTGTCCTTTTTGTTGATTTGCTCGACATGTCTAGTTTTTCTTAATTTTTTTCTTGTACATATATACTAAGTTTCAACTTGACAAGACTCTAGACAACCATATATATTTTTATTAAGTGACAATTCACAATTTTTCTCTTATTTTAGGAGAAGAACAAGGATAAAGACAAGCGTTTCCGTCCACTTTATGACATTCCCTACATGTTTGAAGCCCGCGAGTTCCTCCGGAAGAAGCTAATTGGGAAGAAGGTAAGATTTTTTAAATGTTTCTCTCAGGGCTATTCATATATGCAAACACACTTCCCTGTTTCTTCAGCAGCAATACAATTATGTCTTAAGCATATCTATTTTGGTGCTGCTGTGAATAGCAAGATGCCCTGGGGTGTGGAAATGGCCTGCACGCACACTTTAAAGAAACAGTGTTGATTCCCTCCCCTTGTGTCTATTGATCTACTGGATGTGAAGCCTGTGGAAAGGTGTGATTTACACAAATTTGACCCGACGGGAGCCAGCAGTAGGAACACTACAAACTAAAGCTGCTTGCTCATCAATGTAATTTGCATGTTTTCAACATTCTAGTTTTATTTGTATAGCATCCCACATAATACTATTTTAATGGTGTATTTTGTTTACTTATTTATAGTTTTTATGATCTGCTTTAATGGTGTGTTCCAGGCAACTGGGAACTCCTCCCACTTGTAAAAATTAGCTAGAACGCCACTCAAACTGGTAAATAACACTTCGAAATTTGGAGCTGGTTGAGGAACTCCCACACAAAAAGTGAATCTGACTGCCTCAAAAATTATGTTGACATTGGTTACATATAATTTTATATGACTTTTGTTTAGCCTAAAGGTTTGCTTTTTAGCTACATTTGCAGTAAGTTGAAACGTTTTGAGCTGGGAACTGGTATTGTTCAGCTGGGAAATATTCGACCAGTTGCCTAGAACACATTACCTAACACTTTTTTGGAGCAGCAACTACCAGCATTGGGCAAGTTCCTTCAAAAAATGAATTAGTTTGTAAATAACCAGCACCAGCGTTTCTTTACACTATTCTCCTCAAGACACTATGGACACACCCCAAACTCGCCCCAAACTTCTGCAGAAGAAGCAGGTCAAACAGCACATGAACCAAACAACAACAACAAAAAACATCAGCGCACTCTCTAAGAACAGAGGTGCGGCCAAAAAATTAATTAAAAAGTGGTACTTACAAGTGAAAGTCATCTGTATGGAAATTCCAAACATGGCACTCCCTCTGTTATCTGTTTTCACTTCTATGTAATAGCATGACAGACTAACGAGATAAATCCTTAAAATCCCCTTATTTTGGCATGTTGCCTCAAGTTTTGGAGAAGGAGCGAAAAAAACTTCTCCCTCAGTAAGTTCACAATGTAAGGAAAGTAACTACACCCACCCAACACTACTTCTGATTGGCTAAAAATTGCAGTGGTACCTCATCAGTGCCTCTTCTCCGTCTCTCGTTTCTTTTTACTTCCCAAAACAAACTTGTCCGTTTCTTTGAATGAGACGACAGCTGGTGAGACTCACAATGAAATAACGAGCCACATTACATCACTGACAGTTACACGTTACTTATGAAAACTATGCTGCTAGTAAGACCCAGCATAATTTCAGAAGTTACATTTGGTAACACACAACATTTATAGCCAAAGCTAATTTGCAATGTCCGTCCCTAGAAAGACTTTTATACACCTATTAATAACCATGAGAGCTAGGAAGAAGTAGTTTTAAATACATATTTTTCATTTTGTGGTCTGAAAACTTTAATGACCAAACTAACAATGCTTTGAGATTTCTACAATGCTAGTCTACAAGAAGTGTGTTGTCAAAGTGAGTTGTCAATACCACCCATAAGGACATTTACAAAAGTCTTATACTTAGTTTACATTTCAAATGCTTTTTCTCCATTTGTTTTTGTAATTGCAAAATCTGACAAAAACTGCTGGTTGTTCAAGGTATAAACATAACCTTTCCGCTGCCTTGGCAACCAGAGAAATCATCACACTCACAGGCTTTTTAATAGCACGTACAGCTCTGTGCGGCCTTGGGTAAAATGACAAGTTTGATGCAATAGTAGCACAGAACACAGTGAAAGGCAACTGAAGCAGAACTGTGGTGCTGTCATTTAACATTTATCCTCTATAACAACAACTTTAATTAGTAAATGTGTTTAAGATGGCTTAACATTATTGTCGTTTATTGCTGAGATGTCAACTTCTGTTTTGGAGTTGTACGACTGTTACCTGCACAGACTAAGAAATCTCCTTGGAGTAACGAGTTGTGGCTGAGGGTTTTATTGCAATATAGGCCCAATTTAGTGAATGCTTTTCATAAAACGTGTAAACCTCGTGTGAACACAAAAACAACCCAAATTCTGTCTTAGTGCTAAAAGTGTTGGAAGTGAGTAAGCATTACAAATGATTCTCTGTGAGCTGATCCAAAGGTAAAATCTCTAAAGCTCCACTGAATGTTTTTTTTTCTTTTTGCCATTAAGCCCATGTTCTCTATATAAGAGCTTTTGTTCTTAAAGCATATTTATGCATTCGTATTCAGAGACTCGTTATCTTTTTTTATTGAGGTCTATTTACATTAAAAGGTTTATATTTAAAATTTAAGCTATGCAAGTGTTTTTCTCTGTGATAATTTTTCTTTTCTGATGATCTGTTGTATAAATTCTGCATGTCATAAATGAAGTCAATAATTCTCACCCTGTAACGTTACACTGGTCTTCAGCTCTTGTCTCACTTTCACACAGCACTTTTTGAAATGACAGCACTTGCATGGTGACATAATCCCAAAAAGCATGATTTGGCTAACTTTATAAGTACTGCTGCTTGTGTGCTTGGGTCTCAGCCTCAGCAGAAAAAAGTCCAATAAAAATGTTGCATTAAGCCACTTATCAGGGTTGAGCACATTCGGATAATCCTGCGTGCACAAAGTGGCTCCTGTTATGCAGCTGCTAGCACTCACTTTTTCTCCTTACTCCTCTGCACAGAGCTATCTGTTTGCGAAAGTGAAACTCTATTCACAATTCAACATTTGGAATGTTCAAGCAGATGCAAAGCAAGTAGACCTAAGCCTCGGCAGGTCCTATGGATCAAAATCCAGATGGGGCTTTCACTGTATACTCACTTCCCTCTTCGATGATTCAACTGCCACAACTTCAAATGCATGTATTTAGACTGAACTAAAAGCTATGTGTGTGCTATAATGAAAATTATAAAATGATAAGGTGAGGTATATTTTCATATCTCACATATGCTGTCAAATGCATTACAAATTCACTTCTATATGCTAGATACTAAGGATGTAAAATCGATTTGAAAACTTCGAAAATTGATCAAGTATGCAGCAATCGAATCGAGACCAGAATCCATAAATTTTGCTCTTGCAGCCACTGATTTAAACACACTCTGTTGTTGTATAATACACACAATAATACAGGAAAGTTACAATGTTTGATGAAACTAAGTGTGAACTTGTGCAAGACCTGACTGAATGTGCTTTATTATGTTGCGGTAACAACTGATGGGTGGACGGACCTCTAAATATGGACACTAAATATGACTGTTTACTGTTTGAATGTTGACAAAAAACAATAGTTCTAAGCTCTAACGGCAGTGGCTTTGTTATAAATGTCATGTATTATGGTTTATTTTGTGTCTTAAGATAAAAAAAGTTAATACAGATAAACTAATAAAATCGAAAATTGTGGCTGCAAAATCGAAAACTGAATCGAATCGTGACTTAAGTGAATTGTCCCCTCCATACTAGACACCAGTGTTCTCAGACACCTGTGCAGCCTGTCCTCGTTTATCCTAGTAAAGCAAAAGCACACGCACACACATTGCGTTTTCATATTTCATGGGAACATTACTTTGACTTACATTAATTTTATAGACCCTAACCTTAACCTCAGTGACTACTTTCCTAAGCTTAACCCAACCCTCACCATAATACTTACCTTAACCATATTTATGTTGCTGATCTCATATGAAGGATTTACATCATACGACTTTTGGTCCGCACAATGCGATGAATACCTGCCCACCCGCACACATACAGACACTGATGTCTGTATGTCCTTGTCGTTATCACTAACCCCCCCGTCCTCTAAGCCCTCCTCTGGCTTTTCCCTGTCGCTCTCTCCTCCGGGGGGCTCACAGATAGCTTTGCCTTATCAGGAAATCTGTGAGTCGGCCCGTGGAGAATGGAGGATGAGACTCCTCTAATCTGACATCACTGGTCAAAGTTTATAATCTGTCTTCACCTTAGCTAATGGGTAAGCTACTGGTGCTTAGCCTTCCCTCCCTCCCAATGCACCACAGTATTTGCCCTGCTTCTGTGTTTTAGTATGCTCACTGTAATGCAACTTTTAATACTAATACTAATTACTAATAATAATTTTAATATGATTGTTTTATTGTGCTTACTGCCTCATGCCTCACAAACAAAAAAAGTTCTGTTTTCTTCCAAAGCCTTGTTATATTGTCGTTAATTTGATTGTTTGATTCTATAGCACAAAATATATTTGATTTGATTTTTTCTTTTCTTTTTTTTAAAATCCAAATTACTCTTTGGATTTATTTAAAAAGGCATCTTTTTACATCAGTTACATATTTTCCTTTCATTTTTAACATTTTGATGCAGTTACAAGACAGTTACTTTGCAAAAATTTCCTCATGTCCTTCATGTTTGACAAAGCTGAGAATGACATTTTTGTGCAGCAACATTAATGCTGTTGGCGGTCTCTTCTCAATTCTGACCGACAAAGGTTTGAAATGTTCCAATGGATGCATGATTCAGAAAGCACTCTCGATGCAAGTCAGTGAGATTCAGAGCCTACAGTGAAATAAAGGACCACACACAACACAGTGACAAAGCGTTGTCCTCAGGCAGCTTACTTTGGAGTTTGTTTCAGGCAGTGCTAGCAAACACTGTCTGTCGGACCGTTCGAGTGGTGCATGTGTGTGAACGCCTCTCCTCTGGGCTGAGCTACTGTGCCGCCTGACATGATTTACACTGACTGGGGTGACCTTGAAAACTGGGACAAACGCACAACACACTCACACCAGCAATTTTAACGCCCAAGCTCAAATGATTACTGTAGACGCTCTCACTAGACTTGCTATCTTGTGTTGACCTCTGCACCTGTACCTATGCCCCTTTAGGTCAACGTGACAGTGGACTACATCAGAGCTGCAACTGGGCCGGCAGAAGGCACCCCCGCATTCTCAGAGCGCACATGTGCAACAGTCACAATTGGTGGCATGTGAGTAGAACAGCTCAATAACTTAACTGAGAAACATTGTTCAATAAACTGCTTTTGAGCTTTCGCGTCTGTTTTAATTCTATTTTTGAAACTACCAAACATCTGTATGATACATTACTACAGAACATTTAATTGTGAAAGATGAGATCTGATCAGATCTGATCAATTGTGATGTGTTTTTTTCTATAAATAAGATACTAAAATTACAGTAGTTTTCACCTACTGTATTATCATTTTAGTCTTAATAGTATTGACCTAAATGAAACTATAGCTTTATAGTGCACTAAGCAATGTCCAAACCACAATTTTACATTTTCTTTTCTTCTCAGCCTTGTTGTAAGATATCTGGTTCAAGATTATTGCAGAGGTTTTTGGTTCCAAACATTTTCCACTCGCCCCCAATACACAACTATGCATTTTAATTTTCACAAGGGTTATCTGAGTGCAGGCAATTACTTTCTATCTTCAAAAACAGTTATGCAGAAATCCATTTTATCTTGCAGACACATACATTTTATGCAGGGCCACAGATAGATGTTATTAAACTATTCAGAAGTTCAAGTTACTTCAAAAGTGTTTCTAATGTCTGTGTGATGCAACCCTTTAGAATAATGTTTTAAAACCCTTAAAAATAACAATAATAAAAGCAAAAAAGCAAAAGATCCTAGCATCTTTTTGATGGTTCTGTCATAACTGAATTGAGAACAAAATAACTTACTGACCAGCCACTTATAATCCAGCTTTAGCCAACAATAGCAGCTTGTCTCCATAGATGACATTTGGCATATCTCCTAATGAGCTTTGACATGACCTGGTTAGGGCAAGATATTTACCGTCTGCCACATGATAAAAGCTTTGTTGTAAGAATTAAGAGTCATGCAACTACCCACAATGTTCAGAATAGAAGATTTAATTTGAAATGTACAATGTACAAAATATCCTCCCATTTAAAATGTTAATTCTATAGATACATATACAAACATAATGCAAAATGTGTGATTCATATTACTTGTCAAATCAGACATAATTTGTCATTTACTCGATGTGTTTAAATTATAAACTTAAACTCGAGATTGGCCAATATTATTACTCCTTGTTTATGACTTTCTTCATATTATGATTATGATTAGTATTAGTATTAGTATTAATATTGGTGTTACTGTTAGTGTTGTTGTTAGTGTTATTGTTATTTAAATACAGTATGACAAATCTAGCCACAGTCATGTTGAAGAATTAGTCATGTCATGTTGCAGAATTAGAACAGATGGATATTCCAGAAAGGGCTAATGCTGGCAGGATGTATTGCTCTATCTCTGCTTTAAGCTGAATCCGCACAGCTTCATTCTTCAAATTGGAGATTGACATATAGTATTATTATTATAGTACCACTTCTGCTTCTTTAGATGTTAGTGTACTTGGGTAAACAATAATCAGAAAAAAAAATGCTATCCTCAGAGACTTTGCTTGCAAACAAGTACAGAAAGCAAACCATAACACTTGTGCCTCTGACTATGACCACCAAAAAATACAGTACTTTTGATTCTTGGTATGTTTTTTTTTAAATATACTATTGCATCCCAAATTCCATGACTTGTTTAATGAAATATTTAATTTATTGGCTTGTGTCATTGTATGGTCGAATGTCAAGAGAATCTAGGACCCCTTCTCATTCTGATAAAAACAAACTATAAAGCACCTGGAAATGCTAATGATAAAAAGAACATTGTAGCCCTCTTCTTTCAAGTCAAATAAGCCATTCTGGCGTAAATCAGACTCAGTTTCTACTCTAAACAAATAAAAAAAGACAAATCTCCTAAAATTCAAACATTTTATTTGGAGTTTCACTTTTGTATAGGCTGCTCCTACATTTTTTGAGTAATTTTAGGTCCATAAAACTAATTTTTACTTTCTGCTTTTGTAGAGGAATGTCAAAACCCAAAATGTGCCGAATCGAGTATCTTTCAGATCTCTCAACACCAGCTTTACCAATCCTCATGTTTACCTAAAAAAGTTTAGGCGGAAATTAGATTTTGTTTTTCTTTTGTGTGTAGAAAGTTTTCACTTATTCTTAGAACCTCTGAGTCATCAGAAGCTAAAACTATAGAGTTTCAGCTTCAAAAAGAGTCGAGCCATTTGCTTGTGCTCCAAAGGGTTCAGAAACAGTTTTAGTATGAATTTTAGTCAGACGTGTTAGGAAACATAGGCTGTAATGATAAGGGGCTTTAAAATAAGGATAACAGACGTGGTTTTCAGTTCAGCAGTTGAACTATTCTGCTTGCCCCTCTTCCCTCAGTTGATATGGAACAGCCATGTCTAAGGGCTAGTAACTAAGTGCTGCATTAACTTCTACAGTGCTCTCTCTTTGTGCCCTTTTCTACATCAGCTACATGGCAAGGCAGTGCTAAGTCGAGTGTGCAGCATTTAACTAGCCCTATGTTCTTCAGCAAGGCTATCGCCTTTATTATTATCCAGCTTATACCTGCTCCCCAAAATTGCTTAGCACCTATAAAGTGCTTTAATGCTTCCTCCTCTACTCCTTTTTTCGTTGCAGTAACATCGCAGAGGCTTTAGTCAGTAAAGGCTTGGCCACAGTCATCAGATACAGACAGGACGATGACCAGAGATCCTCCCACTATGATGAACTTTTAGCTGCAGAAGCACGGTGAGAAGACCCACTCGTAGTGCTCCTTTTTTTTTCAAAAATGTAATCATCACATTTCTTTCATTGAAAGCACAGATTACAATGATCAAATCTGCCCCCCCCCCCTTCCTTTTTAAAGCAAACATAGAATCTCTCCTTTTATCCTTGACCTTGTGAATGTTACTCTTGGGATATAGTGGCCTTGACGCTTTCTCTTCAAATTGGCTTTTATCCACTGAGCCAGGTGCTGTTAGCAAATTAATTCATATTCATATACACACATACACACATACAATACATACAATACATACATACATACATACATACATACATACATACATACTTGTTTTTCTATCTTAGTGAGGACATTCATAGGCATAATGTATTACCCAGCCCCTTACCCTAACCTTAACCATCCAAACTAACCCCCTAGCCCTAACCCTAGCCCTAATCCTAACCTTAACCCAATTCTAACCCTAACTCTAAAACCTCATCTTGACCCTCAAACAGGCCAAAACAGGCCCTTCAGAAAGTGAGGACCGGCCATACATACAATACATGCATACAATACATACATACAATACATACAATACATACAATACATACATACAATACATACATACATACATACATACCATACATACCATACATACCATACATACAATATAAATGTAGTACGGCATATAGGGCTGCAGTCAAATTCAGTAACTGCTGTATTGTTGTAGATTACAATTGTATTGCAATTTGATTAAGATTTACTTGTTTTAGGTTTTGTGGATCTTGTATCACTGTTCACTCGAATTCTATTTCTCCTCACTACATTCCTTACTCATTTGCACAGTTTGTCCTTATTTCTCCACCTTGGCTGTTTTCAATTTTGTCCTTCTTTGGCCTTGCTCTGCTGGGCCATCTTTTCACTCACTTCCTCATCTTGTCTATTCAGCTCAACCACAGTCTCTCTCTGTCCCTGATGGGGTTTTATTAAAGCTGATGAGAGGGTTCTGTCTATAGCCTAAGTTTTATTTTTAGATCTCTGCTGCATGAGGCCACTAGCCCACAACCTTCCAGGAACCTCAGTTGTACTGTTAAATGAGCATTCCTTAGACTCTGTCCCTGCATCTATGGACACCGGTAGTGATCTACATCCCTCACACCCAAGGGCTTCATGACTGTTCACCAGGAACCGTAGCCTAGCCTGTCTTTAACTCAGAGCTTGAGGAAAGCCAATGAGGACAATTCATGAGCCATTGCCATACAGAATTCAACTCTTGAAAGAAGACATTTTCATTCTGTTTACTAATATTATGTATTTCTCCTTTGACATTGTAATCTATCTTGAAACAATTTCTTTTTTTTTTCATTAGCAGTAGTAGTTGTTTAGAGAAAGAAAGTTTTATTTATTTACATTGTTTGTCTGTCATTACTAATGCACTCTCATTCATTTCTTTGAAGCTTAGGGCAATTTCTTTTTCTAAATGGATAATGATGATGTTTGTACAATAACAATGTATATGTTTTTGACATGACCAATCATAGGGCAATCAAGAATGGCAAGGGGTTACACAGCAAGAAGGAGGTTCCCATCCACAGAGTGGCTGATATATCTGGGGTGAGTGATTATTTTATAATGATTCAATTCTAAAAACCTTTTCTCAGAGAGCATTTCAGTTTATAATGCAAAATGCCGAAAATCTTGATCATTTAGTCCTCAAAGACACTTTTTCATCTGAAAATAATCAGAGCCATTAATATAAAGATCAGTGGCACTTCGTCCTGGTTTGTTTACGAGTGCCTTGGGGCTTGATAGAAGAATCATTTGGCTAATGAAGTCTTATTGGGAGTGCTCTGCGAATGAAATTAGCAGTTTGTTTCTGTAAAGTTTATAAAGTGCAGAGTAATGGTTCACTGGTATACAGATTTTCAATCTTCTCTGAGGACTCATTTGATTTAAGATGTTATAATCAAACTTTCAGTTTGACTATAACATCTTAAACAATGTGTGTAAAAGTATAATCTATAAAGCTTTTAACACAAATCAAGTTCTATATATGTATTGCTTTAGGTAAATAATACCTTTATTCTCTCCTATAATATAGTTAGAATTATTGCTCTGATGTTCCAAATGGGTAAACCAACTGAGCAAGTGACATATCGCAGGAGACACATTGAGATCAGATGAAGTTGCTAGGATATGTAATAATCTTAAGTGTCTGTTGCACACAGTACTACAGAAAGTAAATTCTTCATTGGTCTGAATGTGGACATCTGCTTTTTAGCAAGGCCAATTCAGTGTGACACATCACACAAAAGGCTGTGTCTCTTCAAAAAACTTATGTTATTGGTGAGTGGAGAAAATGCAAAAGTATAGCTGACAATGCTCTGGACTTTTTTTTTTTTTTTTGTATGGCCCACCAGACTGGATTCATGCACAATGCCATCTCTTATTTGCAGCTTTTGATTTTGTGCAAATTTTATATAGGTTTTAGTCAGTTTTGTTGGGGAGGCTTGAAGGCTGAGCTCCAATCAATCAACATTTAAACAATCATGCTTTTTCAGCTGGATACAGATAGTTTGGTTCTATATGCACTTATTTCTTTAATAATTCCAAGGTACAGAAAATATTGGTATGGTGGTCTTTAGCATAATAATGTTGTGTACTGCATTCATGTGTGGTGTGTAGAACTATGCTCTCTACTAAGTTCTTATTAGTGGTTATTTTTAATGTCACCCTCCCTATGGTTCTGGTCGGTGTCATTATTTGCAGCTGTAGCTCCTCCTTGCACTGCAGTTTGTGTCCGTTTTAACAGGATGGGTTTGCTTCTTAGCTCCGAGCTGGTGCCAGCCACTGCCAGTAGGCGTACATGCACGTGCAAGCACCAGTTGTTTGGCTAATGTAATGAGACTTCTAATAAAAGGTCTAAAATAGCACGACTTCACCCCCTCTCCCACCTCTTTTCTTTTCCCCCCCTTTAGTTTTTGTGATATACACCCACGCTTTGCTGTGCACAAGCTTGTGGTTACCCACACACATCCTTGCTGGAAGTCAGTGCTATACATGGCATTGTAAGCTTAACGGTAACCTGGAATTTGTTTGAAGAGAAGGCTGCAGTCACCAATACAGCATCAATATATTTGTATATGGTGTTGCAAATAAATGCTGATAGTGGGAGGAGAGCAGAGAAGGCTCTTGACTCACCCTATGCCTCTCTGGGTTGCATAATAATGTCCTCTCACAGGTTCTTCCCTTCTCTGAACCAAGTTGATCTGCCCACTCACTACAGGTGCTGTTGTGTGAACGGCTGAATGTTTGGTTCATTTGTCTCCCACTCAGGGGCCTATTTTGGACTGTAGTGGGTGGAGTTCAGGTGCTGCATCTTCAGGCTTTTATCCCAACACATGTCATGAAGTATCACTAGTGATGTGGTCTTTATGCACACCCCCACCCCCAAAACCATGACTCATTGACTTATTTAGCAATTTGTATTCCACTAGATATTTTTTTTGGGGGGGGGTCTCATCTGAATAACTGATTTGCGATTTTAATTTTTGTATGTGTAAACAACAAACTTGTTTGTCCATCAGGAGACACAGAAAGCCAAGCAGTTCCTACCATTCCTGCAGCGTGCTGGACGATCAGAAGCTGTGGTGGAGTACGTGTTTAGTGGTTCTCGTCTCAAGCTGTACATGCCCAAAGAAACCTGCCTCATCACATTTCTCCTTGCTGGTGGGTAACTTTCGAGTTGTCATATAATTCATATTTGACATTTTAATATAGCTGTAGCTGCACTATTTAACCTTAGTTAAGCTACTTCTTTGTGCTTTTAACATTATTTCTTTTAGGTGATCTGTTGCAGTAGATCCATTGTATGATGATAGTTTACTTTAAAAGCCTTACAGTACAGTACTGCTATATCTTAGCATTGCAAAGATTTGCACATCTACTCAGACAATGGGAAGTGGCTGTTATTGTGACTATTTTTTTACACGGACATATCTTTTCTTCACACCTGGTTAGGGGAAAAAATGTACTGAGTTGTACCTAAATTGTTGAGGCCAGATACCAGTGATCCGCCCCGTGTGGAGCTGTGTGGTGCTGAGGGCGCGCAGTTTGTAGGTATCCCAGGTGCCAAGTTATATTTTTAAGCAGATAATTTTGCACTGGCATCATGTCAAAAACACATCACATTTTACAAAGTTTGTGTTTTCTAACATATAGACCTATAACTATCCATTTTACATTATATTCTTTTTGCAACAGATGGTACAACATATTAATTGCAATTTTGATTAGATTTGGACTACTGTATTTGTGCAGCTTACAGGCCACTGCTGCTTTTTATTTTTAAGTAGTTTTTGACCAACACACAATTTTGTAACAAAACAAAATCATTAATTAATTATATAAAGTAAAACAACACTGCATATAAATTGTATTAATTTAAACTAATAATAATGTAAATTACCAATTTACGACCAGTTTTCCCTCTGTGCCCCTAAATTGAATCAGTTCAGGGCTACTGGGCTCCTTGTGAAAAAAGTTAGTCTGGAGCCTTGGTATGGTGTTTCCTAACTTCACACAAGCTGGTGTCAACAGTTTTCACCTGTAGTGTTTTTATGTTTCACAAAAAGCTCACAAAAGTGTGTAGATCAACACAGTATGCAAGCTCAGTCCAGTTTCATTTAGTTATATTGTATCTAAAACATGTCACTGTCATAGGCTTTCTTTAGTGCTGTGGATGTTTGTTAGAATTGGAACAGAAAATAATATATATATAAGTTTTGCAGGAACAAGCCTGCACCATTTAATGCCAGTGAAGGTGGCAAATTATGATTTTGGTATTTCTCTGACCTTGACACAGTAGCATCCCTAACATCATGCTCTCTTTGTGATTACAGTATATTAAAAGTCAAAAGTGTATAACCCAAGATGTGTGAGGCGGTGGCCTACGTGTTGTGTGGCCTAAGTGTGGTTATTTGTATAAATATTTCATGATCAATTATCGCTAAGTTTTAGTGCTAATGCTGAGCTATTATTTGTTGCTAAGCATCTTCTTGATGCGACTTTGGTCTGCATGTAGGGTGGGATAGCTGGGGTAAATAGATTTGGAGCAAAGACGTATTGAATTTGGTTGTTTAGCACTTTTCAGTGTTTTTTGTAAAGAATGTATTGCTGTTACCAATTAGGCAGTCTTTAAACTTTGGACTGTTTGAGGAACACAATGAAACTTGACTTCTTTGTGTCTTACATTCTTAAGTCCTTTTTTGGAGGATTAGAGAATCCCTGCTCTAGCCTTTTATCTGAGCTGCGACCAAACCAAGCAGAAACTGTATCCCTCTCAGCAATTACTTCCTGTTCTGTGAATTTGCTAACCAGTCACCCACTTTTCTTCTTTGCCTTTTTCCGGCTTTATCAAACAATCTGTATTATACTGCCACTGTTACTGTATACATAGTGTAATATTACATAGTGTGTGCAATATTCACTGCACTTAGGTCATTTGAGGGAGCAGCAGTAATTTATTTCTACATGGATTCTGCATTTGTTTAACCTGGCCATGCCAGATGGTTTATCTCGCGATATTTGTGAATTCACAAACACGAGATAAACCATCTGGCCTTCCTGCCGCCCAATTGCTTTGGGAGTCCGAACCAGCGGTGTTTCGGTGGTGTTAAGACGGCTGTTAGAGCCCCGGCGCCGCCGCCGAGTCTTATTCAAGCTATACAAAGATGGCGACTCTCGTAGATGTATGTGTTTCCGCTGCTTTTGAAGTGGTATTAGCAGAAATACAGAGTCATTTCTTTTTGAAAGAAGAGCCGTATGTGTGACGCGTACTTGTAAGGTAGGCCCCACACCCAATCAGCTCGAAGTATTTCACTAAACGCCCTGCCTTTTCTCGAACTTTTTCAGCGAGTTAAGTCCCAGATGGATATAGTGAGAACTCAGATAGGAGTTCAACACATATCCATCTGGCATGAGCCAGGTTAGCAATTGTTATTTGTGAATGCTAATTACGTTTATTTTTTCTTTGTGAACTGTGTCATTCTTGGTTGGAAAAGCTGGTATGCTGAGATTGTTCTGTACGTATGTAGCATATGCATTGTTTGAGTTTTAACAGTTGTATTGTGTCCACGATGTCCAAAAAATGTCTATGAGGAAATAAGTAGACTAATCTAATCTAGTGTTAGTAGATGCCTTGTCCTCGTCTATTTGCTCATATAAACTTCATCTTGCACTCTCCTTGACTGCCTCCAGAAATTTTGCTGATGATGAATCATGATGTATTAATACTAATGAAGATTATAAAGTGGGTCCCAAATGTTTTCACCAAAAAATGCACATTTGTTCAGAACTAAGTGCATATAAACAAGTTATGTGCCTAGTCAAAAAAGAGCAAATTCCACCAACATGGTACCAGTTCAGTTAAGTGTGTGCATCCACACAGCTCACTCAAAATGTAATGAAGTCAGTGTAACACATATTGATTTCTGCACTTAACATTAGCAATTCCAGTAATTCTAGTGTTATTGCCAGTCTGATTGATGAATCCACAAATGCAGTTTTGCTGTTACTGGAACACTGACGGAAAATTGTTGAATCTTAAAATCTGAATTATGAACTTTAACTTTTCACAGCAGCTTATGAGCTCATACAGATATTTTTTTGCAATGGTGTTAAATCAGGATCAACCTCAAAGTTTTGTTGCTAACCATCAAATCCAGCTGCACAGTACAAGCTTCAGCTGTGTTATCAATTGACTGCTTCTGTGCTTAACTTCTGGCCCGTTGTTTCTTTGGGCAGGAATTGAATGTCCTCGTAGCTCTAGAACCACGTCTGGGGGAATGCAGCTGGCCGAACCCTTCAGTGAAGAGGCTACGATGTTCACCAAAGAACTGGTGCTGCAAAGAGAGGTAAGCGGATGACAGAACCTTTACATCTGAGCTTTTGCACACATTTTATGAGACAAAAAGAATTAGGAAGAATATAACCATGCAATTATTGTGATTGTAATTACAAGGTCATCTCAAAGTATTTCCATTTTGCACTCAGTTTGTGTCTTAAGTGGCACAATCAGGGTCAATAACCATTATAGATTTTGTAGTAAACAAAGACTACCATGTACTCTAATCTAACAGATAAGCTACTCTCACAACTTTTGTCTCAACTGACAATAAGTAGGTGGACATAATATTGAGCCCAATTAATGTAGCTTTCAGACACCTCTCGTTTTTGGGAAAATACATTATTTCACGTCAATAAAAAACATATACACACAGCAGCAAAAGGCAGCTCTCCTGATGATGGATCAGTGCTCCTGGTCTCACAAAAGTCCATCCCTAGTGCACTGCTCATTCACATGCTAATAGGTTTTTATTGGAGGCAGTGAACAAACCAAATCCTAGAGAGAGATCTATTTAGATCTATTTAATTTATTTTTTCGCATTGAAAGGCTGACTCCAGTGTTTTCATTGTCATAGAAATAATATAATATAACCCTGAGGTGTGACAGTATTTAAGCTTCTTTTTCGTTCTCTCACTTTGCAAATCCCTGCCTGGACGAGAAAATGTTACTCTAACAAGTAAATATTTTTGTGTCTAGAACACAGCAAATCACGTTTACATCCTAAAATGTTAAGAATACTGTAGACATGGGTTTCACATTTATGGCATTTATATTCCAGGTTGGGAGCAGGAAGCAGTTTTTCCTTTTAGCAACATTGCCATTTGCCATGAAATATTTCACAAACAATCTAACAAATTTTAAAAGTGGTTATTTCCGAGGTGACTAGACCTGTTAGTCTTTTGTTTGACAAAAATAAAACAAATTTTAAACTATAATCGTTTTAGCTGCCCACGATCTGATTGAAATAATTTGAACTCTTAGAATGTTGTGAAGTCATCTGAAACCCATCCACAGTGCCCAGTAAGGATTTGTCAAGATCTTGTGCCACAAGATCTCGCAAAGCTTAACCTGTTACGAGACTGTGCGCACTAGAGCTGCAACGATTAGTCGACGTAATCGATAACGTTGATTAGGAAAATGCATCGCTTTATGAGCCGTGCCTCTAAATAATGTTCCAGCTTTAATTTATCCACATGCGCTATGAGCCTCTGCAATGTATTTCTACCCAAAGCGCATCAGTACTAGTGAGAAACACTCTATAGACCACCAAGAGAAAGTTTTCAGTCCAGGAGAGCAATCTAATGTGAACTGCGGTTGAATATAAAGCGAAACTAGAACACGCACATTGTGTTGTGAAAGCCTCTTTGACAGCGCTATATAGGCATATCCACAAGTTCTGTTTGTGTGCACATGCGCTCATCAATTCGGACTGTCCACGTGCTCTCTGTGGATGCTCGCGTGCGCAGTGGCACGAACTATACACGCACTCCTTAGTACACACATTGCTTTCTGTCAGCTGTTTAGACAGAAGCTGTATATGTGATGAATGAAGATGGTGCTTCTTTATTACAGCCTGTTGCTCTGAGCTGTGTCTGGTTGAAACTTTGTCATAAAACCTAAAACGATAGACTTAATTTAATGCACATAGGCCTAAATATAACAATACTTTTAATTCTGATACAAGTTAGCAATTCTTACATTCAGTGTGTTATTTGTTTTCAGTATTTAAATAAATTTATTTTTTTGAGCAGTTTTATGAAATTTATGACTTGACAACAAAATTAGCAGTGTTCCCAAGTCAAAATATATTTTGTATTACATTTAACAAATAAAAATGAGCTCAACTAAATCATATTACATCATGTTAAGGCGTAAAAAGCCATAAAAAGTAATAATGTAACTAAATGATTAATTGAAAAATTAGTCGATAGACTAATCGATTAATCGAAAAAATAATCGATAGATTAATCGATAAGAAAATAATAGCCGTAGGCCTAATGTGCTCAGAACGTACAGAACTATCTTAAGACATTTTTCCTTATAGGCTATTGGGAATGGTCATTAAATTAAGTTTTGTATCTTTGAGCAGCTGTAGTAAAAAGTCTCCTCCACACACAGACTTGTAGTGGACTTATTCTGACAGAAAACAATCTAAACTCTCCCAGATTTTATTACACATGATAGGACCACATTGCGGGAACAGCACAATGTTTTTCACACTTAAACATTGTTTAAAATAGATCCACAAAGAGATATTTTGGCCAATGTCATCAATAACTTTGTAAAAAGTATGAAAGTCTCGCTCCTTCTCATCTGTGTATGTCTGGTCCCTTTCAACAGCGCAGCAGAGGCAGGAGAAAGGTTAGCGAGGCCTGAGCTACACGTAGGGGAACTGATCAATTCATTCAATTTCAGTCAAATGATAAACTCATATCATTCAAATAATAAGAATACAAAATGATAGACATAATGGAAGGTAAAGCTAAACTAAATAAATATTAGGCTAAATAATAAAAATCTAATTTTGTAATTTTGCCCTGTTAAAATTCTGAATTGAAACTATAACTTATTTCAAAATCTCGTCTTGTCTGAATCTCGTGGACTCAATCTCGTGGACATGTTAATGATAAAATCAAAATTGCAGACGTAGGATTGGATAGAGATTTTAAAAAGTCTTATCGTTTCTCTCCAAACCAACTAAGGCTCAGATGAGCACTATGAGCGCAGCTTTATCACAGAGGAAAAGCCCAAACAACTGCCTAATCAAATACCAGTCAAAATTAAGGCTGATAGTCGATATACAAAAAAACAAATCTAAATATTGGCCCTAAAATATCATCCGACCGATATCTTGGTCTATCTCTACATATTACTACTTTAATGCAGAGCTCATGTATTGAAATCCTAGTGTACTGCATTAATATTTGCACAATGTTTGCATAATCATAACAGCTTTTAAAACCTATGTTATGATCTTTGCAAAAACTCTTTTAAAACGGCAGAAAACTGTTCAAGGAACTTAATAATGCTAATGGAATAATTATAACAACTTGACCAGGAGTGAGTCATTTCAGTGGAGGTTCAGAACATGAGACAGGCATTCTGTCAGTACAAGGACTAATTGCAGAGACAACCACAGCAGTTACTTCTCCCCTCCTGCTTTTCGTTGCTAGCCTTTTGTTGTTTATAAAAACAGACGATTAAGGTGTATAAGCTTCAGCTTTAATATGAATAATTTGATCTTATTAACATTGGACTCAACTGTTGAGTCTTATGAATACTTTTTGATTGTATGGAGCTTGTGAAGATGTCTCAAGATAGCCTCACGTGAATAACATTTGATTTGGGTTTTGGTGCTGCATTGATTTGCATTCATCAAATATTTAATGCTGAGAATTATTAACATGCTTCTGTTTGTTGATCTGATGATATGTGCTTGTTCATGTTTTGCTTTATACTCTATAATTAGCTGGCTTTATTTTGAGACTTATTTTAGACACTTGCTACAGTCCTACAGTATTCCTGATAGAAAAGCTATAAGGGCTCTATCAACATTTTGATCTTGTGTTTTGAATCATTTGTTTGTCTTGCCTCATTTGTTGCATCTTCCGTCCAAATAGATAGAAACACGCATAATTAATGTGGCGTGTAGCAAGGGGAAAGGCATTGAAGATGTCTTTTCAAAGCCAGATTTTCACTTTCTATGGTGTCTTCACTTCTCCTTTATCCTTCCTTACTTTAAGCTCCTCTCTGTCTGTCTGCCTGCGTCTCTCAGCAGCTTCTCTGTAGTGTTAATCTCTGACAGACACTGCTCTCATTCCCAGCGTGCATCTGAAACAGCAGCACACATTTCTGAAAAAGGAGAAAACACATAGGTAAACATCACTCTCCAGATATTTCTTTTGACTTTTTGATGTCATCCATTACATTTTCTCTCACCTCCCACCTTTTATGGAAAAAACAACAACCACCATTCACTCTCATTCAACACAGCGTGGATTTTGCTCTATTATTTTGGGTGGCAACCTCAAGCAACTACCACACAGCATTTTTATCAAGAGTTAAAATGATGAATCCACTGTATGAATAAGTCTGTAGCTATCTCCTAACTATTGCTTATCATTCATGTAATGCACTGAAATCAATATTAATGACTAAAACAACAAAAAAAAGTATTAATTTGTTTCCAAACTAGTATTTTCTCAAGAGAATTTTAGATGTGACCCTTTTTCTATGGTGAATATTTTGGAACTTAGAGGGCGGGGTGCACGGTAGCAGAGTTTACATGTTCTGCACACGCTACCATGGGTTCTCTCGGGTACTCCGGTCCAAAAACATACATGTGTAGGTCAAGCACACTTGGCAACACTACAAAAACTCACAGTGAATAAGAGAGTGAATGGCTGTGTACGGTAATTGTGTCCGACTTCGTTTTTTTTTTTTTATCCCTGCAATGAGTTGGCTATTCTCCTGGGTGTTCCCCGCCTAGGGACCAAAGTCACTGGGTAGGCTCCAGTCAATCACAAACTCAGGCAGTTGAAAATGAATGATGCCAAAGTTAAACAATACATTTATCCAGTAAATCAATATTTTTTTATGTGTGTCTCTGGGAGGTGGATGCGTATTAAGGGTGAAGTGTGTGAATTATGCTACATGAGAGAAGGCTAAGTGGACAGTAATTTGCATTTGCACTGTTCCACCTACATATCCTGTCAGTCCTGTTGACCTCATTCAGTCTGGGTGGTCTTGTATCTACTGTTCTTTTCTGACAGCCTACTCACTCTACACAATATTAAATCACACAGGAAAATGCTCATAGAATTGATTTGATAACAACAGTACACCCATTCTCCATTGTTGCTCTTAACAAGCCCTCTGGTGTATATTTATGAAGCTATGATTTGGATACTTAGATACTTGAACTTTGGGTATTGATTGAATTATTATACCTAATCAAGCTTCACTGCGCTTTTATGCCATTGTTATTAGATTGCCTACCAAGGATTGCACTAAAGAATGAAAAAATTACGTCTTATTCCGTCATAGACCTTTTATTATATGCGGTGATAGAGGGCTCTCTGATGCAAGTGCTAACGTTGCCTGCAGTCAAATACATGATGCAGTTTCACGGACTCATCAGCAGAGGGGGGTGTAGTGTGAGTAAAAAGACCCAGAGGAAGTCACATGACCGGGAAACATACAAGCCCTAAACATTTTCCTGGAAGGTAATTTTCTTGTATCACCATTCAAGATTGATAACACTATTAGAAAAATGTGCTTTTTTGAAAATTCTATGAGGTTTGGAAACACATTCCTGATTGCTGTACATGTTATACACCAGCAATGAGGTGTGCATATCAGTCATATTTTAAGCAGTTCATAATCATCCAGGCCTTTACTTTCCTAATGTAACCTGGGCGTTCTTCACCATTTTACATTACCACAAATGCACCCTTCACAGTGTACCTTTTGTAGTCTTCTACAAGGTTCCATTTTCCAGTCCATTCTAAAAGCAAGCAGAACGTGACGGTCTCGCTGGCCTTGGTACTCTGCAGTGTACTCTCTCTGCAGTGGCGGAGGCTTGGCACATGTTGGGTCAGAGCTGCAGGAGTCTGTTGTAGGGCGCTGATGACTCACCACTCCATTGGGGCATCTGTGAAGTGAAGCTATTGCCTTCCTCCACAAATCTCTTCACCTTATGCCAGTCTATGGCAATTGGTTTGTTTGAATGCTACAACATAATCGCAATAAAAATATGTTTTACTTGTTCTCTTTTTTCATTAAAAATTACAATAATAGTTTTTTTTTCTTTTTTTTTTGTGGTACTACAGTATTTTCTTCTTTAGAGCTTATTTTCTGTATCCTACAGGGTGATACATACAATTGGCTTAAGCTGTTGGTGTGATGCAGAAGGTCTTTCTCGGTTATTATGATTAGCAGTTTAGTCATGTTCACTAAAGAGAAAGTAGTTATGATTTTAAAACTGGTTTTAAATATCTTATTTAAGTGTTCAATGCAGTAGGTTTTTATTGAATTTTTTAACATTTTTATGTTGGAGCATTGATTTTCAAATTGAGCTGGAATAGTTTTTGTGCTGGTCCTATTACACAAGTTATCAAACCCCAATACCAGCTATCATATTTTGTTGTCAAATCAGTCAGTAGCCGATAATATAATTTTACAACACTAGGTGGCATTGATGTGCAATCAAATGACCTGTGGCCAACTTCTGTCAATAAAACGCTAAAATCAAGATCCGGACGAGTAAAATGCATAAGCAGGCTTTAAATTTATAATAACATGTCTATTTGTTAATATTTAAGACAATAAAACCAGCCTGAGAGCCACAGTAAACATGGACATGAATGGCATGGTTGAAAAGAACAGAAAATGTAAGTCCAACTTGGCAAAAATACACAATTATACATTTTCTCATCTTTTGTTGTTACGTGTCTGATGATTAAATTTGGTCTCGAGGGTCGTAGTTGTTAAAAAAAGCTTTTTTGTGTGACGAATATTCTTAGTTGGATCACAATCCACGCTCTCTTGACATGAACGTGCTTTGCGTCGTCACGCAGATGTACGTGAAGAACTTGTGACGACAGAGCGAGTTGCAAGTACACGCAGGTTCCATTATTTTGCATTGTAGGGCTGAAACTATTAAAAAAAACGCTCTTACATTGGAATCAAAGGACGCGGCGGGTGCGATTTCAAGCCAACCTGAAATCGCACCAAAAGAGGCAGGACTGTGCACCGGCAGCTGAAAATACACTTTTCTGATCGGACAAGAATGTTTTAATGCATTTAATCGGGTTTTAGTTGGTTTTGATCAACTTTAACTACACACCTCGCTCATTTTTCCACTTTTTATTGGCGGCCCCTGACTACATCTCCCCTTTGTTTGTCCTATTTCTTTGAGACCACTGTCTTCAGTCTACACATTGATCTCTTTTTTTGTTTACTTTTAGACTCACATAAATGCTTAAAAAAAAACAAAAAAAACCCCGAAACATTTTCATGACAAACAAAAATGCATTTATAACAATGACACTAGGGCTGTACTCGATGTTTCAGTATCGGGATATTTCAAAATGTCAAAATTCATTGGCAATACACATATCGATTCGCGTATCGGAATCTTACACAGTGCCCCTTTAAACCCGTAAATTGTACACTTTTGAACCTGTACTGCTGCTTTAAGGCTGAAACTATTGAGCTGAAAATACACTTGCTCTGCATTTTGTTATTCTACATAAGCAAAGTTACATCATTAACATTGATTTTAGAAAAGGTACTCAAAAACATGTTGAAAACATTTTTTATATTTAAGATACAATACTTTTCTGCGGGTTATTTTCTACATTGTGGATTAAAAGAATTTAATTCAATGTACAGTTTTTTTTCTGCATGATTGAAATACCCATTTGGCAGATTTTACAATATTTTTGTCTAAAATATTAGCATGATACGTGACAGATTGAGGAAATTGTATCAGGATTTACATGTATCAAGATATGTATCATGTCGTGACCCCCTGCATCGGAACGCATCGGTATTGGACCAGAAGTCTTTTTGGCAATATCCAGCCCTAGATGACACACTAAACACACTTGTGTCTAAAGTTTTTTTTGTCTGGTATTTGCATTTCTAACTAATGTGAACAGTGCACTACAGATTTGATCAAGCAATCTCTTAGTTTAGGAGCCACTGAGTACAGCATTATGTGTATATCCCAGACCTTTCGAATGCGCTAAAAGTTCTAACATTGGATCAGACTAAAAGCCATCTTACTAATGTAAATTATGGTTTGTTAACTTTGCCATAATTGATATCATACCTATTATGTATATAAATAATCGGTAAGTAATAAATGCTAGTTCAGTCATGACCTGGAAACTTACTGACTCAGTGTGGCAGCTTTATTCCTTTTAACACCTGGAGCCCCTTAAATCCCATAAAACAGGGTCTGGATGAATAAGAATAGACAGAAAAGTACAACCGTATACACTACTTTTGGGCCGCTCTTTTTTTTTTTTTTTTTTTTTGCAAGGATGACCTTGTGTTTAGTGTGTGTGGGGAGTAGAGTGCAGTTTTACTGTCCACTCTCATGAGCATACCCTACAGACAAAGCAAAGCCACAGACACACACTGTGCTTGGGGACCAGTGAATCTTTGTAGCTTTTGCCTCTGCATGAAGGGCACTGCAGTCCATGTCATTGAGGGCAACAGGATAATGCTCCTATGCTCCTACATTGTATCACATTATAGGGCTCACTCTTATTTTCAGTGGTGGTGGTGGTTGGGGGGCACTTTGGATATCTATAAAATGTTACGCACATTTTCTTCTTTAAATTTTTTTTTTAATTATTATTCATTTTGCTGAACATATTTAAGTAATGACTTTGCCTTACTTTTAGTACGGTTATTTTTACAACTACAGACTGTTAGAATGTGTGGCGCTGCTTCAAAACATACCCCAAGTTAGGCTAACTACGCCAGACTCATGTGAAATCATAATTCAGTTTAGTATTCTATGTTTTCTGGTCCTTTAATTTTTAAATATTACATCAACCTTCATGTTTTTATCATAGCTAGAGGTGGACAATAAATTCAGATTGTACATACTGAATATCAAGTATATTGTCTGATGTGTAAAATATATGTATGTGTGTATATAGATGTGTGTGTGTGTGTGTGCGCGCATGTATTAGAGATGGAAAATCGTTCTAACACTTAAAAAAATGTTCAAAGTATGCAGCCATCGAATCAATCACTTTTGCTCATGCATCCACTGACCTACACATACACTCTGTAGTTGTATAATACAAATAATAATACAATATTAGTCAGGATTATTGAAGAAACAAAGCTTGAACTAGTGCCTGACCTGACTGAATGTGCATCTGCTGCGTTAACAACTGATTGTCCAATATATTGGTTGTGCCATTAGTTGGACGTAGTGAGACTTATTTATAGGCTGGTGTTGATCCAGAACATCTCATAATATTTTTGTTTTTATTCACACAAAAATGTTAATTTGGCCCTTGTATATTAAAAAACAGTTAAGTGACCAATATTTCAGTGACGACACTAGTATCGGCTGATATCAATAGAAATGTAAAATGTATATTCACTTGGGATAAATTCCTTTAACAATGGCTGATATTTGTTCCCACATTTCACCCAACCTTCTTGTGCTGTGTGTTTACATAATCAGGGAAATCGGACTTGGCTAAAAAAAAAAAACAGACTATTTGGTTTTCCCTCAAACTGGTCTGACCGCTTTTGCTCCTGTTTACATGTGAGAGAGTAAACCAATTAACCTGGAGAGACATGTCCTGGTGTTTCAGATTCACTACTCCATGATTCAGGCTGTATTATGTTAATTTACCTAAATGTTTATTGTTAATATTTGTTTGTAATATTCTCTGTAACATTAGACACTGATCTTTCTGGGACATGTGGAACAGTTTTAAACATAGAACTATGTTAAACATGGAGTTAAACATGTGGCTGTGTGTGCCACTTTGTGCAGGAGCTTTATTGTTGTAAAAATCTTAACTTCATTGTTGGATTGTGGAGTGGGTAGGGGTTGTGAGCATGCTCAGTTACATTTGTCCAGCTGCACACTGATTGTCTGTTTACATGGCATCTGAAATCAGACTGCAGTTGGTTGGGACCATGTGTGCCAATTGGTTTTTCGAAAATTGGTTTACGGCTCCTCAATACCCGGGTTTACATGTGTTTTGGAGAACTAGTTAAAATATGACTTTCTCAACCACCTGTTTACAAAGTGAACTACTGTTATTGCCTCTGCTAGGTTCCTTTTGTTTCTGTTTACTCTCCTGTCACATATAAAATGTGACTCTTAAATTATATCTCCCTCCCTTTTTTTGAAAGCAGATTTCAGATAACTCTCTTCATTTCACTTTTCTTTTGAGACTTCAAGTAACTGAATTCAGTTATTCTGTTTATTTAAGCAGAAGCATATAGCTTACTGGGAGGTGGCCTTAATTTTACTTACATGACATCATTGTGAGATTTAGTAGTCAACTATTATGTGATATAGATGATTTATATATTAACTAGTGTTTTAAGAAGCCAATTCCGCTCTATTGCTTGTCAGCCAGCTCAAAGCATGTGGTTTGGCACTTTATGCTGCAAATTGCCTCACAAACATATAGTGTCACACACAAACTAGGAGTTATTATCTCCTGGAACAATACTAATAGATGCATGTACTGCTGTGAGCAAACAGTTTGTGCCGCCAATGCCAACAGAGTGGGTGGGAGAGCGCCTGCCAAGTCTCTAGCATGCGCCCCTGTATACTCAAGCTAAATCACATTCCTTATTTTACCTTTTCACTTCTTATTACAACGACTAGGGACATTATTGCATCAGTCACTTCAAGTATCAGACAGAACTGTCCATCACAATTTGGTTATTGAATGAATTCTTTCATATGGAATAAAACACAATGATGGACAAACATTTAGGGTATAATCACAGATAACTTGGATGTGTTTAATTAGTTTAATAGCAATGAGTTTTGGGGAAAAGAGCATTGTCTAATTATGTAGAGTTCCCAGTTGAGCAGGTAATGTTGTAACAGCCAGCCAGATGAGGTTATGCTCTGCTTAGGGCAGCGTTGGGTTCCTGAACTATTTTTCTACAGAGAATGTTCTTGGCCTTAAACAAATGTTTGAACGTGCTGCTTCTAAAACAATATGTGACAGCATTTATAGCATTTGAAATGTTGATTGATTTTATTTATTCCTCATTCTATAAACTGAACTTTACATGTACATACTATTGAATGTATAAATCTACTAAAGTGTGTTTTTTAATCAAATCAAATCAAATCAAAATCAACTGAACTACTCTCCGGCCTATAACCAATTTTTTAGCATATATAAATAGATTTGATGTTCTACAGTATGCTATTAAGCTGTAGACATCTTAAAAAGGCTTTTGGCTGGCAAATAATTCTGGATCCACATTACACTGTTTTAGCGTGAGTTTCTCTGGGGCCTGCCAGGGCTTTCATCTAGATGTCACTTTCATGTGTCATTCTGTGCACTATGGAGCACTTTCCCTGCATTTGACATCGACGGGTCCACAGCTGTCACAATTGCATCAGAAAACGCAAAACAAAAAAAGAAACCTTTTCGAAAGTATACTGTATATTCTAGAATATAATTTTCACCATCTTCTCATCTGATCTAAAGGTGATTGCTTTACTGTTTCCTTTTGTTTGCTTTTCTCTCTATTACATTTTTAAAAATATTTTTTGATTTTTTTATTCATTTATTTACTTTTCAGATTTTAGTTTTTAACAATATACAGTTGTGTATAACATATTGGTTATATGTGTATTTAGGCAAAGGCAGTTTATCAAACTATAGAGAAGTTAACTTGAGTGTAGTTTATTATTTTGAGTTAAACAGAAGAAAAACATTTTGTAGACATTCAAAAGAGTGTATAAAGGTGATGTTTCTTCACTTCAATGCCTAATTGAAATTTTTTTTTTACCACATTTCTGTTGGATTTATTCGTAATATCTAAATATTGTTATTGAGATGCACAGGCAATATATTGATTCTAGACAATATTATACTACATTGTACAATGGGATCAGGATTTTAGTTTTTTCATCATTCTGGTCCTTTCCGTCGCTTTTCTGCCTATCTGTGCTATTCTGAGCACAATATCCTTGGTGATGCCGCACCCGTGATCAAGATTTCTCTACAGCCAATAAATCTCAACAAAAGCAGTGAAATTAATGACCAGTGACTTCATCTTTTTTGTTGTGTATGTACCACCATGTAGCATTTCCTACCACAACCCCCACCCAACACACAACACACGAACACACTTCCTCCTTGTACTTCTCTGCAGACATGATTAACTGCCAACCACAAACACCTCAGCCTCAACTACTGGACAGGATCATAAAAGTAAGGCCTCCACAGCTGCGCTGAATGCAAAGAACAATACAGAGATATTTTTACCCACCAAAAGGGTCATAAACTCTCACCAAGGAACACATTTAGGATTACTTTGGGGTTTTTTTTTTGTCTTAAACAGCCCACAAGGTATTTTTTATAAACAGTATAAAGTACAGTCTGACAGTGGCATAGTGATAATGACTGACAGGCATCAACCTAAACGATTTGTTTTTGGTGTAATTAAAAAAAAATCCTTTCAATTGCAAACCCTCAAAACAACAATCTTGTATAGTCTTTACCGTAGTGTCCACTGTCTCTATTTGACATTAGGACCATACGACTGTGTGACTCTGACTAATGCTGAATCACAAGCCAGCATGCTCCCAGGCTTGCTTAGAATAGCCCTTGTCTGCTCCACTGGCACACTAGCAAGTACACACTAGTAGCCAATACATTGAACAATTCAGTTGGAGTATGTTCTGCTAAAATTCACACTATTCTGTTAACTGAGATTTTTGATCCAAGTATCTTACCAATCACTTCAGATTTATGATTTTCTGTACCCCCTGGTTCTTTATTGTTCTTAACACTTTAACTTTGCCAACACTCCTTGATGAAAGCCATTTTGACCTGACTATATATCCCCTGTTCCATCTGTAGTTGGCAGTCTTGCAACACATTTGCTCTAAGTGCTGCATATCTCAAATGTGCCTCTTTAACATACAATTTCACACGCACATGCAAAGGTTTGGCTTTATATTTTAGATTCTGGTGATTTTGAGTCATCAATGCAAACTTTGTGTTGCCAATTAATGCCAATTTAGCAGATTTACTCAGCCAAGCCTATTCAAGTTCTGTATCACTACTCTTAAAATTTTGTATTACAGTTTAATAATAATCCATTTCTGAGTAGCATGCGTTTTGTTCAAATTTTAGAAACTTGAACAGTAAAAGACCACATAATTTATGCAATTGCATTTCAGACATATTACTTAGTTGCTTAGTTACAAGCATATTAGAAAATGAGGCATTTAAACATTACAAGATGTACAGCACGCACTTTTTTGTGTTCTCTGATTATACACTGCTTTTTTTTTTTTTTTGGAGAAGCCACATAATGTAATAAAACAGTACTACTTTATTTTTGAGAAAAGCACCAGCCTCTCCTGCTCAGTGAGTCATTCAGCATTCTCAGGGTTAAAGCATAGCTGCAGCATCTTACTGCAGTGTCTAAAGTGTTTTGCTGTTGGTTACAGTACACACCAAAAAAATAGATGAAAAACATTTCTCTAATTTTTTTTCCTCCAAAAATCTTTTTTTTATTGCATTTATAACATTTGGCACAGTACAAATGTTGGTGCTTTTACAAGGTAAACCTGTAAAGATCCACACTGACCTTTGTTGGTTTGTTAAAAGAAAGGCTTCTTTATATAAATATTTTCTGAATCGCTGCATTCTATATCATTGTGTAAAAATCACATTGAATGCCCTCTATAACAAGTCTTTTCCTATTTGTCAAAGTCAAGACAGAATTTCAAACAACTCATTGTTTTAAATAGAAGTTACAAGTTAGAAAATAGTTTATTTATTTTAATATATGTTTCTCTATCACCAGCCCATGGTAGTAGTTTTTGATTTGCGCATATATATATATATATATATATATATATATATATATATATATATATATATATATATATATATATATATACAATGATTTTTTTTTTATATATATATATTTTTTATAAGCATGTACAACAAGAAATTCAGTCCTTTTTCACATTGCACTTTGTACAAAAAGTTGTCATTTCCTTCATTGTGCATTCTATTGCATGATTTTATGAAAAGGGAGAAAACAGAAAAAATAGATTGGGATACAATGAGGCCATTTTAAATCTGAGTCTCTTGTACTTTCTCCTTGTGAGTTTTTATGACAAAGGGCTCCGCCATGGCTGTGATGGCACTGGGCAAGGTTCGAGGCAATGAGTTGCCCACATTGTTATCTGTCCATTTAGCTCCATGTCCACTTGGTTTATAAGTATTATATTTGGGTTTTAAGGTGTTATAGTCCACTTTATGAGGGCTGTAGTCCATTTTGTGTGGACTATATTCCGGTTTAGATCTCTGGGCCTGGGGACTAAAGTCAGACTTGAAGGCGCAGTAATCAACTTTGTAAGGACTATAATCAGTCACAGTCTTATGTGAGGTATAGGGGTCCTTGGGTTTGTAGGTATTGTCAGTTTTGGATCTTTGCACATTGAAGTCTGTTTTCACTTTCGGCTGAGTGTTGTAGTCTGCCTTAAAAGGGCTATATTCAGGTTTAGGCCTTGGGTGAGTGCCAAAGGAAGGTTTGAAGGGGCTGTAATGAGCGCTGATTTTGGGCTGTATGTTGTAGTCCGATTTCAGGGGACTGTAGTCATGTTTGGGTTTTGGCTGGGTATTGTAATCTCTCTTGAATGGACTGAATTCTGTTTTTTGCCTGGGTTGGGTACTGTAATCTGGTTTAAAAGGGCTAAAATCGGATTTAGCTTTAGGGTGAGTTCCAAAGTCTGCTTTAAAAGGGCTGTATTCCACCTTAGACTTGTACTCCTGTGAGAATGGACTGAAATCAGGCTTTGGTCTATGAAGGCTAAAGTCTGGTGTAGATTTGTGAGTACTGTATTCTGACATGGTCTTGTGGCTACTGTAGTCTACATTTGGCTTATATGTTGTATATTCAGCCTTTGGCTTATGAAGAGTGAAATCAGGCTGTGGTTTGTACTCCACCTTGGGTTTGTGGAAACTGTAGTCAGTTTTGTGGCTAATAAAATCCAGTTTGTGTATGCTATTATGGTCCCGAATTTCAGGCAACGTTAATGCGGTCTCTTGTGCTGCAGAAGCTGGTGGTGGAAGGTCCTCCTCATCAACCTGAATTATCTCCACAGTTCGAGCAGCTGCCACAGTGCTCCTCTGCTGGTGTCGCTTTCTAAGTTTGTAGAAGGCAATAAGCATAACGGCAGCCAGTAGTGTCACTGCCACAAAGCAGCCTATTATAATCTTGGTTGTCTTCATCACTTCATCAAGGCTGGGACCTGACTTGCCTGGTTTGCCAGTGGCTCCCTGGACTGCAGGAACTACAGAGGGCTTGGCCGCTCCTGGAGGGCTTTCAGTACTTTGCAGCAGAACCGTTGGTGTGGAGATGAAAACTGGCTGAAACACAGAGGGAGAAGCCGTTGTTGTTGTCGTCGTTTCCCCTCCACCAGCAGCTGCTCCAACCCCAGAGGATGTTGTTGTGGTTGTAGGTTTGGGCATTTCTGTAGTTGGTCCCATTACTTCAACTGTCACTGTGGTGAAGTAACTTAAATTAGATGTATTTAGCTCAGCAGCACTCACATTGAGGTAGGCCGAGGCATTGGAGTTTCCTGCTGCATTGGACACCATGCATGTGTAAGTGCCTGTGTCAGCAGCAAGGACATTTGAAAAATTTAGTGTTCCGTCATTAAGAACTGATATTCTGATGTGGCTGGAGGCATGTGTAAGAATTGTCCCATTGGGTAGCAACCAGCGTACTGATGACATTAGAGCTGTACGACAACGAAGCTCCGCCACTCTTCCTGCCGAGATGTTAAAGTCTCTTGGAGCATCAGCAATGAATGGAGCAGAACATTGAGTGGCTGCCCCTTCACCTCTTTCAACTTCAACAAGTTGACGCCCTCTCATACTGGCTGGTGAGTGACAACGTCCACAACATGTAGAGTTTGTTGGTATATACTCCCTTAGCCACCGTGCTAACCACACCGCCTCACAACCACAGTTCCATGGATTGTGGTGAAGATGAAGCTCCACCAAGAACCTGAGCGGGGAAAACAAATCGTGTGGCACAGAGCTCAGGTTGTTATGAGCAAGATTAAGTTCTACCAATGAAGACAGGTCATCAAAGGCATTGCGCTCAATCACTGTTATTTGAGAGTTCATCACCCATAGTTTTTTAAGGGCACGTAAGCCTTTGAAGGAACCAGGCTTTATTCTTGGAAAAAGGTTTTCAGAAATTTCTAGCTCCTCCAGGCCTTTCAATGGACTCAAATTTGGCAGATCTCCTCTGATGTTGCACATGCCCAGGTTGAGGTACTTGAGATTTTGTAGACCCTCAAAGGCTCCCTCTGAGATGTACTCCAGTTTTCGTAACTCTCCCAGATCCAGACGCATAAGGGAAGGGACCCGGTTGAAGGCATAGGATGGGATGCTCTCAATTGGGTTATTCCTCAGCCATAATTCTCTTAGTTTTGATAAGTACTCAAATGCCCCACTGGGCACTACAGTTAGCCGGTTGTCAAAAAGCTCCAGTGTGTTCAGGCTTGTAAGTCCATTGAACGCGCCCACCTCAATCTGCCGTATGGCATTTCGACCAAGCTGGAGCACCTCAAGGTGGTGCAGGTGGCGAAAAGAGTCCGCTTGCACCGCCTCGATGGCGTTTTCCATTAGATTGAGATGTCGCGTGTTAGCAGGTATTCCAGGGGGCACACGAGTTAGGCCACGCCGGGTGCACACCACTTTCCCTTGCTGATTACTGCAGGAACATTGTGGTGGGCAGCCCTGGGGTCCTTGAGACGCTGCCGCCCCCGCCAAGGCCAGGGAGGCGCTGCTCCACGCTCGCGCCATCAGGAAGACTACACAAAGCAGGGCGGCTTTCCTGGCGCGATGCACAGTTACCCGCCCCAGGAGACTCATGATGTGGCACGTTCATAATTCAGCATCATCAGGGGGGAGATGGGGGTTGTGAGGAGGTTGTTTAATGACTTGCAAACTAAATTATATTATCAACCAAAATGTTCACATCATCAAGTAAGGAAGAAAAAATAAATAAAATTATTTACCAATGGGCTTGATGACCTTTGTACAAGAAGTCTCTGCTGATTATTCCTGTCTAATATGCACAATAGAGAACATGTTAAAGGGCAAACTCTGTTGCCTTGTGTATATATGAGAATGACATAAGTATGAAATATACCACAAAATATTACATTAAGGGAATTTGAGCTAAAGCAAATGAAAATAGGACATGAAACACTAGAAACCTACCTCAAGAAATATTTATAGGTTCAGAGATCTATAGCTTTCCTCCTTTTGCAATGAAAGCGTGGTGTTCAGATTGTATGTATTTATATCCCATGAGCAGCAATAAAAGCTTTTCAAATATCTGCTTTTTAAAAAAAAAAAAAAAAAGGTTTTGTTCCCAAAGAGCTTAACGACGATGAGCCCTTTTGTAAATCCACATATCCAAAAAGAAAGGCCCTTTGTGAATGTTTATGTTCCTTGCTCTTAATAGAAAAAAGCTTTGAATCCAGTCAGGCTCCTAAAGCAGCAGTGCTCCCATGATCACTTTTTGCTGTTGGCTCCTCTTCTCTGGCTTGTCCTTGGAATCCGACAGTTGATCCCAATGCTAGACACCTTGCACAGGTCTCCATAGCACAAATGACTACACAAACAAGCGCACAAAATTTAGTGCACCAAATGGAAAGGCAAAAATGAGAGGTAGGCAAGAGATCAGCTTGAAGAATATTAAATGAAAAATCCCCAGTACATTTCAGTGTTCTTTGCCTTTTTCTTGTGTAGAGGGTAAGCAAAACAGCAGTCTTTTTGGTATTCCTCTGACTTTAGCAGTCCATCACTTGCTTGGTCTGATAGCCCTTCTTTTTTTTATCTCATCTCCCCGTGTCGTTCCTTACTCTGTGATGATGTCCAGTGTAATTGTTTTATTTAATTTTTTAAAATCTCAGTTTGTCCCTGTAGGTGCACTGCCTGGGTAGAAAAGAAGGCGGCAGACTGTCTTCATTAGTGTCTTCTTTTCTTGTCCAGCCACATGCTCAATCCTTAGAAGCCACGGTGGCTACAGCAGCATTCATAAGCGCGCATACACCATTCCTGCAACACACACGGCAGTCGTAGCGAACACACAGCAGCTGCAGCCTGCCTCCCGTGCACTTCCCAATAATCCGTCAATTTCTTCAGAGGGGGGTGTGAGATGGGGGATGGAGAGGGATGTTGAGAAGAGTGGGGGTGATGTCGCTCGTTGATCGGGGTGGGTAAAGAGTCACAAAAAAGGAGGGGTGGTGCGCAGTTTTGCTTTCCTCTGTTCGGCTTCTTTTTAGTCCAGTTTTCTCGCCTCCTCCTCTCCTCGTGCTGATCGGCACCCACTTGATGATAGAGCGTCCTACTGGGGAGAGGACCAAGACAGGGAGGCAAGCGCTGGGCAAGTGCAGCTTACAGGCGTGACGTTAACAGTAGCGTAGATGTGGAAAGGATCCGTTGTAGCAGCACTAGAGCGCGTGTGCCGGCTCTGCTCTCTCTCCCTTCCCTCTCCCTCTAATGCACTCCCTTTATGCTTCTCTCTCCCTCGCTCTCCCACTCACAGACACACTGCCTGTCTCCCTCTTTCTCTCTGCAGTGTCCTGAGGTAGTTTGGTGAGCTCAAAGCACTCAGACCTTTTGTAAATTCTACCTCTTCAAAAACTGTTTTCTAATGCTTTACAGCACAGTGTTTCACTATTATTCAGCTTGGTCTGCACATTTTAACCCTCTTGTTTACCCTAAGATGGGCTCCTGGATCCAGACATTGTCATGTTAAATAGTAAGTAAAATAGTGACTTCTTAATAATGACATTGATAACTAATTGTTCAAGCTGGTTCGTCTGTATGAGCCACAGAATAAGCGTGTTAAAGTGGAAAGAAGAAGCACAGCAGCTAGAAAAGGTCACTCTGCCAGTAGTACTGTATGCTATTCCCACAGGCACAGGAGTATAGCACCAACTTCTACACTGACACACACAAATACACACACATACATACATACACGCACACATACTTGTTTTTCTATCTTAGTGAGGACATTCATAGGCATAATGTATTACCCAGCCCCTTACCCTAACCTTAACCATCCAAACTAACCCCTAGCCTTAACCCTAGCCCTAATCCTAAACTTAACCCAATTCTAACCCTAACTGTAAAACCACATCTTGACCCTCAAACAGGCCAAAATAGGCCCTTCAGAAAGTGAGGACCGGCCAAAATGTCCTCACTTCCCAAAAATGTCCTCACTCTGTTGGTTAAAAACTCAAAACGGTTCTCACAAAGATGCAAATACAAGTACACACATTCTCATCGGATTCACTGCACAGGAATATAAAATACCTTAAATGAGGCAAATGTTGCAATTAGGTGGCAGCTACATGTGCAGGGGATTTTCCAGTGTCAAGCAAGTGACCATTGTGTTGGTATTTCTCTTTCAACGACATGTCATCTGGAAAGCTAAGACAATCATTGTGTAATTTGGGTAATTACTTAAACGAGATAAACTTTGATTCATAAATGTTCAATGCAAATGCTCGAGTGGAAACATTGCTCATTAATAATATTTCACTTGCACAGCATGTTTTCTATTTATTTCTGTGAGATGTTACCTACTACATCTCTTTCTTTAGGTTACACTGATTTGCCACTAAGCAATCGATTTAATGGTCGAGATATAGATATAGATATCTGTCTGTCTGTCTGTGTCTTATTCTTCTTCCTTATTGGTCAGTATTAGTGCACCCTGTGTATTGGTCTGGTCGGCACCTGGACTAGTCATATGATGGTAATTTACAGTATCTATTTAGAAGTTTGAATTTCTTGCCAGGTTCCACACTGTTACATTGACTTGCTCTTCTCTCTTTAAGCTGACAGGCAGTGTTGTCAGTCCTTGACTGATTGAAGGGTTGTCACATATGTGAGACCTTCACTTTGTAGTGCCAACATTAAGCCCCTTTTGTGTTAGACCTGCTCCACTGACTTTACTTAAGGCTCTTGGAGCAACCCCTAATACCAGACCTGGAGACACTGGGTATAGTTTACGGGTATGGCACGACCTACTTGTGTGGTTTGTCAGTCAGTTTGTATGATGGGTTTGCAAACAGTCCAGAACTCTCCCCCTGGGGTATAGTCAATCTGGGTTGCGTCCAGTCACATGTAGGTCAGTAGCCTGCATGTTCGCGTGTGTCACGGTTTCCATTAAAGAGAATGGCCTGCAGTAAGGTGTATACAGTTTTAAACCATGATTAAAATAATGCACAGTTTAATGAGGGTTAAGATTATTTCTCCTGCCATTTGAGAAAAAAAAAAAAAAAGTTTTTGCACTTGGAAACCTAAATATAATTTTTTTTTATATTAGAGCTGTAGGGAATACTAAATCTCCTTATGTCTATCATATTTAGGCATAGTCTTTTATCACATAAAACAATACCTTATTTTATCAGTTTTATGTATTTATCTTAAAATTGGATGTGTTTGAAACAACTTTTTGTTGTGATTGAGGAGAAATACATGCTGGCTATAACTGCTTTTTTGATAAGCCACAAAATGCATAATTGAACACTGTTTTACTTTAACTACAATATTAATCATTTGTTGAAGGATTTTTGAGAGGAATTTGTCAGATTTAAAACCTTTGCATGTTTGTTGTGTGCCGTATGGTGGCAGAGTGGATAGTGCTCTTGCCTCACAATGCTTGGTGGTGGTTGGAGGTTGAGACGCCAAGCGTTTGGGTAAATCGCTTCTGCTGAGCTGCCACTGAGTGTTGAGGGGAGTTGCTGTATACCAGGTATGTCCAAATTGCGGCCCAGGGCCCATAGACCAATTTATTTTTGCCCTCAGACTTCCTGCTTGATTGGCCCAAATTGCAAAAAGTAACGTTTTTAATGTCAAATTTCAGAAATTCTTTTAACATAGTCAAAACAACCTAACCTAAATGCTCACTGCCTTATTTGTGTAAGGTGTTACGGTTTATTAAAATTAGTTCAAATCCCAAATTTTGAGTGGTTGACTTCACAAACATGTGCTAAATGGCCCTCCACACTATTCACGGTTCAAAATGTGGCTCATAATGAAAAATGTTTGGACACCCCTTCTGTAAACCATCTCACTGTGTAGTGCTTTGTGACTCTGTGAAAGGCACTATACAAGTAAAAGCTTAATTACTTAAAAATCACCTAGCTCACTTTAAATCGAATGGCAAACCTTCTAAAACAGTTATGTTTTTTTGGGCTATGTACCTACTAGGGCTGCACAATATTGAACATTTCTGTAATATGGACGATTGCGATGATTTTTTTGTGATATTTTCTTTTCACTTTAAGAAATTCTCTAAGCATTCAATTAGAGCTGTGCAGTATATCGAATTTTAGATAATATCGTGAATGTTGTTTCTAAGATATGCAAAAATGTAATATCGAGTATATCGTGCAGTAAAAACATGCTGCAAAAGAGCTCATTTCTAATAAAAGTTAAATAAATGATGCTATCAACTTTCTAATACTGTAGATGCAACCAGTTTATATTCCTATCAGAATTAGTACACTAAGTAATTCAGAACACTTCACAAAACAGCAAATGACAGGGCTTATAATGAAAGATTCCTGCTCTTGTAATTAATTTGACAAATATTTGTTTCATATTTAAACAAACTGGGAAAAAAAATGACCAACTTAATTTTGATAAAAAGTGAATATGTGCTTAGAGTATTTTAGATTTTGAATCAGTTATTATTGGTTTGAACTAGAATTGCTAAAGGAACAAGCATAAAATTTTGTTTTACATGAAATAAGAAAAATACACACTGACTTCAATTTATATAAAAAAATATCCTTCTAAGTTTTTTGTTGTACTGTCAAATAGTCAAAACGTGAAAATCACAATAGTCAATCAACCAGTTTTAGGCTCATTGGAATATTTAAGGTTGTCATTTTTATAATCTTGTCACACATTTGGGTTGGACTAACAAATTCTTGCCCTAATATCGTTATCGAGATATGCCAAAAAATTACCGAGATATTTGTTTTTGTCCATATCGCCCAACCCTACATTCAATAAAGTCGTTATTACACTATTAAAATGATGTTCTGCAGCAAGACAATGTTAAAGTAAGACGCCCTGTGCGTGTAACATCAATTAACTTGTTAACATTCAACGTAGCTAACTTCTGCACTTGTTATTAAACATAAGAGTATTCTTTGGTGAAAAAATCTTTGGATTTTTAAAGTTTTTAACACGTTTTCTGAGACATCTATCGTATAGCTCACTGTTGACAAACTGATCTTTTGAATATTTATTCTAATATTTAGTCTGACAGGTCACAACTATTGGATGTAATAATTGCATCTTTGCGTTTTGGATAGCGCATGTATCAATAGTGCGTTGACTATATTTTTTAATCATGCAGCCCATAGTACCTACAGCCATTGGCAAAAACTTTTTTTTTTTTCTGTCAAGGACAAATTCAGCAACTGTTTGCTGGTTTTCAAATGAGCCACACCCTCCTTTGCTAACCAATGAGAGATGGATTTGACTGACAGGTTAACAGGCCAATAGATAAAAAGTAGGGCTGGGCAAATTACCGCGTTAACGCAGTTAATTTTTTCTTTCAATCGGGTCGAATTGACACATTGACTAATTTAACTCACTCCTCCTGCGCAGCTGCGCACATCTCAGCGCCTTTTCTTTTCTTCTGTTCGAGTGCTTGCGTAACATGCATGGTCGTGCGTGTCTCTCTGAGTCACCATCGCTGCGATACGACAGACGAGCCTCTTAAAGGAGCAGGACTTCCTTAAAGGTCCTGTGTATTACTTTCAATTAGGGCTGGGCGATATGGCCAAAAAATAAAATCTCCATTTTTTTTGGACCACTTTGGACGATTTCGATTTTAATCGATTTTAATCGATTTTATTCGACGTCATCGATGACTGCTGCTTTTTATTATGAGCTCATAATATTTTAAAGCATCTTAAAGCAAGAATGAGCCAATGAGATTAACTTGTTTTATGTCATATTAAAACTAATAAGTGTTTGCTGCTGCATCTAATGCATAGGCATACTGTTATTTGTACTAGGCCCTGTTGAGATCATCATTATGATTTTGTTGTTTCCTATCTAAAAGTTTTAAGTGTGTGAGTGTTCGTCTCTCACTCCTGTCACTCAAACTGTGTCGCCATGGTTACCCACACACGGAGGGGGAAAGGGGCGGAGCCTGCTGGCTGCTGCCTTGGAGAGAGCATGGGAGAGAGACGCTAGCCTGCTTTTAACTTTATCGGAGAAAACCTCACAGAAAGCACACGCAGCAGCTCGTGTAACAGCAAAGACAAATCAAAAAGACGCTAGATTTTGCGCGGGACTTTTCTAGAAATTTACCGCGAGTCTAAAGCGCTGAAAGCGGCTGAATCACCCGCGGAGAAATAACAAACGCGTAACTTGTAGAGATTAAGCTGTATACACCACCTCCGGAAGGTTACTCGTGGCTGTTATTAAGTGATTAAAAGGTCCGCTAAACAGGCGCAAGGTTTCTGTTCGTCTGTTCTCTTTGATAGAGTCGAGGGAGAGCTCTGTAAAGCTGCTGAAGGTGTTCAGGGCGCGCAGCTGGATCACAGCGGACTGACCTCGATTTTACGATTTGGCCATTTTTCACATCGTCGATTTTCAAAGTTCCGAATTAATCGAATTAATTCGATTAATCGCCCAGCCCTACTTTCAATATATATTATTTTGGTGTCATTTAAAAAATAAATTATAACCTAAATCAATCCAAAAGGCTTCAGTATAACTATTTAAGCTAATTGTAGATGGACTTGCTTAAAAAAGGGCTCGTGTGAATAGGACTCATTCAAAATGTCTAAATTAACCATTTAAAACATCAAAACAAAGGAAAAAAATGTGTTAGTTGTGTTTAACAAGGGAATGCAAAAATTCAAAATAAATCGTGATTAGTCTATCAAACATGATGTCAATGTTCAGTTTCACATATGATCAGGGGACCCCCAGATATAATTTTGTGACCCCCAGGTAGAGAACCACTAGATTAATTGATACAGCCCTACAATTCTATGCAACAGTTTTGTTTTGTTTTTCCAAGACCATGCAACCTTTTAATTCATACACAACCTTGTACAAAACAAATGTATTTTTTGTTTGACACATCATGCATACATTGATACATGACCAAGTGTAAAGTCTTCTGACAGGTGAAATCATTTTGTAAACACATTTCTTTTATATTGTTGATAGAAAGATTTAACCCTGTTATTCTTAATCCATTCCTAGAGTGAAGTTTTTGCCATGTATCAGTCAGTTGGTCTAGTGTCAGGTCTTTGTGTTTGTCTGCTTTATGGCTTGTGCCAGAATATCTGCTCTGAACATATTGCACAGTGCTATCCAATGAAGCCGGGATGTTGGAAAACAGATGGACATAGAAGAGAGTTGGTAGTATGGCTTCCAAGGGATTTTAATATTACTAGTTCAGGGTTTATACTATGATGTGTGTTTGTACATTTTTTTTTCCTTTGAAAGGAGTAATAATAATAATAATAATAATAGCAACAGTAATAGTACTAGTAATAATTATGGTAATATAGTTTTAATAGTAATAGTAACAGTAGTAATAAAGTGTTATTAAATGAAGAGTTCCATGCGCTGACTCCTCTCAAATTTCAGGGCCCTCAACCTTGCTTAAATGTGTTTTCCGTACCGTAGCAATCGGGGATATCCCCCGGAGGGGCCGTGGCCAGGGCCAGCGGGGTCCTGCCTATGAAAGGAAGAGGGAAAAAGCAGCAGGCAGCACTTTCTAAATTGAAGTCAATAACACAGCAGTCCATTCTATCAGAGCCAGTCCTCCCACACAGTTCGCTTACAGTCAATAAGGAGTGCTGAGGGTAGGATGCCGATTGAGTTCTCCCAAGTACCACTCCTAGCAACATGTGCATAGGTTTGTAGCTTGGAAGTTGAAATGTGACACTGATGATGTGGATGTTCTGGGAAGTTTATGACTGTGCTTGTTTAACAGACCTATATTTGTTCAACTATGGCCTATCAATGAAACAATGTCCATGCAGACATATCTTAGACACATGCATATGCTGGCACATTTTGCCTTTCATCATTTTTCTTATGTTGACACTTCTACATTGCTTTGTTGGATTTGTGGCTGGCATGCCCTGGGTATAGGCTGGGAAATTAAATAAATGCTTGTTACTGACAGTTGACACAAGTTTACCTGTGTGTTGAGGCATGTGCCTACTTTCTTTTCTGAACATGCAAGGATCACATGGCATTTCTTTGTAACCAGAGTATTTGAAAAGCCATCAATTGTGCAAGTTGTCCTACTTAAAAAGGTGAGACGTAAGTAATTTTCATAATAGGTGCATCTCAACTATGACAAACAGAATCTGAAGAAAGATAGCAGAAAATAACAAGCAATGAGCAGGCAAGTTTACCTCAGTACTTTGTTTTGTAACCTTAGTTGGCAAAACAGAGATCAAACGTTTTCTTTGACCAGGTTTGTGCATTCTAGAATTTTGGCCCACTTTTCCATGCATATCTTTTCTAGCTGTCGTTGAACAACACTCTTCACAGATTTTCTATTGGGTTGAGCTCTTGAGACTGGCTAGGCTTCTTCTGTGGTTTTATTGTGGGAAGGAAGTTTTTGCCTTATCTTTCACAATGCATGGTCATTCCTTAATACCGAGCAGTCATCCCCTGTGCCGAAAATCAAGATATGAAAATTTGGTTTCCACTGCCATGCTACACAGTGGGTATGATATTAGAATTGCAAAGCACATCTCTAACATCTCAGTTTGTATATGAGTTTGTAAATACAAATTAATAAAATAAGGAAATTATCTACAGTCTGAAATAAAATGTAAACTTTATGGGCTCTCTATTGAAGTAGAATAAAGATCTGTGTGGAGTACCTCATTGCCAACTCATCTCCAGAACTTTCCCAGCACTTCTTCAACCCATGCCCAACAACTCTCCAGCCTATAGCGTAGCAACGCTGCGCTGCCTCTCATTTTGACAAGCACAAAGAAATTGACAAAAAGCCATAGTTGAAAAATGCTTCTGTCGACTCTTTTCCTCCCCTCTTTTCTACACTTTTCTCACTCTTGCTATCTCTCTCTCTCTGTCAGCACGAGCAGGGCTAGAAGCAGAAATGGCTTTTTTAGTGACACCGTCTGACTATGTCATTTACCGTGTCAACTGGATAAAAGGTAAAGAAAAGGAAACTGAGACGGATGACGATGACCTTCCATAATTGTCCTTTGGCCCTTTTTAAGCTCCTTCAAATCCTCCTAATGCCCAATTATTGATGCATCATGCATAGGTGTGTTCATTTTCGTCACTAGTTAGTTGTTTTTATGCCATTACTTAACCATATTGACAAACTAAATTCTGTTGATTCAGAACAGGCCTGCTGCTTGCTTTTCTTAATTTTATGTTTTATTGTGATGTTTTGATTCTGCGTATGCTAAAGAGCTTTGAAGGTCCCTAGAGAGCAAAATAGATGCATTCATTTAACTCATAAAAAGAATAGTAGTATAGTCAAATATTGTGTAGGTTTGTCTTACAAAATATGTTTGCAGTTGTATAGTCCCCTTCTCCCTTCTGTGCTCTCTGCCACTGCTCCCGCACATTGAGCACAGCCAAAAGGTAGCAGCTTCCTTGTGCTGGAGTTTCTGAAGAGAAATACTTTTGCAAGTCTTTTGTTAACCTCATGTTTGTGGGGCAAGCAAAAATCCAACAGAAACCTGTTTTTACAGTGGTAATTTGTGCAGTAACTCTGAACATTTATTAATTAATCTTCTGTCTGTTCTCATAGCTCCACTGATCCTTGTCCTATTGACGCAAAAAAATAATAATTTCCCATAACTTGTGAGAACTCTTCCAAACAGTTACCATAGTCTGTCAGGTTATGCTTTGGGCTGTAAATCATCAAATCAAATCAAATCAAACTTTATTTATAAAGCGCTTTTCATACATGCATGTAACACAAAGTGCTTTACATTTAATTAAAAACAATCCCACATGCCCCCACCCTCCACCCGTCCCCGCCAGACAACCCCCATATTACAAGCACCCCCCACATGCCCCCCACCCCACACACACACTCACCCCCCCACACACACAAACACACACCCCCTTCCGCAGACAATGAAACACAGCTCCTTTCACATACATACATTGGCTGGGTTCAGATGGACCAAAGGCAGCATCATCAGAGGAGCTGTCTGCACCAGGAGCAGTGCCACCTGCAGCCGCAGGGCACCAGCCCAGGGCCCAGAGAGGAGGTAAGGTCAAGACCAAACCTCCAGGGCCCATGAGCCAGAGTCCAGCAGCCACAGCCGACCACAGCTCCCGGTGCAGAGGCTCCTCAGAGGAAACACTGGAGACCCTAAAAGTGATTAAGAGATTCAAATAAATAAAAAGTAAGTACAAGCAAACTAAGAACTAAAGTGTAACAGAAAAGCTTAAAAATACTAAAATCTAACACTAGTAATAAATAAATAAATAAATATATTAATGAGAATAAATAAATATATATAAAACAATAAATACTAATTAAAAGCTAAGCTAAAAAGATGGGTCTTGAGCCTGCTCTTAAAAACCTGAATGTTTTCAGAAAACATCAAGTGCAGGTGTATCCTGCTTTAGCACGCAGGACAAAGAGTTTTGCTTCAAATGACACACGTTTGCTGACAAAGGATGGGTTTTTGATCTTTCAATTTAAAACACTGAATCAAATAAGTGACAATCTCGATCTGTCAACTTGTTGATTAATTGCCCAGCCCTACGCAAGTCTTTAAGGAAGAGTCAAGTGCCGCAAAATCTAACAAAAAATAAAAATACAACTCAATTCATCCAGAAGTGATGAGTAGGAGAAAGTCTTCAAAGTTGTCATCTGGACAGTCTGGCCAGATGACAAGTTTGAAGACTTTCTACTATCAATTTAAACTACAATTCACTAGCAAGGACCACACTCTCAGAACTTAAGCAACAACTTTATTGAATAGATGTAAGCACAAACGAAACAGACGTTATTGCCGGTTTGGGACCTCCTTCAAGGGCTGGCTGCAGGCTCCCGGGCCTCGAAACCCCCTCAGGAGATAAAGAATAGTGAGAGAATAATAGAATAATGAAAAGAGGGAGGGTGGGAGGGGCATTGAGACACGAATGGTAGGGTGTGAGTGTGTAGCTAGGGTGGCTAAATAGCGTAGCCACCGGAAGGGACGTAGGAGAGGTGTGGTCCTGCTCCCGAACTTAAGATAATAGCTTATCTTCAAATAAAAAACAGCTCTAGTAAGTCTATTTTCACAACTGTTCAGTATCTCACTGTTTTTCCACCTACATTCTGAGCGCGACCACTAAATAGAAATTATATACGATATAAGTAATATTACAAATGTAGCTCAATATTCATTGATCAGGTGGCAATGTAGCTCGTCTCTTAAAAATGAGATTGATTGTAGTTATTGCTCTTATTGATTTTAATAAACAGGCTGTTGCAGACGGATTTTTTTGAGGTGCCCTATGTGGGAGATTGAACAGTTTGTGAATAATAGAGATCTATAAGCTAATTTATTTTAGTTTTAGCATGGTTAGGTTTGCTGACTCTTGCATTATTTTTTCCTCAAAATATATTCCTAAAGTATCACTGCAATTATTGACTGCATGTTGTGCGTAGCTCTTTGCACAAAGGAAAATAGTAGACTACGTTTACATAGACCCAATAACATATTCTTGCATAAACAGTGAAAAATAATTTAATAAACGAGGTAAAAAAATAAAACGCGGTCAACAGAAAGCAACTCATTCTGGTTAAAAGCCAAACAAAGTATATTTTTAAAGGAAACTTAAAAAATGCTCAGTGATTACTAATTCTACGCAATTCAAATATCTTGAGAACAGGCGAGAAATACTGGATTAGTATTAGCTAACAAGGTAAATAAAAAATAAGATCATCTCTAAAGGGGCCAAACAATAGAATTAAAAGTTTAGAAGCAAAAATTAGACATCAAAATTTGATATTGTGGCAGTAGCAGTTGATTTTTTTAAGAGAAAGTTATTTTTAACATGTCATTGTCATTGCCTTTTTTCTGATTGCTGTGGAAAAGTCAGATCATATATAGTATATATATATATATATATATATATATATATATAGTTTAAAATGTTTGGCCACTTTTCTTTTCTTTTGTTTTGTCTGTGAGCGTGAGTTTTAACCAAGACATCCTGCCTCCAGTTAACATAAGAATTTTGTCCTTATTCACTTAAGTAACAGTAAATGATTTTGTCATGTTCAGCATTGCTACTGTGTTACTCGCAGTAAAATGCATATGCTTTTATTTTGTCTTCTCGTATTTCTATCAACTTTGTCGACAATCCTATAGCGTTTATGAGATTACTAGAGCCCATTTGTGCTCCGGCAGGAGCCATCTTGGCTCAGAGGAGGCCTCTACTGGGAACCATCTGGGCTCGATACAAAGCGGTTTCCACTATTTCTTGTTCTCTTAAAATTGTCACCAAGATGTTTGGCTAATTAGTTTAATTGTGAGATTGTGAGTTTTTGGCCTTAGATTTTGTTTGCATTCTTATACCACTTGTACCACATTGCATATATATATATATATATATAACTCTGTCTCAGTTTTTCTTTCGTCAAGATAGGATCAATATTGACAGAGATAATTAGTCCTAAACATTGTAAAAGTTAGCGCGAAAAATATATAATCATCAAATGTATGCGCTGACATCGCGGGAACAGCGCGGTGTTTTTCACACTTAAACATAGTTTAAAATAGATCCACAAAGAGATATTTTGGCCTGTATCATCAATAACTGTAAAAAGTATGAAAGTCTCCTGGTCCCTGTCAGCAGCATGGAAGAATCAGCGGCAGCGCTGTGAAGGAAAGGGGAAGGGGGCGGACTCTGAGCTACACACGGGGGAGCGGATCAATTTCAGTCAAAACTCATATCGTTGAAATAATAAAAATCCAAGGTGATACACATATTGAAAGGTAAGGTTAAACTAAAAGAAAATAAACTAACAATAATAAATATTACAAATTATTATTTTTTTATTTGCCTTGTATAATTCTAAATTGAAAAAAATTAATGCAAATTATTTAAAAATCTTGTCTCGTCTCGATCTCATGGACCCAATCTCGTGGCTCGTCTCGTGAAAATTCTGTCTTGTCCCATCCCTAATACAACTAACCTCCTACGTTTACTACCACATTCACCCCACTTTGCTTGTAACATGTTCTGTGGAGTAGAGTTTAGATTGGGCTTCAAAAATCCAGCCCGACACGGCCCGCGCAAGTAGTGTACGAACCCGAGCCCAAAGCGAGCCTGCACCACCCACTCACTGAACTGTGGCATTTTAATGACAGAAAAAGCACATTACTGATGTGTCTCATGTGTTTACGTGTATACAGTGTGTCTACGGAACCAGAAGTGCGTTCTCCACCACACATCTCTCTCCCACTTTTTCCTTCTTTTTTCACCACGCACGTAGCATAAAATTTGCGGCTTAACCTCATGCTTGTCTCACTGCGTACAAACACAGTGCCTACATGCACCTTCTTTTTCTGTTTCTCCGTTTTTCCTTGGTTTGCGTGTATGAAAGACTGCTTCTGTTTCTTTCTGATCACTTTGCGGATCAAACATGCACCGCCCCTTCTCACGCCGTATATTTGGCTACTTCAAACACTCGAATTTGGTCACCGTCGTGTTCTGGCGTGGCTGTCAATCATTCGCGGAGCGCTCCTGTACAGTGCAGCTGTAGCCTTCTCTGTGCTGTGCCCTGAGAAGACTCATTCACTTGACCACTTCACACAACCCAACAAAAATCTCACAGATACCACCTTTGGGTTGTGACACCAAGGTTAAAACTATATCTTGGATAGCGGTTAACAAAGACTACATCTGAGATGGAACCAGTTTAGAAAAATTACAAACCAGGCCTAGTTGTAGTCTAAAATGATATAGCCTATTAACCTAGAGATTCCTACTAGTTGCTGTTTATAAGTATCTTTCACTTGATGAGAGGGTCTTGAGACATAAGTTTGCATTTTTCATCATTTATTAGGCAAAATAGACTACATTGTCTTTAATTACCAATTCATTTTCTATTTTGCCTTAAGCAAAACTATTATTAAATTATTGTGTATATATTTGTGTCCCTTTTAAATGTAAAAAAAATCCTCCTTTTATTTTTTCTACCATTTTTGCTAATTAACTTAAGTGATAAAGTGTTCATTAATAACATTTTTTTGCTTGGGTCAAGTATAAGCTTGGCCAGTTTACAAACTCAAATCTCCTCAAATTTCCCTGGCGACTGCACAGCTAAGCAGCCTTAGTTTTAATCGCTTGACTTCTCCCTATCTCTTCAGCACACCTGCCCTCTCACTTTCCTGCTGACGAAGGCTTTAGAGAAAGAAATCAATTGACCCCTCCCCCTTTTCCTCCATGTCTATCACTTATGAAACAAAACGTAATGAATACATAATTAGCCTGAATAGGCGCAATTTTGGTTATTGTCCTTTGTAGGCAAAAACAAAGATGACAATATTGATCATTTTAATTCAAGCGAAAGTTGAATGTGTATTTGTTATTATTATTGATTTATTTTATTTTTATTTTTTTCTGTCAACCATTGAAATTAACTTTTTACTCTCTTAAAGTTATTAACTAATTTTTATATTTTCTTATTACAGGTGGAGGTTGAAGTAGAGAGCATGGACAAAGCTGGTAACTTCATTGGCTGGCTGCACATTGAAGGCATCAATCTCTCGGTGGCGCTGGTTGAAAACGCACTTTCCAAGGTCCACTTCACAGCAGAGCGCAGTGCCTACTACAAAACCTTGCTGTCAGCAGAGGAGACTTGCCGACAAAGAAAAGAGAAGGTAGGTCTCATTTGGTATAATAAATGCTTTCATATAGTACATTGGAGCAGGATTCAATGTTTTTCCTTTACACCAAAGGATCTTAACCTGGATAACTAAAGATATCAAGTTTGTCTGGAAGACTATGAGTCTTAAAGGCTGATATGTGTTTCTGTATGAGTTTTTGTCTCATCCTATAGTGCATTGAAGCTGAAGCTGAAACATTTTAAATAATATACATGCATACTGTATAAGAATGCATTTAAGCCTACATTTAATCCCTGTTTCTCCAGTTACTCGAACTGAACTTTGTTTTATTGACCATATTGAATTGAAAATACAACAGGAGAGCTGAATTGTGCTGTTAAACTAGTCCTTTTTGTTTCAGATAACACTAAAGTCACAAGCTAGCTAGAATTAACCAACTGTTTTCAATTGGCCACACTCATTTAGCTGAACCAATCATATTGATTGAAGTTTTTGTTTTTTGTTTTTCCTCCAAAATTTAAAGCTAAAATCTGTGTTCAATGTGTGACCATAGTAACAATAGAACTACTCTGAATAGTTCCACTAGACCAGTGGTTCTCAGTCTTTTTTCATCAAAAGGTTTCCCACATGAAAGTATCAAGAATAGTCCCCGCATTTCTCTGGTCCCTGTCTAGTTAGAGGAACTACCCTGTCCCCATGTTTGTGTTCAGCATTTGCAGCAGTTTCTGAAAGTGGGTCTAACTAGCTTTAGCATTAGCTTCTGTAAAGTCTGGAACATTTAAATAAGTCATTAAGTGGTGTTAGGAAGACAAAAGTTGTCTTTTTTCAATTCCACATAAAACTATAATGTGCAAAACTTAAAAACATCACTGAAATTAATAATAAAACTAAATAATTCACTGTAATTCCTAATAATAGTATTATAGGCTACTATTTACAAATTAAATAAAAACATTTTGGTAGTTACTGCCTTTGAATAATTTTTTTAAGGATAAGGAAAGTTTATCTAAATATCAGAACATATAAAACATGTTTCCAAACAAAGGTAGCAGTGTAAATATGCTTGTGACACCAAAAGGTCCCTGGTCTGACTGGAAAGTACCTGCCCAAGAGCAGGAGCTAAAAAAAGTCCTTAATGTGTGGCCCCAGTCCATAGTTCTTGCTTTGTGTGAATGCTCCCAAAATAGGGACAGGAACTGAAAAAAGTTCCTACAGTGGGAAAAGGCTTAAAGCCCCCCTGCTTGAACTGGAGACTTGTCAGACCTCACATGTTTATAATTTCAGCTCTCACAAATATATTAAATGTTCAAATTTAGAGCTAAAAAGCAGTTGTTTCAGAAAGAAAAACAACACTTTTGATGATTTTGTGCATATTTACATTTTTCATATAGTATTTGGTCTTTTTACGATTCAAATTACTCTAAAAAGTACTTCTATAATTTCACCTTCTGACCAGGACCCCTTGCAGTCCCCCCAGGTTGGGAACCACTGCACTAAAAGTTGTAGTTCTCTTAAATCTACCAAGTCAGTAACTCAAACAATACATTTTTAAAGCTCTTTTTGTACAATGTAGTACAAAGCACTTTACTATGCATTAATAACAACCAAATGCCCACAATCCACACAACCACCATTAACAGATTAACCAGTTGAGGAAGCACCAACAAAGGAGTCACCAGGTCCAGGCCCAAAAGGAGAGATGAGGCCAAGAATGAGCCAGATCCAGTCAGCAATAGCTCTTGTTGCAGAGGTTTCCTGAGAGGAAACGCGGAATACCCTAAAGTGATTAAAGGATTAAAATAAATACTAACAAGGTAAGCTTAAAAATTTAAATATATGCAGTTAAAGTTGAGCCTATTAGTAAGTAAATGAATATAACAAAATAACAACTAAAACAATATTACTTTTTCACTTGGCTAGCCGATGCTAAATAGACCTATCAAATTGAACTTTTCTTCACATACTAATGAATGATGAGGTCAGTAAATTATATAAACTGCTTCTTTGTCTCCTCTGTAATTTGTAAAAAAAAAAAAAAAAAAGTTAGTCATCACTAGATTCTAGGGATGGGATGAGACAGAATTTTCACGAGACGAGACGAGCTACGAGATTGGGTCCACAAGATCGAGACGAGACAAGATTTTAAAATAATTTGCATTAATTGTTTCAATTTAGAATTTAAACAAGGCAAATTACAAAATTTGATTCGTATTATTTATTATTGTTAGTTTATATTCTTTCTTGGATTTTATTATTTGAACAAAATGAGTTTTGACTGAAATTGATCCGCTCCCCCGTGTGTAGCTCAGACTCCGGGACCAGACAGATGAGACTTTCGTACTTTTTACAGTTATTGATGATATAGGCCAAAATATCTCTTTGTGGATCTATTTTAAACTATGTTTAAGTGTGAAAAACACTGTCCTGTTCCTGCGATGTCCGCGCGTATAATTGACGATTATACTTTTACAATGTTTAGGACTAATTATCTCTGTCAATATTGGTCCTATCTTGACGAAATAAAAACTGAGACAGAGTTTAGACAGTTCTCTGTCAGAATAAGTCCACTTCAAGTCTGTGTGTGGAGGAGAATATATTGACTACGGCTGCTCAAAGATACAAAACTTAATTTCATGATTATGGAAAAATCTTACGAGACAGTTCAGTACGTGTGCGCACAGTATCGTGATAGTTTGATCTCGCGACATGAGATCTTGTCCTATCCCTACTGGATTCTTACCAGAAGCACACATATCTCAACTCTCTTTTAGGTAGCATTTAGCTCAGGTAGCACAATGACTTTTAATGAGGTTTTGGCCTCACCTAAATGTGGTCAGTGGTTTTGTAGCAGCCTACACCATCTTGATTATATTTACATCTTGTCTGAAAATTGAGCTAATGCTAAATGAAAAAAATACAGGGAACTGGAGTCCCTCAACTACTCTTACCAGGGTAGCAGATATTACGCAATCGATCTCATGAACATCAAACACTGCAATATTGCTTTATTTTGATCCAAACTCATTTTACAGACATTCATTCACTTCACTGCTCATGGACTTTCTGACAGAGAAATAGCTGCCGATATATGGACTCTAAGACCACCATTGATCATTAACACCATCTATGCACTGTAGGTGAGACCTTGTGCCTTGAGATCTTGCAAAGATGAGACACAATTTCATGTGTCATTCCATCAAATTTACCTCATCCCAACCTGATACATAAAATTGTTGTCTTGCCTCAGTTCACAACAATATGCAATGATATGAGCTGTTTCAATCTTTCTTGAAAGTCTGGGATAGAATGTGGTCATTGCAGTAGATGCATATTTCTAACTAGGCCTTAGCTCTTTGGGGGATTCTTGATAGATTGCGTCTTGCCTTGCTCTGGTCTGACCTTGGCCTGCATTATTATTATGGCTCTACTCTTCATCGCAACCACATGCTTAACCACACCAGCTGTCACTATTGACCTCATTCATTTTACCATTTTAACTTCTTCATAGGGCTGGGCGATATGGCCAAAAAATAAAATCTCGATTTTTTTTTTTTTTTTTTGACCACTTTGGACAATTTCGCCAGCTGCTTTTTATTATGAGCTCATATTATTTTTATAAACTATAAAGAATGAGCCAATGAGATTAACTTGTTTTATGTCATATTACAACTAATAATAAGTGTTTGCGGCTGCATCTAATGCATAGGCCTACTGTTATTAGCGTTTGCTTCTATTAGGCCCTGTTAAGTTTTAAGTTTGCGAGTGTTAACTCACTCCTGTCACTCAAACTGCGTCGCCATGGTTACTCACCCACGGAGGGGAAAGGGGCGATGCCTGCTGGTTGCTGTTTTGGGAAGAAGAGAGAGACGCTGTAGATTGCTTTTAACTTTATCAGAGAAAACTTCACAAAAAGCACACGCAGCAGCTCGTGTAACAGCAAAGACAAATCAAAAAAGACGCTAGATTTTGCGCGGGATTTTTCTAGAAAATTACCGCGAGTCTAAGCGCTGACAGCGGCCTACTCACCCGCGGAGAAATAACAAACTCGTAACTTATAGAGATTAAACTATATACACCACCTCCGAAAGGTTACTTGAGGCTGTTATTATGTGATTAAAAGGTCCGCTAAACAGGCACAATGTTTCTGTTTGTCTGTTCTTTGTGAGAGTCGCGAGGGAGAGCTCTACAAAGCCGCTGAAGGTGTCCACTCATGGCGTGCGGCTGGATCACAGCGGACTGAGCTCGATTTTACGATTTGGCTATTTTTCACACCGGCAGTTTTCAAAGTTCCGAATTAATCGAATTAATTCAATTTATCTCCCAGCCGTAGTATTAAAGCCGTGAAGAATATATTTTATTTTATACACAACAAATACAGTGGGTGAAACATTTTGTGTGTTCTGAAGAGCAGAAGAGCATTCTGACATCTAAGAACCAGCAAAAATTCTGGCCCCCACTCATTACTTAACTATAAGACATCTGTCTACACCTTTTAAGCAGTCAGTCTGCAACCTCTGTACCACGGCCAAAACCAGAGAGCTGTCTAAGGACATCCAGGACAAAATAGTGGACCTCCACACGGCTGGGTTGAGCTGCTCTATAGTCAAGCAGCTTAGCGAGAAAAGATCAACTGTTGGCTTAATTATTACAGAATGGAAGAAGTACCGAATAACTGACAATCTCCCTCAACCTGGGGGTCCATGCAAGATTTCACCTCAGTGTTCTTAAGGACAATGAGGAATCAGATAAGAACTACACAGGGGAGCCTGGTCAATGACCTGAGGAGTACTACTTATTAATGAAAGCACACTGTCGTCATGGTTTCAAATCCTTCAGTGCACTAAAATCCCCCTGCTGAAGCCAGCGCATTTTCAGGCCTGTCTTAAAGTTTGCCAGTGACCATCTGGACGGAGAATGTCATATGGTCTGATAAAACAAAATTACAACTTTTTTTTTTTAACAGTACTTGTTCACTATAAAGTATTGCTTATTTTGATTTAATGTCACATGATAAAAACGTATAGAACATTGTGGACTAGTTTTAACTGAAAATAAAAACAACACATGTTGCGATGTGATGTGTATTTACCTTCATTCACAAAATAGGAGCCAGTCAGCTGCAACATCAAGAGCATATCGCAACCAAAGCTGTGTCTACAAACCACTAGATCATATTTATAAATCCAGCTTGCTCTCAGGTACTACTTAGCACATGGACATACAGCGACCATGCGATTACATACAAAAGGAGGACTGTCGTACATCAGGAAAGCTTAAAGGCAGCTTTGCAATTGAAGAACTACACAATTGCTGCAGGGCTTTATTTTCTCAGTGCCTCACATTGTTTGTGAAAGGCTGCTGTAAGACTGTAGGAAAGCACTCCCCTTTAAGAACATCTACGAACTCTAGATTCATACAATCACTTTACTCAGTCATTGTAACCATAGCCTAAACTCTGATTGTGCAAATATTTTTTCTACAAAAATATACAAAGAAATTGCTTAAAAATCAATGTTTTTGTTTTTTTTCCGGATTCTGTCATATTGTTAAATTGTGCTGTACTACAGTCCTGTCTTTTTAAGTGGCACAATTTGCACAGTCGATAAGTGTCCAAAAACTTTTTCCACCCACTGTATGGTGATAGAGTGAGGTCAACCTTGATTTTACCACAGTTTGATTGTCACTCTCACCCTTAGTCTAATTGATGTTGTATCCTTGGGCCACCATTACTTTAGAGCTTTTGAATTGAATATTGTGATGATCAGGGGCACTTTTGTTTTCTCTTGACACTTGAAAAAACCTTGCCCACCGTAATAACACAAAGGTCTTGGCACTTTAAATGCATCTCCTGACCATTTGTGACATACCTGTCAATCATACTGGAGGTCTGTGGCAGTTCTTTGCAGCAGTGAGACAGATAGGCCTTCAGGTGCAGGCTTTGACTTGCATTAATCTGAGTGCAAACAATAGCAGAACGAATCCCATGTTGGGCCCATATTGATTATACTTGATGATAGTCTGTTTCGGTGTATTTACTACGTTTTTATAGATCTACTTTGTGCAAATGCAAGCAATTTACACACAGCAGGCACTAGGTGCTCTAATTAACCCTAAGACTATAGAAGGAAAAGCATCCGGTTTCAAATTTTTTCTTTTTGAAGATTACGCATCTCAACTAACTATTTTCTCTGTGCCCTTCTGCCGACCCTCTGGCTGTGGATGAGGAAGACACACAATACAATACGGGTGTAAGGAGAATCAGTTGATATGAAGAAGTGCTCATTATGGAGATATTTTGTTGTGCTGCAGGAACCATGGACACACCAGGGGTCAAAGTTTGCTGGGGTTGCATACTGGGCTAAACAGGTTTTGACTTAAATTGATGAAAAGAATGGAACTTTTGCTGTAAATTGAAGCAAAAGGAGGATTTAGTGTTTAAAGGGAACTTGGATCATGTGTTTTGGTATCTGTTTTCTTAGTTACAGAGTTAACAAAAGCAGAATGTTTAATCATGAGGTTTATAGTTTGTGATAAACATTTTTATATTTTATTAAACACAGTAAAGTTGCTTTAATGTGCACGTAACAGATTAAGCTATGCTTTTCAATAAAACATAATTATTTTTAAGATTTTTATAAGCATTTTGCTTGTCACTAAATTTGGCTGTGATCAGGTGTATCGCTGTCTTTTGTTCAGCAAATAAGGCCTGTTTAGAAGTAAATTTTACAACTGTTACCAGTAGCTCTATTTTAAAGACAACAATCTCTATATATGCCACAATAATTATGATTATATTATATTACGTATTATGATAAATGGTAATACCTAGTAAAACCTCTTGTTAAATGATTAATGGACTAATATGATGCATTTTTGTGCAGTTGTCGTCCTTCAAACCTCCTTCTAAGCACCTTCAATTTGGTATAACAGTATAGTAAAGTATGTGTTTCGCATATTAGAATTTGAATTCGACTACTGGCTGCAATGGAAATTACAAAGAAAACAACCAAATCAATATGGTAGCGCTACAGAAATGCTCAAAATGGTTGTGGATGATTTATGGACTTAATCAATAAATAAATACAGATTATTATTAAATACAATGTCAGTGATTTATCTATCAGATCAGGGACATTCAAAACATTGTTTTGAGAGGAAAGAAAATTTCTCTCAGACAAAACTTCAGCTGTGTTTTTTATTGTAAATCTAAAGAGGTAAATCTAAAATGAGATTATAAAAGTCAATTTTACAGAATTTTTCCTTAAGCTCCCAAGAAATTGTCAGTTGTGTTTATTGGCTTTGCATTTTGCTGACTTTGATGACCAATCTAGAGGGGTTCTATATTACTTCCTGTTACCTTCAGTTTCTTCATAACATGCAAATTAACTTGCATGATAAATATTTACTACAAAGACTATCACATCAAACTAAGTTGAAACTAGAACAATGCAATAATCTGTCATATACTGTAGGTTTTAATGCCTACTTAACTTTTTCATAAACCAGTGCTTAATTCATTCTGTCTTTTTAAAAAACTAAGCTAATGCTAACAATAAAAAAAACATGGTAAATGAGTCTTATAGAAACCTCTCAATTATAAGCCAAGTGTGCTGTGTTTTTTATTTATCTTTTTTTTTTTTTTCATTCACCAGTAATTATCCAACCTTAAAGGAGATTAATGCACTGTGATGGGCCAGAGAGGGAGAGTGCAAGACGGAGCAGAGAGGGAGGGAACAAAAGCGGATATGACAGATCATGTTAAAGATAGTTCATGTCACAGGCCTCTCAGCGCCCACCCCTTTTCCTGCAGACCTTCTCAGCCTCCTCACAACTACACTTCTCCTTTAATCTCTCTAATTCACACATCTTTACACACACTTAGTCACCAAACGTTTTTCCATTGCCTTCCTTTGAATAATCATCTCGGAATCCCCTCTTATTAGTCGGATTAATGTCTTGTCCAATGCTCCGTGTCACGCCCTTCCTCCAAGGCTTAAATGTGGGTGCACAGAGGATATTGTATGCCCCTTAAAGTGTGCTTAGGTCCGGTCACAGTAAGTCAAGCTCCCACCCTCATGTATTGTTCTTCGAAAAAAATAAAGTAAAAATCTCTGAAAGCAAAATACAAGATAGTGAGCTGCCGTTTCTTATAGTTCATGTGTCCATCATCGTGGCCCATCAGAGGTTTTCAAGTTGCATCGTTCTGACATTGAGCTCAGTGATGTGTCCTTGGCAAAGACTGATTGAAGTACGTAATCTTGTTTTTACTTTTGGGTCCAATCCAGAGTTTCCATGGGCCACTGACTTACATTATGCATTTTTTAACATTAAATACTCATGTGCATTTTCAGCCTGGCTCATTATAACTTTGCTTCACTGTCTGTGCGAAGCGGCTGTCAATAGTGCTCCTAACTGCACATATTTTGTTTTGCCATTCCTAGTCATTGTCCATTTTGTTCTCTTTGATTTTAGGGAGTGTGCGAAAACCTGCATCTAACAGTTGTCCAATCTAAGCTGCGACTTCACAGCAGTCAGCACATCACACACCTGGCTGAACAGAAATGCACTGGATGAATCAACGTAATTGTGCTTAGTGCTACTAATAAGTTTGTGTCTTTGGGTACAGGACAAACGAAGTTGCCTTCATTTTTATTCCTTTGGTCTCATAGTTTCAATTATTTGATCACGTTCATCTTTTTGTAAAGGTCTATGTAGGTTATACACAGACTTTTAACCATGGTGTTTTTTGTTTTTTCTCTGAGCTAGTCAATAAATATTTTGGTATGTCGGCCTGTTCATTGATAGTTTCATAGATGACAATGATAATTCATTTTACTTTTTATTATCGGAAACTACTTTAAAATACTTTTAAGTCTGAATATTTGACAGAAATATTTTTAGTAATTTGTATAATTGTGTTGTACAAATGATATTAATAGCACCATCCCACTTAACTATCTGAAGCACTCTGTCGTTCGATGTAGTCTCATGTAGGAACACACCAAAAACTTTGAGCAGTTGGCCCTGCTGTTGCTGAGTCAATAGTGGAGAAATGGAGTTTGTCGGCGTTGGTGGCATGTGTGTCATGACAGCAGGATCTCAGCAAGGAGACATTACTACCTGAAAAGATAAAACAATTAGAGAAATGGCCCATGGGAAACTTCTATAGAAAATCATCTCTAAAAGATAAGGTATTTTACTGTAAACCAACAAACTCTGAAGTACATCGCTGGATGCATAGTGTCTTTGTCCCATGTGAATGTTTGTGCTACTGCTTATTATTACACTCCTGCTGCACTATGTTATCTCATGCCCTCATCTTTCCCTTCAGTGGTGTGCACACAAAATGAACCATCTTGCACACAAAAGCAAAGTGCTGACGAAGTCTTTTTCATCTGGCTAGAAGATTACATAATATGATTTTCAGTGCACTATGTACACATCAGCACACACAAAGTTGCTTGCAGATAGAGAAGCATCCCACGTGCTCACGACACCATACTCTCACTCTCTCTTCTCCATACACTTGGATAGATTTGAGCATGTGCAGACCCACCGTGCAGACACAGACATGCACATGGACTTACTCTGGGGACTGGCTCCTGCTGCTGACGGCAGGCTGGACCCTGTGCCCCGAGGCAGAGACAGAACCAAAGAGGAAGATCAGTGGAGCCAGTGATGTGTGTGTTAGACTTGCTCCCCAACCCCCTGTTCTTCTCACTCTCATCCTCGTTTGCCCAGATGCAAGCTGCACATTCAGCAGTCTGTCAACTCCACTTGGACCTTTGTGAATGCGAACAAACATCCTCGGTCTTTCGATTGCTATCCACTACATAGCCATGCTTAGGTCTTACACCTTCACACCAGCCCTCAAACACACACCTGTTAGACTGCGACTGTTGCAGTCATCTCTGTAGTGTCACCTAATGTGTGCTTAGGATTGTATGTACATGAGTTGCAAAATGTATTTATTATTGTTTATTATAAAATGCAGCCAAAAAAGGCCAATAAAAATGACAAAGTTATAGTAAATCAGAAAATGTAGATCACTGAGAAATGATATTTGTAATATCACTTGAAAATAAAAGCACATTTTATTTTTTAACTATAAGTAGGTGTAAGTCCTTTTATTGAACTTCCGTGTATTGATGTTGTGCTCACAAATGTGTTGGTTTGTGCTTAGATGCATGTGCCTGTTTGTCCTTGACCCATGTTTTCCCTTATCCAGTCATGCAGAGGTTTCTTGCGGGCTCTTTGCAGAGGTCCTTAGGGGCAGGTTTGTGGCAGCCTCTGGTTCATCAGTGCAGAAATAACTCAGCCCTCCTGCCTACTCTCCACACCCCACCCCTTCACTCAGGGGAGAAGGCCATTGGAGGAGATTAGAGGTGAAACATTGGCAGGAAGCATAATGTGATGACATGGTGTGTTGCATTATGGCTGATTAACAAATGCTCATCTCTCTTCCTCAAAATGTAAAACGCAGATCTGGAGTTCAGTCTGCTTTCTTCTGCTGTTTATGTCTGGGATTTCCGACATTGTTCCTTTGTCATCTCTTGAAATCTGCATGAATAATCTGTGCAGATACAGTATGTGCAATATAATGTGTAAAAAGTTAAGCCCATTTATACACACTTTGACATTTTGGGACTTCTGCTTAGAGCAATACTCAACTCCATTTAATATGGGTCGGTAGGTAAAGATCCCTCTCCTTTTCCTCTTTCTGCTCCCATGTTTTGTTTTGTTTTTCTCACCACTTATAATTTCTCAATGGCTGATATGGTTTTGGTTAAATGCATATTTTTTCAACTGTATAAATAACTTTTTGATTTTGTAGCTTGTATGTACTTACAGCATCTTTTCCTTATGATAGTGCAGGTATATTCAGGCCAAACGGATTCTTGCCAGAATGCGCAGAAGTTGCTTATATCCAGTGTGGAGGCTCATGGCTCATCAGCTCTGTTTATTACTTGCTCATAGACACAGTGCTTCACACGTTGGCGGGCTGGTCGTGGTTGAGCAGCCAGTGCTGATCCTAAATGCCTTTGCTTATTCCAATTCTATTTGCCTCATCGCCCCCTCTGCCACTACCTTGTGTGTCCTCCCATCGTTTATCCAGTTCACAGGGACTGCAGATGGTAATCTGGTATAAAGCATCCTTTTATACTAAATAGAGATTATCAGCAAAATTGTTTAAATACTAAAATGTTTTTTGACAATATAAGCCAATTTCTGCCAAATGCCAATGGTCTCTTGTTAGTGAATTTGTTATAGGTTTCATCATCAACATAAATGTCTTGGATTATCAAGCAACAACAAAACGAACATTAAGCTTGCATTTGAAGCTTCAATTCAAAATTGTTTAGATTCTCATTTCTTTGAGTTGCAGAATTTAAAAATGAATGGTAGTGGACTCTTTTATAGCAAATTGCTTACCAAATTAAAATTTAGCATATGACCATTTTTTCTATATGTTCTAAGATATGCTCTGCTGTGACTTTATTAATCCCATGTGTGTTTTATTAGCTAGATTTGTTATTGTGAAGCAAAATAGAATACAAGTGTTCAATAACTGAAATCAAATAATAATTTTTACCGAACTCTTTTAAATTCAGTCTATTTTAGGTCAGTCAAATTTTGCTGTTTTTGCTTTCTTGCCTGAAGAAAATACACTAAATCTTGAGAATAGGTCCACTCAATGCTGGCTTTGGGACTTTGTTGTACGTTTTTACAGACTTACTCTCTCCCCCCTCTCAGCCGCCTCAGGAGGCAACAGTTACATAAACATGCTCTCGTCATCGCTGTACTTTTGATTTCCACTGTTCAGTCTTACTCAGCTGCTTTACTTAGATTAGATTATTGTTTAACCTCTCAGAAACAAAATGGATTTTTGCATTTTATGCAATTCTGATGTTTCTTATGCTTCTTTGCCATTTTCAACTCACTCCTAAAAGCACATTTTGGTAACATGACAATATGCATATTACTACTATATAAAATATAGTTTGAGTGACTTTAGGTGACATTACTTTTGATGTAAAAATAGTAGCGACTTCTCTAAGTCCTCCCTCATTTTTCTTGGCTTCCTTTCTTATGTCTACTTCCTATTGCAGTTTCTCACCACTGCCACATTCATATTAACCTCTCTGTCACTCTCCCTATGCCGCATCTCAAGCATTCCCTTAATCCCAGTAGCGCAGCTACCCCTCCCCTTTCCTTCTCTCCTTCCCTACACTGACATTTTATTATTTGCTTTAAAAGAGAGAGAGAGAACTGAAGTGAGACCAAGAACAATCAAATGAATGATCAGAAGAAAAGAAAAAAGATCAGAAGTCCTTTACATTGAAAAATTAGATAATACATCCTTGGGAAGCCAGTTGTCATGGCAACACAGTGGCAACTAGGGACATATGAGCCTTTTAATTAAAAAGTTGATTAATTGCCTTTTAAGTGCATGCGTGAACGTTGTAACATTGAGGTAGGGCTGTTTCCTAATCAGGCCACTTCAAACTGTCTCTTTTTATTGTAATAACTGGAATTTTCTTTTTGAGAAGAAAACACAATTCTTGGTGTTCAAGTGGAAAAAATGTCAATTTAGAGAAACACCAGAATTGACAGAAAAAGAATATTGCATGTTTTCTGTATTTTAGCTTGACATAAACTTTTTTTTTTAACTTTCAGATACATTTTTTTATACATCATAGTGCTGATAATTCAAGCTATTTAGCAACACTTTTCATCTATTTTTTTTTTTTTTTTTTTTTTTCGTAAATTGATTTGCAATTATACTTCAGAAGTGCACCTCTTTTCTGTGATTTAATTCTAAGGTTATCTGGATCAAATATTTGGCAGTCTTGCTGTAGCAGTTACATTTTAATTATTTGGCATTGGATTTTTACATTGACTGTTTATTTTGAGTGTTCTTGTAACTTGATTGAGCTCATGCTTGTTTCTATAAAGGTCCTTTGGTGACAAATCACACCTTGGACTGAGAAAAAAATGACTACACTTGTCGCAGGCCTCCATATGCTGTAGTGCTCACCCCTGGAGGAATGAACATGTTTGATCTGTAAGCAATGTCTTCTTGGTATTCTTGTCCGTCTGGCCTCCTGCGCTGCCCAGGATGGTGCTCATGAGGATGGTGACACAGGTGGAGATTTGTGTGTTTGCATGACACCCATTATGTATGCACCCACATGTCCTGTTTCCATAGTAACATAGCATCTTCCGATTTCAATCAAGTATAAATTTGCACGCCTTTCCTTTTCACAGTGACGCTTGAAGTTGGTTCATTTATATATTTTAGTTCTGACGGTATTTAACTTTTTTTTGTTGTCCCCCAAAAGTGGGACAAAGCGTGTTTATGAGGAACATTTTCTAGATGAAAAGTGAAAAGTAAAAGGTTAAATAAAAAAAACTACTAACTTACATAAGCCCAGAGCCGGATCTAACCTTTTGGGGGCCCTAAGCAAAAATCAGCTTTGGGGGCCCTTCAGTCTTTTCTACGAACCTTAATCAGTCAAGCCAAAGCAGCATTTAAATTGATTTTTTCATTATAATTTATAAATATACACAAAATGACAGACAAAAATAAGTGTAAGCTAAATAATATTTCTCACAATAAAGAAATAAAGTAAGATCCTGCCCCAAGAAACTTTTAAATAAAACAGATGCATTTTCTCAAATTTGGAGTGAGCTATTTTAGACCAACAAATCTTTAATTTTATGCATAATTTTATGATTAATATCATTGCACCTCTATACTTGATGTCAGTGTTTCCATGTGGGGCCCCAGCTGTGTCCCTCTCACTGTGAGCTCCGCCTCTGTTCCCTCTTCACGTGCTCACACTGTAACAGCTGATAAGCTGCATCATCGCGCTGGACTTTTTGGACAGAAATACTGAAATCTCAAACTTTTTCAGGACAAACAGCCTCGTGTTTTATGCGGCTTTTGAAATAACTCAACATAAATGTGCAGGAATTCGCTTTATTTCGCCGCGGTCATTTTTGCGATTTGCAGACTTTTAATTTCTTCAGCTATTTGTGTCCGTAGTTCAGCCAATACTTGTCTTATTGACACAAAATAAAGATGGGCTGAGAGCTATGAGACACATAACGTGTATTTGTTGTTTAAACTGTTCCCAGAGTCTTGATTTTGCGCTCTGTGCTAAGAATCTATAGACACCAGTTTCTGCTTTGGTCAGTCTTAAGCACAGCACACACAGTCTCGGCCCAACACTGCCGTGTCTCAAGAGGGGAGGGTTATCACGTTTAAGCTTGTGGGATTGGTCAAACAGGGTTTAGGTACAGCGCAGACTAGAGGGTGAAGCCAACAGGCATGAGGACTGGACTGACATAAACTTGAAAAACTATCCGCACGCAGAAGGAGGCGGGCCCTCCACCGATGCGGGGCCCTACGCAACTTGCGTAGTCTACGTATAGGAAGGTCCGGCTCTGCATAAGCCTATATTTTGCAAAGATCTGTGTGTGTCTATTATAAGAATTACATTTTGTTTTTAACCATAATTATGAGTCAGTTTAGTTGAAATTTTGTAACTCTTCACTTACAAATACAAACCTAAAACACTTATAAAAGCATCTCTAAAACATGGCACTGGATCAATTTGCCATTTGCACAGTCTGGCTTTTGTCAGTGTTTGACCTTTTCAAAAAAGATACTCTTTGTAGTGTGTAAATGCAGATGGTTTTATTTTACAAGGACCACAAGAAGCTTCGTGTTGTTTTTAGTAGAAACTTGACAAGTAAATTTTTTGAATTACTTATCCAGAAGTTCAAAACAGCAGTTGTTGGCGCTACACAAAGTGTCAGATGCAGCTTCTCCTCAGAGCAGCGCAGAGGTGAGTTCATGCACCTTCGCCCAAGCGCTCTCTCACCCCACGGCCACTTTGTGCGGCTTAGCCCCGGTGGCCGTTCGCACTTCACATCTCTTGTCTGTTCTCATCACACATGCTGCGACACTATAGACAAGAGTGACGCACGAGATGTGTCTGCTGCCGTGTGCTCTGTAAATACGTGTTTGCAGCTGACGGTGAAGAAAATGCTGTACACAGCTTCAGTTTGCGTGATGTGGGATTTGAGTTGAAAATGATGTGCTGTCCCGCTTTGTGCGGGACATCTATTACCCTACCTGTAAGCACATTGTCAATTTAAGTGTAGTTTATGGAAGTTATCTTTGTCTTAGAAGACCTTTTCGGGCTGTTTACAAAGGGTCATATTATCTGAGTAAGTTCGAGTAGCCTGCTGCTTTGATGACCGAACATTTGTTGGTCACGATATTGCTTCTTTCTCTTTCAATCACTCACTTGCCTATGTTATGAGTTTCGCACCTGCTTGGACCTCTGTCTTAACCAAAAACCTTTCCTGCCCACCTGTTCAGTTTAATAATATATATATAATTAATAATTAATAATTTATCTACTAAGTAACCTCATCCAAGGTCCTGCCTTTTCAGTCTCCAATTTTTCTATTTCCCTTATGTGTTTTGGCGTGGTCTGTGGATGTGGACAGCTTTTGGGCAGGATATGTTTTTACTTGATAAAGATAAGTGTATGTTAATATTGAATACATAAACTTTTTTGACATTTGATTTCATAAATCTTCCATTTGTCTATCACATCACTCAAAGAAACATTTAAATGTTCATACTAGAAAGATAAAATGTCGTTTTACTGACTAACCTTTGAATATTTCTGTATCTCCATCTTTTCCACTATGTTTAAGCTCTAGTGTTTTGTCAAACAAGCTGCATGTGATTTACTGATGTGTGATTTCAATTTTTACTGCTTGTCACAGTGGGCTGTGTCTAGCTGACATGTTTTGTTACTCTGTCCGCATGTGTGGCCTTGTGAGCTTATAAGTAGGCGCATTATATTAGCCACTGTGTCGTAGCTCAATCTGGACCTCCATATTCCCTCCAAGGCCATGGTTCTGCGTGTCCGTACTTGTGTGTTTGTATGTATTTTTATTACTGCCATTCAATACATTTGAATATTGTGCAAGAAGAAGGAATGTCTTGGCCAGAAAAACATTGCAATTGCGCATTTTATAATACAACAAGTTGAACCATCCAGGTTAATGTATAATGTATATGTGTGTGTGTATATGTCTATATGTATGTATACCCACACACACACACACACATTTTTGCACATGCATAAAAGTGAGGACATCCATAGACATAATGTATTACCCAGCCCCTTACCCTAACCTTAACCATCCAAACTAACCCATTGACCCTAACTCTTACCCTAAACCTAACCTTAACTCAATTCTAACCCTAACCTTAAAACCACATCTTGACCCTCAAACAGGCCAAAACAGGCCCTTCAGAAAGTGAGGGGATAGATAAAATGTCCTCACTTTCCAAAAATGTCCTCATTTTGAACAAACGTGTTTGCTTTTTTTCACTGCTACAACAGCCTCTGTTGCTGTGATGTGCATGTGCGCTGCTCTGTCTGTTTGTGTGTGTGTCTGTGTGTGCGCGCTTGTGATGTATGTGGAGATATACAGTGCCCTTGCTCATCCTAGCTTTATTCATTTAGAGATATTAGGAGTCATTACCAACATGATCAGCAAATTGCTTAAATCAAAAGTGCGCTTGGCAATTGCCAAGGTGATTCTTCTCATCAGCATGTTTTCAGTTTTGCCACCTGGGAGATGATACAATAAATTGTCTGTGCTCACGTTTGACTTGGTTTATTCTTCTTTTGCTCACAAACTTTGCTCTTTCAAAGAATAAGCAACTTTTTTTTCCTTTCTTGTGTTCCTTTGGGATTGACATTCTAAAGTCAAAATATTGAGCCAAGTACACTCCATCTCTGTATTACACCTGTGACTTGTCACTCACCGGGTGTGAATTTCTTGTCATCACAGAGTTGTGAAGGTCAGCCTAACCTGCCATCTCCTAGTCTTCCATGATTAGGACTTGTTGTCCTTCCTGCCTCAGTTTAATGGGCTGCCTCTTCCCCTCTTTCCTATTTTTCTATCTATCTCCTCACTGCTCTCTCGCTGACATTGTGCATGGCAGTGTGGTCTGGCTGCAGTAGCAGAGCAGGAGCAGAGGCGGCATACCTGCATTCAAGTGGAACCAACAGGATGGTTGGCTGCTCACAGAAGGTCATCAGCCCTGGGCTCTGTGTGCAGAGGGCCAGTGTGTGCGGCGCTGTGCGTCCTGTGTGTTCTTTAGACAGAGATGAAGCGTTGCGCCGCTTCTAATGATGCACTCAGACACAATAAAAAACTCATTTTCATCTTGCTGTTAGGAAATTGACCACCACAGTGTCGTCCACAAATAGCCAATAGACTGTCAGTTTCATGGAAATAATGATCCATGCATTATGATAAGGACAAGGCACATTTCTTGATCACCATCTTTTGCAATGGTGGCAAGGAAAGAACAACGAACTATTTGACATCTCACAATAAATATATTTCTCCAAGCACCTGTTGTAGCACAACACACTGACTGGACCTTAAAGAAACAAGCCAGTTGATCGTGTGTTTAATTGACGACTGTCAATTAAAGCTGAACTAAGTAACATTTTTACCTTGTTAAATGTCTCTGTAAGTCTTCGTGATGAAGGCTACATACGTATGTATAATACAGCAAATGCAACTTGTGTGTGTTGCCACTGTGCCGACCCAAATTTCTCTCTTGAGAAACTCTGGATCTTTTTTTTTTTTTTTTTTTAGCTGTGTAAAATGTGCTAACACATGTTTTTGCTGCCTTATTTCAATCTTTAAGCTATGCAAAAATGAGAAAATAAATAAATACCAAGTTTCATTTCAGTTGTCTAGTTTAATTACACAAGAGAGCTGTAGAAGGAGCACTACCGCTAAAGTTGCTTTGTTCCATTTTAAGTTATTTTAAAATATGCATTTTAAAAACACCCAGTTGACAACGAATGATGTAACTCTGTGTTGTCTGGATCAAAGCATTTAGAGGGGTTTACAAAGTTACTGTGTGACTATGCTTAGTGTCCTTTTTAGCCATGCGCCCACCTACCATCACAGAATGTGCCACAGTGATGGCCACCAGGCTAATGAATGCTGACACTCCAATCTTTGTCATGCCTAATTGGTGCAGCAGGTTTGATTAAAAGCCAAGTCGTGTCAGCGCAGTTGCATTGTGTGAGGGCTGTTTATTACCAAAAGTTGTGCATGGCGGCTGTACATAATCTGCTCCTACAGCTGCACATGGAGACCTAGACCTATATCCACAACAAATGCAAAAATGCAGATTTTCTTTTGCCATCACAAAAAATTTTAGTTGGTGGCCAAGCTAATGGTCAGTTCTTTCTCAACCTTGATCCATGCATTTTCCCATATGTATTTTCTGCAATATCTTTGTGGCAGTATTTGCAAAAAGTGTTATTGTGTGCATTTTGTTTTGGATTTCCTCATTAAATAACAGCCCCTCTGAGAAATTACGACTGTGAATCTCAACATCAGAGGTAAAGGAGAATGGGATTGTGCCAGCCAGAGTATTAATAACAGCCCCGAGTTTGATCGGCTCAGTCTTAACAGTAGCGTGGAGCTGAAGATGAGCTATGACTGAATGAAAAAAATGATACGAACACTAAAACTTGCTTAATCTAATTAGCTTAGATGATACCATGCAGTTAAATAATTAGCCACAACCTAATTGGCTCATATAGCTGTGCCATTAAAAACTGCCTGCCTCTATCCCCGACATTCTGCCGCATTTAAAAGTAAACACTTGGCAAATAGCCCGCAGAAACCAACGGTAACAAGCTGTGCTGTCGTTACACCGCTGTGAAGCTCAGTTGCACTTTTGGACTTTTCCCGCGGCCCCCATCCCATCACCCTTTTATTCGGAACTCTTTGTGGGTTTTGTGCATTTTTCTAAAGCAATAACTACATTCGAGTATGTGTTATAACTGGCCCCACTGTTTCGATTGTTTTCCCTGTAAACAGACCCACACACAAATGCACAGTGAGATCTAGAGTTTGATACTTGGCCTGAGGCAAAGCACCTCTCCCTAATGAGCCTCCTGCCCTCGGTCTTTCTCCTGGGAAGCTGAACGGGAAGTAAGCTAAAAAGGCTGCACACAAGAAGGATCACAACATATGTCTATGACTCATAGAAACATATAGTATATATCGACAATGGGATGCTAATGAATACTAAACATATCAAAACTAATAATTTGATCATATCTTGATATCTAAAAAAACATATGCACCCATTTGCTTGAAGAGTTTTAGCACTTTGCAGTACATTATTCAATCACATTTCACTAGATGGTAGCTACTGCTGTAGCCACAGCTGTCCTAGGGCAGACTGTTAAGACGTCTGTGCCATCAACCCCTCACAATGCACACACCAGATATATGAGACAATGTGCAAACATACAGCCACAGTTTGTCGTAGTCCCTCAAAGTACTGATGAGGCCTTGTCTTGAGAGATCTAACAGAATCATTTGACTTACGTTTGGTGTGAACTGTATCATAATTAATAAAACAGTTTTTTCTATTTTTTTCTTTGTAGTGTAGTAATGTGTTTATTTATTGAAATCACAACATTCAGAATTAGCACCTTAGTATACACTTGATGTTCTGCATTTTAAATTAGTTTTTGTTTAACTGTATTTCTCTTGAAAAGTCAGATTACAACAAAATATCTAATTATCTGTCAAGTAAAAATTCAGTCTCTCGTTAAATGTTTTTGGTCTTTCATTCATCTGATGTTTTTTTGTTTTGTTTTTTATAGATATGGGCCAATTATGAAGAAAAACCAGTGGAAGAGTTTGTGCAGTTATCAGAGGAAAAGGAACGCGTGGCAAACTACAGACCAGTTTACGTCACAGAGATCACAGACACTCTGCACTTCTACGCTCAGGATGTAGAAACCGGTATGGCATTACTTTGATTGTTGTAGTAAATGTTATTATAGCTGTTTCTTTTACTGTTTTATTTCAAGTCCCAGCATTATACTTTTGCTATGTTTATTATAGCATACATCATATTACCGCCTGTGGGGCAAGCCAACTCTTGACTTGAATCACTTTTAACACAAACTGCATTTATGAATGACAATTATCTTTAGCATTATTTTTCAACTCATCCTCTGCAGCAGCAGCAGCCCTCCCTCTCTCCAAAATCCAACTACCAGACATCCTCCATGTGATTGCTAGTGAAAGAAGGAAATAAATCACACTTTCCCTTCTTGTCACTACTAACAACAAAGGGGAAAATACTAAAAAAAAAAAGTAAAAATAACAAGCCTTTCTGTCTACTGCCTATCTAAGGATTCATTCATTCATTTTCTACTGCTTATTCCCATTTTGTGATCACGGGTGACTCAAGCTTAGTGACTTTGGGACTTATGTGGGGGAACACCCTGGACAGTGGCCAAATCTTGTGCATGTTTTTGGCCGTGCGAGGAAGCTGGAGTACCCGGAGAGAGACCTTGGTAACACAGGAAGAACGTGCAATCTTTACACAGATAGATCAGGGGAGTCTGATTTGGTTCGACAGATCCCACTATCTCCATATTGGGCCAGAACTCTAACCACTCTGCTACCGTGATTTAAATATTTTATATTAATGTGCCTGTGATGCTGAAATCAGATGTGATCAAATGTTTTATGCTCTATGCACCAAGCAAGGTAAAAAGCTATGAACGATAGCAACAGAACTAACAGAGACATAAAGCCGGTCAGTTAGCTAAAATTGACTAGACTTTTTCTTTTCTGCAACTGATTTGTATGATAGCAGCTATGGCTTTGTCCTTGTGACTTTATTGCCATACACAAACAGCCGCATAGTTAAGCTCTAACTAGGATTCACAAACTAGCTGGAGCACATCAAATGGTCTGATGCCAGTGCATGGCCCTTTATCGTACGCCAGGTTTACTGTGCTGGAGCGATGTGTGTGCTGGCGGCCCAGGCAGTCATCACATCTGGCTTGACTGGCACTCCAACGCTCCGAGGCCATGAAATTGACTTAGGCCACCTCTTAATTTGCTTCAATTCTATAATAATTAATTTTCCTCCTCTTTCTGCCAATATGAGCTTGAGCATTACTATCCTAATAATCCAGTCAGGTAAATGAGATGCATTTGGCCTCTATTTGAACTCTGGTCTTTATTTTTGACTAATAAGTGACTGGACAACTCGAGTAGTGAATACAATAACAGTCTTCTATGTATTGTTTTGTCGTAGCTGTATATTGATATCTTATTCCTTCATCCCTCACCCACTCCAGCTCCTCTTTTCTTAGCCAAAGCGGTCCTTTGGTTTATCAGTGATCAGCATCACGTGTCAGTGAACTGCATGTTAACCCTTAGCCAGGGTTAATGCCTTCAGCATCACTCTTGTCAGTGCCAGGCAAAGTCAATATAAATGTTATAGCTTGCTTAAATGGCACCTCAGAAGGAAACTGCATGTAACTGCGTAAAACACTTTAAAAAGAGGTGCATTTACAAAAAAATGAACACAAGATGCTTTTCTATGATACTGCTTGTGGTGTATTCTGACAGAATAGTTGCAAGTTGTTTAACAATTTCTCATACATAAGCATGATTTTAGATGAACCAGCATTGCTTTGACCTTTTTTATTTATTTTTAATTGGCCCATATTTTTCAAAGAAGCTTATATGCACCTTTTAGAAAGTGTTATTCTCAGCAGGGATCTTAACCTGACCAGTGCTCTGCCTCCACCTCCTCATCTGCTTCTCTATCAGTGCTCTGCTCCTCCTTGCCGTCTCCCTTGGCCCTTTTCATTTTCGCTGACGCTTCCTCAAAGCTACATTAAGTCATACCAAGCCCTTGAAGAGCACATCAAAGTGTAAGACCCTGTAAAATCATACAAGCTGAGTGCTTTGCAATAACATTACATCTTCTTCCTCTTGCTTCCCTCCACCAGAGAATCAATTTGTATGTGCACAAGCATGTTCAAAGTCAAACAAACAAAATATGCTAAATTGTGATTGGGTTGTCATGTTAAAGCAGGGATGATTTTGTTTAATCCCCTGCTTTACTCACACCAATACCCTTAAGTGGCAATACACTGACTGAACATAATGAACAAAATCTGCTTTGAGTTGCTCAGCTTGGGGAAAACTTTTACGAGAAGACACAATACATAAGAGCCTATCCTTATTTTTCATCTGAACATTTCCAGCTCGAGTTTAGCCTCTAAATTTAGATTTTTTTTTTTTGCTTCAATTCCTGCCAGTACTGTTTGTCAGATGGAGGTATCACTTTAACAGAGTACTCCTTAATCATCCTTGTAGTATAGCACACACACTCACATTGGCTGTTCCATTAATGTTCTTTGAGCAAACTGTGATTATTTTATCTATTTATTTTTTTGTAGAAAGTAAATAAGTACTTAATTAAATACAGTCAAGACTGTGGAATTTTTTTTTTTTTTTCTCATCTCAGTTGAGCTTTTTTTTCTTCTCATTTTCTTTTTTTTTTTTAATAACACTCAATAAAATATATTGATTCTACTTCAGATATACTTTGAGGTCTGCATTCCACATATTGCCTTTTCCAGTATTGTAGCAATTTTCTTATTATACAGATGGAACTACATATAAATATAACAAATCCTAGAGGCTGCTGTAAATATAGAAACCCAAAGCAGGGGACTTAATTGTTGCATGTGCCTTTCTTCCGGGCCTTATAAGGAAAATCCATAGACTCTGTAGACAATTTGCTGTATGTAATATCTTTTATTCTCAGGGGAACACAAGAGCTTTGCTTTTTACCCTCTTCCCCTTTGAATTTACACACATTTAATTACTCTTAAATGTATTTTCTATAATGATATTTTTACACAAGCTTCTAGTGATTAATTTTATGCTTGCACTGACTTTTCAAACTTACAACCCAGGTCAGATTCCAGTGATTCGACTTTTGTTTTATTCTTTAATACTTCACTTTTTTCCCATTATTTGCCACTATCTTTTGTTCTTTCCGACTCCCATCTTCCCTCTTTACCTCGTGTCTCTTGTGCTCTCTCCGGAGGCCATATGTAATTACTGTCAGAGGGGGACCTGCATAGATCTCACTGACCTTGGACAACAGCAGACACAACCCACTTCAGGCGCAGTCGGGAGAAATGACTCAATGTGTTATATCATTGTTGCCCGGAAACAAAGGCGGAGAGATGATATAGTTAAAATCTTCCTAAATAATGGCTCCACTCTGTTGGAAACAATATTGTGCTAACTAATTCTTTGTGCTAATTTTGTGGAAATGATTAGTTGAAGTTACTGCATTTGCTTATAAAAGTTAATAGAAAACTTTTTATTTGTCTCTGGAACACATGTATTCTAGAAATGCTGTGCAGAACTGCTTTCTTGATTAACCGAAGCTTAACCTCTTGCTCCTGTTGTAATTTGAGTTCTTAATTCCCTGTGAACCTTCCTAGCTTCATAGTCTTTTATATTATTGGTTGGAGCTAGTCCAAAGTAATCATTATTTCTTGTTCTTATGATCTTTTTTAACGTATAAATTGCCAGTTGGCTTCTCCATATTTACTGTTCACACCTTTTGTGTTTCCGACCTCTCGGACTTGTTTTCAGGCTGGGCCTCAGTAGGAAAACCTATTCTGTACTCTCCTGAAGCTCTGTTGCAGCCCAGTTGGCGGCACATCCTGTGTGTGCTTGTTTCCTGGCACCAAGAGCTACTCGTAATGAGTGGAGTCATTCCCCCAACCAGGTGCCACTCCGTCCACATTATTCACACTTCTACTTTTTACTCAGAGCAGCTGTTCATCACCCAATGACTCTGGAGCGAGACAGGAAGCTCTGGCTGCACTGCACTTTTGAATTTAAAATTCATTTCTACAAATTGAAATCTGTCTTCTTTACAGAGTCTTTTGTCTGAAAATGTTTAGAATAATCTTCCATTTGTAATATACTGTTTTCCAAGTGAGGTCTAACAACTAGGTTTTCAATTATGCAACATGTTGATATTTAAGCCAACATGTTTAGGTTGTTTGACATTTAAAAAGGCTAGTTCTGCTTTATTTGCTGTGGGCATGCAGTCTTCCAGTTCCTGTGTAATAAGCAAGTCAGTCAAGGGGTTAATTGACTCTCTACCAGTCTAATGAAAGTACTTTTCTCCAAAGAATTGGAATCATGTCTTGTTGAACATTCTCATTAGACAATGAAGTAATTGGAGTAATTGCAAAATTAACATTATAATGGACTTCAGACTGAGATCTTTTAGAAATGAATTGCAACTAAGCGCTTAATGTGGCAATTGTATTAATGATTATGTTAACTAGCATAATGGTGCTATCAAATCAGAGAACAAAGAGTTTAATTCTTACACTTTGTGTCATTGTGGATGTAGATTTCCTCAAATTAGGCCAGCAGCACTCTGGCGCATTCACGAATCCTGTTTTATAGTAGTTGCTAAATGAATGACTGGCTCTACTATGTAGTTCACCTGACTATACCTAAACATTAATTTTCTGTTTTCTGTGTCATTGGTCATCAAAGCAGAGGTAAATGCTTGCTGTGTTCAAATTTACTGTTCCCTGCCACTGTGGCAGATGGAGTATTTAGAGGTCAGAGCGTGCCCGGATGATCTCCCTCCTCCCAAGGCATCCGTTATTACATTAGACACGGGCCTTGGCTTCCAAAATGTCAGCTCACCTGTCGGTTTCAGGTGGAGGCCCCTGATTTTGTGCTGAAAATGAGCATCTTCATACATTTGGTTCTGTTCTGATGCACATAATTTACCATAATGTCAACTTGTGGGTCTATTATGTAGAGCTCAGTGGTTCAGTGTCACTTTTACAGCAACGAGCCACTTACTGGTCCAAATGGCCTGCTTTTACCAGGGCCATTTTTGTGCTATCCTGGGGGTATATTTGGACTTATTTCAATGAAAACAGGGCATTAGCTGTAGTCAATGAAGCTTGTCAGGTGCGAGACGTGGTATTGTTGCAAAAGTGAGCCACAGCTGCCACCTCTGTTTAGTCATATCCGTAACAATTACAGAAATGGTAAAATGCTGGGAAAAAAAAGGGATGTGTCATTTTGTGTCAGCCCTCTAGTGAAATTTAAGCCACATTAGTCAGGCTTCATGGGGTCATTTGTTTTTAGTGGCCTCTTCCAGTGCCCACCAGATGCTCGTGGCACTTTAAAAATCATCAATTTACTCAGGGTAGGGAGTAATGGCCTTTTGTCTTGTCTTGGCTCTCTTGCTGTCGCACTGTTTCTTCAGAAAGTGTGCAAATATCCCCAGGTGAGCACTGGTTTGTGTTGACCAACCACAGGAGCCAATAGACTTGTAACAGCAGCCTCTCACCACACAGGCAAAGCCCTTTGATCCAGACTCTACTGGCTGGGCTCGGTGGGAAGCTTTGAGGTGGAGCAAGCATGTCCTAAAATGTAGCCATCCAGCACCCGTGAGAATACAATGAGCTAAGAAGTATAAATATTTAATAGTGTAAACTAACAGGTGAGCACAAGGCAGCACTCTTTAAATCTTCCAGATGGTTCTCAGCACACCACCCCCTTGTCCTTGTATTCTCTACCAGACAAAGAACTGAAACTTTTTCTCAAACTGTATGTAATTATATTTTTATCCTTGCATTATACTACCGCTAATAACTCTAATTTATTATTAGTTACAACTGCCTCAAATGCAATAACAAATCCACTTAATTTGCACAAGTATTGCGAAGATTGTGCTCTCATTCACATTTCTCTTTTTTTGTCAGTGCAGACGTTCGTGCAGGGCATTTTGGAATGTAATTGTATATGATTTACAAACAGCTGCAGCATTAGTGGGTATAAACAAGTTATAGAATGAGTGAGCGCAGAAACAGAGGAATAAAGAGATGAAGACAGAAATTGGCCAGCGTAAGATGCATCAGTGCTTTGGCTGTTTTTTGGATCATTGCTTTGGCTCGCCATTCAATACAAAATTAGCTCTGATGCGCGACATAGCTTACCCCTTCTGTCCACAAACATTAAGCTGTTTAAAGATAGCTTCAGTTTTGGGTCTGTTTCTCTAATGTTTTCTCTTTAATTAAACTATTAAAAGGACATTCACTTACTTATCTATCTGGCCTGGTTTCTCACTTTGAGAATTGTTTTGGGTTACTATGTTTTGCATTACAATCTAGGCCTCTTTTGTTGTGTAAATATATGTAAATAGTTGTCAATATTTCATTTTTAGACTAGATATATAGCACTCTCGCTTCACAGCAAGAAGGTTGCAGGTTCAACTCTCGCACGGCCCGGGTCTTTCTGTGTGGAGTTTGCATGTTTCTCCCTGTGTCTGGGTGGTTTCCTCCGGTTTCCCCACCAACCAATAACATGCATGTTAGGGAACGCTTGGTGTTAGTTGGAGGTTGAGGCGCCAGGTGTTTAGGCGAATTGCCTCTACTGAGCTGCTCCAGCGCTTCTTGCATCACTGAGTGAGGAGGGTTACTGTGTGAAACACTTTGGAAGACATCTGTGTAAATGTGCTGTATCTATATGTTTAATTCATGTGTGTGTATCTACTTATGTGTGTGTTCTGCCTTGGATATTTATGAATCATTAATTAACATTGGGATGGTCAAAAAATACAGCAATAAACAGACATTTTGAGAGAAAAGTCTTTATGAGCTTTTTTTTTAGCTTTAAAAGTTAAAGAAGTCATTATCTTTTTAAAAGTGAGAACAATAGACCTTTGTAAAAGAAAAGTGTGAAAACACAGTGAAGTGATTAACATATAATTTGAAAGTGCACCTTGTTGCGTTGCAGGTGACGGAATAAGAAACAGCATGTTGGCATTAGAAGTGTTATTTGAGATCTGTTCAACTCATGGTTTTTGTACCAATTCTTCAGACCATCTGGCTAGCAAAATGCACTGGAACATTTGTGCCTACAACTCCCTGCAGTTTCCAAAGCAGCTGCTCCTTCACTCAATCCTTTATTCAAACTTTTTACATCAATAAAGTCATATTCATGCAAAATGCATAGCCATATAGCATGACATGTCCATTAAGTGTCATTAATTTAAATATAAGTTGAAAGTAGTGCACACATAAATATTCATATTAGAGAACATATTAAAGCACTGGAAACACGCACTTTACCATACTTGGATCAGAGCAGCGAACACACTAACTTTTTTAATTAGATTAATAAATCACTGAGCGGACTGACTGTGCTACTGACATTTTACTAACTCTGCACCAAAACGCTCAGGCAAAAAATAGACCGTAATGATGTAAGCTGACTTCCTGTGGACATGAGAACTTGGACAAATTATCAAAGGTTTCCCAAAAAAATCCTTTCTCTACAAAACTCTGAAGGTAGTAGTGTTTGTGTTAAATTCATGTTTTTTGCTTCTATCAGCATTTGGTGAAGCAGTACGAGTCCATGAGGGGGGTTTAGAAAGCCCTACCCCCATGTTCCTCCTTGACCCTCCAGAGCTCTGCCCTTTGTACTTTGACTTAATACTTATTTTTCACAAAATACCAACTTTTTTTGCTTTACTTTAAAATGCGTTAACTCTTTATTTAAAGCACAAATCTTTTTGAAACCATCCAAAAAAGAACAGGAAACACTGGTACCAAAAATATAATGTTAAATAAAAATAACACTTTCAGTTTTTGCATCAATGAGCACAGATCTTGTGCAGAGTTATTGTGAAAGTATTGGTATTGAATAAAATGTATGTGTACTTACTCCTTGAAAGAAAAAGTTGTGCCTTGTTATTGTCTTGTTGGATTCTATACTCTTGCTTTTCAGCGATTAGACAATTTATTTATTCTTCTGATTAGATTTAGTCCATTTTTGTGTAGTCAAAGCTATGTGATTAAAACCTATGAATATACAAAACACTCAAATGTAGACATCATGAAAGACTGTTCTTTTGGACACTTCTTTTTAAATGCTTGCTCTAAGTATCAATGTGTTCTGTGGATTCACACAACTTAAGCTTAAACAGAGATGCACCTGTTTTCTTAAACATCCTGCATCTATATACAAACCTGACATCTCCCACAAACACCAGGAAGTGCCACTCCAACACTACTCAGTTGACAAGCACGGCTGATGTGTACAAATCAGCCTGCCACTTATCTGTCGCTGAAGTCATTGAATCCATCCAGGGAGTACTGAGTCACAAGCCACATCAACATCCAAGTTAGAGCTCAAAAACTCCCAGAATAGAGCCGCTGCACGGGATGGTTTAAGCTTGTTTTGAGAGGGCTGGCTTGCTTTACACTAAGCTGTATTCCTTAACAGGGTCAAATCAGCATTAGCGCTGTGGTACCAACAGGCTAACAGCTACAAAACCACAGATTTAGAAGAAATATTGTATTGCCTTAGTTCAATTTTGTGCTGACGATATGTGAGTAAATGTTGTGGCCTTGTTTACATTTTACTGCTCACTTTCTCTGTGATACTATTGCTGTCTACTACTTTTATGAAGGTTATGACTAGTTATTTGAAAATTGAAACATATGCTTTATTTGACATCTTTTGATGAGATTGTTTGTACAAACTGTCTGTCTTTAAAATGTATTTAAGAAAAATACAAAGTGTAAGAACATGAAGTCAGTTTTGTGAGAGCTTACATGTGATTTGTGCATCAGGGGCCCAGTTGGAGAGTCTAATGGAGACCATGAGAGCAGAGATTGCAGCCCAGCCGCCAGTAGAAGGATCCTACTCTGCACGGAGAGGGGACTACTGTTTAGCAAAATTTGCCGATGGAGAATGGTACGTTTCTTTTCCTATCAGTGAAATAAAATATATAAAATGTAGAAATAAAAATATTTCATTATTTTTAATGTATAAATACAAATGCCTTTATACGATTTTCACATTTTAGTTAAAACTGTGTTCTTGTAGTATGGACCATTACTTTTTACTTTGCACAATATAAAATTTGATTGACATCACTCAATAGAAATGAATGTGTCCATATCTTCTAACAATAGCTTGTTATTTCATTACATTTAAGAGTTTAATAAACTGCTAGATTGGTGAACAGACATCTGTTTTAAAAAGCTGCTAATTATGTTCATGTTCGCATTGTTCTCACTATATCTTTGTATTCTGTGATGCATGTGGACTGTCTGCTTGTTTGATTAGGGGCTAATTAGAATTGTGTCGCTTTTCAAGACCCTTTTACGACACGCAGTCAAAGTGAATGGAAAGGATGAGACTTTGTTCATCAAGTTGCCCGCACTTTGTCTGTCGCTCTTTGGCTCGCTGTTCTCCACCGCACTGTTTTATGTCTCCCTGTTAATCACGTATTCAGTTTTAACTTTGTTCTCTTGTTCTCTTCCTTCTCTCATGTGGACCTAATTATTTAGCTTTTCTCCTGCCGTCCTTGGTTCTCAGCCAATTTGTCTTCCTCACTCTCATTTGTTTGTCCAAAATCAGAAAAGTGATGGTCAGATGAAGAGGCCCTTTCGATTTGCTCTTCTGTTGTGTTTTTTATATTGCGTTGTTCTGGGTTCACAATCAGTAGGACTTTCAAACTTGTTCATATGATGCACTAATGTCGCATATTATTTAGAATTTTACACTGTAAAAAGTATTTTGCCTTTGATAAACAATGTTTGTGGTCCCATTTAATTCAACTGGTTATTTAATTTTCTCAACGTTCTACACTACACGAACTACATTCCGTAAACAAATGTTTCACTTTCTAAGCTGTCAAATATCAGTAATCTGTTATGATATTCCTGTCAGACTCATCCTGATTCCATTTTCTGTAATTGGCCGGTTGCCCTTGTAAAATGCTTTTCTCCGCATAAACACTTGACAAATGCATTTTAGGCTCAAGTCGGGGTGCACTAAAGACATTAGCTGTAGGGAGAAAACAGGTCTAAATATCTGGCTCTTATTGCAATGAGGCCTCTGTGCAATTTCCCAGCTCAGCCTACAGTGTGTCTAGATAGATTCGGTGTCCGCTCCTACTCCCCAGTTTGTTCATCGCCTGACACTGCTCTCCTCCGATCACAACAGACACATCGTCCAACAGCCACTCCCCAGGGAAATAAGCATGGAATCATTTACTCATCTTCCTTGGCTTCTCTCTTCTCTGTGTACCCCTCCTGCTCTGTATGTGTGTCCGCTCCTTAGTTTCAATTACTCTGCTATCATTACAGGTATCGGGCAAGAGTTGAGAAAGTTGAGTCGCCTTCAAAGGTCCACGTCTTCTACATTGACTATGGCAACGTGAGTATGCTACGTTACAATTAATTCACATTCACAGTGGGATCAAAACAGACGCTGTATCAAAATTTTATTTGGGCTAAATCCATAGCTAGAGGGAGAATCTCCAAGGATATTTTTCATCTACTTCTTGCATCTTTTCAGACAGCGCTTGTTTGTTATATTTGGTATTCAAAGGGATTCAACTGGCAACATGTGTCTAAGCGGCTGGAGGTTTCCGCATAATACAATACAAGCTTGTTTGTTTTGCTTTGTTTTTTTGTGTGTTTTTTTTCATGCAGCCAAGAATTCCTTTAATTGCTTTTTATAGTAGTGATAAAAAAAGTGGTGTGTGTTTCTGAGTGTTTTTCGATTCCCAAGTCCAGACACAAACTTTGAGATAGGAGCGTTTTTACGGGCAGCTGACCCATGATTCACTGGAGTGGCTGACCTTAAATTGTGATGGCTGAGATTTGGCTGGCAGACACAGTATGTTTTGGCATGGTCCATTAAATGTGATTCTCTGAGGCTGCCCTGGCACACGGTATGTTGGCGATATGGGACTCCACCCTTTTACTGACAGGGTTGACTCATTCAGGCCAACATGAATTTTATGTTGCGTCCTATTAGGCTGTAATAGTTTTCCAAACTTGTCCAGTTAGCTCTAAAAATACAAAAGTGTAAGCATTAGATAAGGACAATATCTTTTATTACAAAAGCCACATTTAGACTGCTGTCAGAGTGAATATAACTTGACTGAAAATGTTTTATTATTCTAATTCAGGGATTCCCTGAATTACATTACATTCCAGTGAGCACATTGATCCAAGTTATGATGGTCATCAGTTTCCTCCCTCTAATAGTTTGGTTGTAGTGAATCCTTTCAGTACAGCACACTTGGTTTGGTGCACGTGTGTACCTTTTTCTTACTGATGTGAATCCTAATACTATAATAGCACGACCCAAGCAAAGGTAATGTTCCGCTTGTTTCTACAGGAACACTATTAAGCTATGCGCTAGCTCGGGGGGTCGGGCAACCCGCCGGCTCCTAGAGCCGTTTGCGGCTCTTTGGCGCCCCCCCCTAGTGGCTCCCTGGAGCTTGTTAAAAAATATATGTAAGTGGAAAATTGTGTGAACATATTTTTTGTTTTAATAGAATTTTTGTAGGAGGAAATATATGACAAACACTCTTAAAGTTTTCCAATTGCTGTAAAAATGTGCAGAATAAATTTTAAATTTCAACATTTCTGTCAACGAAGATTTACGTCATAGCCGGGCGACACGTGTTTCTTTCAGCTCCGCGGGTCTGCGGGCTGCTTTTGTAAACAAACAAGTGTGTCAGAGGGCGTGGATCCAAAAGGGAAAAGCAGAAAGCCTACACTCCAGTCACATCGCGCATTGTTGAACGTCAAATGAACACAATACTTATTGCACGTGATTTTGTGACACTTTAAAAGCTGATTTACGCAGAGTTTCTTGTAGTTTTGCCTCATGTTAGCGATCCTTGGCCGCTGTGTAATAATCTCAGTGTCTAAAAAAGGCTCGAACAGGAGCGGTGTGGACAAATGTGCGCCGCGTTAGTTCGTGGTGTCGAATTACAATAATTTCCCCCCAAAAGTGCGATTTAAAGTCCGGTGCGAGATGAGTTACACTCTGGAGCAACTTGTAGTAGGCCTACGGTAATCATGAATGTTAATTTAGTATTTTATCATTTTGATAACAGGTTGATAAAGCTAATATAGACACTTACAGCACGTGTTGCATTCATTGTAAGGCTTAAATAGGGCTTTTAATTTTTTGCGGCTCCCGACAGATTTAGTTTTTGTCTTTTTGGTCCAAAATGGCTCTTTGAGCATTTGGGGTTGCCGACCCCTGCGCTAGCTAATGTTTTGGAGTGTCAATAACTTCCTCTTTAGGCTTAATTCTTGGTGCCTCGTGAATATTTGTGATGATAAACGCTTCAGAATCAGCGCGCTGTAACGACGAACTTTGAACTCACCACGACATATTTACCAGTAGCACACGCAATCATAGTCACTTTTTGCTCCGTACGAAAAAGTCCATCTCCACATTGTCACGTCTGCTATAGATATGCACAAATCAAACAAAAGTTTCCAGACTTTAGCTGCTTCTCTGAGCTCCCTCCTGTCACAGCAATGCACAAACACTGCATCCACATAATAAGCCACTGTTCATTTACATTAGATAAATCACACACTGAGCAAATGCATGGTCAAGAAAATAAATCACTTTGTTTGGACAGATGTAGTGAGTTAATTCTATCCAAATAAAATGAAATAATATATTATTATTATTATTATTTTTTTTTTTCAATCTTATTTGTTAATATTAAAACCAGGCTTTAATATTCCTTTCAGAGTGAAATATATTGACACCAATGGTCCTTATTTTTCATAAACATGTTTTTTAAAGTAAAAATGTACTGAAAAAATAGTGTAGCGTTACATTCCTGGTGTTTTTGTCTTTTGCAACTTCCCATCTAACTTCCTCAAGCACATTTTTCTAAATTTTATACACTTAAAAAGACTTCATCCTCCACAATATTTAGGACATTTAGAACTATAAACATGACACGAAGCTATCACTCTCCAGTGCAATATGTATATAGTGTGAAATTGTGAGAGAACTACTGTACACTTGGATAAGCAATAAAATATAAATGAAATGCATTTTTTCAATTGCATTCAATTCTAACTATACACATGCAACACCAGCAGATTACTGTTGAGCTTCTTGAAAATCCGTAACTTAAAATCCTCCTGGCCATCAGCAGTTTAGTTTTAAATGCTCGTGTCACCAGAGTATCTTTGCTTTTGTCATTGGTCTGATCCGACCGCAGTTTGACTTGTGCTTTTATCGGTGCGGTGAAGCAGATGGGGCTTATTGAAAGCACCCTGTGTACCACTGCACAAACAGCTGTGGAATGGCTTTAAGGTGATGCACACAGTGCAAGCAGTCAGCATTTAAACAGCAAATCAGCCTCTGTCCATTCACAGTATGATCATTCAAGTGACTGGGGGAGTCAATATGGTGCCGGTGACAAATGATACAACTAAATGTTTGTACACTGTGTGCATTTTTACTACTTTTGGTTCATTTAAAGGATATTTAAATGAGATTTGCTATTGGTCTTTCAGAGAGAGGTTGTGTCAAGCACTCGTCTGGCTGCCATGCCCCCTGCCTTCAGCACCAGGACCCTGCCCGCACAGGCCACCGAGTATGCCTTTGCCTTCATCCAAGTGCCACAGGACGTAAGTACACTCATAAGACTACAGATGCATAGTACATTTTTTATTTATTTATTTTTACCACAACTGGTTTCTGAACTTCAGTTTGATTTTGAAAATGGAACCATATCAAATCTTACATCAGTCTCAGTTTGTCAGGCAGGATTGAGTCTTAATTTCTAGTGTGTCAAATTCTGCTTCTAAGTCAGGTCGCACTAAACAGACAAACCAAAGTCGAACACATTCAGTCATATACGGACTGCAGAAATGATTAGCATTCATGGACAGTGGGATGTTAAAAGGTAAATTTAACCTTGATGCATGAAAGCCATAGGAGAGTCAGGTATATAGCCAAGTGCACTTAATAGCCATGCAACAGAGCTTTTCTTCCACTGCACCTAATCTTCTTGTTTACTTGGGAGTGTTTAAGTTAACCCAGGAGACCAGTTGTGCGTGTGTGTGTGCGTGTGCATGCATGCGTCATGTGTGTACATGGGACTTTTTTTGTATGTCAAGAGGGTCAATTCAATGGAAGCATGCTGATTGTCTGCATCCAAAACAGCCTGAGTGTGTATGCACAGCTCATGTTTTTAATCTGCGTGATCTCGCCTGACACAGAATTCAATATCTGCGTTAATTAGTTTTATCTTAGAGGCTATTAGTTTTATTTACTGCAGGTAAATATCCCCGGCCGGCCTCATTTTTAGATGTCACAGGTTTCAAAATAATTACCGCTAGTGCCCCCACCTTTTTTTTTACGTTTTGTCTTAATACTTAAATGTCCCATGTTAAATATCAACTAACTCTTAAATTTGCAGTATTGTAATAGTTTTGTAAAAAAGCAAGGCCATATTGCCCCAATTTTATCCAGAGTGGAATAAGAGTCTATTTTTGTTAACTGAATGATTCTAAATAATCTAATTTGAGAATTGTCTCAATAACACTTGATTTCTTTTTACTAAACTCTGGCTCAGGCCACGCCCTCTTTGTCTTCCCCCTCTGCTGTTGCAGACAGACACACACAGAAGAAGGAGCGTGTCTTATTTTTTACGATGTTATAGATGCAACGGGGTCAAATATCTCCTTGTGGATCCATTTTAAATTATGATTAAAGGTGGGGTAACTAGTTTTCACACCACAAAACCTAAAGCAAGGTCCAACTAGTTTCTAACTCTCACAAATGCTTCAGCACATGATAATATCCACTTACATTATGTTTGTCTTTGCAATTAAACTTTAAAAACATATTTTTACAGACAGCAAAGGTAGACTGGAGGTGACCACTCAAGCACAGCCAATCAGAGCGCTGCATTTGGCTTTTAGAGAGAAATAAAAAGCCTTTTATTTTGATTTAGACAGGACACAGTGATTGGATTTTGTCACAATCTGCTGCTTACACAATCTACTTTTTGGTAGAAAAGACTGAGTTTATGAATTTACAACTAAAAAAGTCAGCTACCGCACCTTTATGTATGAACATCACGCTGTGTCCACAACCATCATATATGTGACTGTTTGGGGTTTTTTTTGCTCTAATTTTTACATAATTAAAATAGGGACTAATTATCTCAGTCATTATTTGTCCTACCAATACAAAATAAAAACTGAGACAGTTTAGACTGTTTTCTGTTTGATTGTGTGCTCTAACAGTCTATATGTAAAAGAAGCATGGAAATCAAGGTGTGTGCATGTGGGCTGTCACCTTTCTCATGAGTCCGAGTCTCCTGAAGGATGAAGTGGCCCATCTGTTGGTCCGGCCCAGGGGACATGGGTATCACCTCCGCTTTACAGCCCCCCAGACACGCCAAGCCAAACACACAGGGATGAAGAACTGACTGGAAGGATGGATCTTGTACTTTACTCTTCTCTTCTCTATATCTATCTCCACTTTCATCTTTTTCATTTTAAAGCACTAATTCATTCAAGTTAGCGCTTTGTTTATGAATATATTTCATTGAATCTTACCAAGTTATCAACTAGAATAGGTTTATGGTCTAGAATTTGAACTCAGATGGTGGGCATTTTTTTCCTAATAGCATCATCTCCGTAACATTTCTATCAGATCATTTTGTAATCCAAGTCCGTTGTTTTCTGTTGGTGACTAGACCCAGTTACTTTTTGGTTTCGCACAGTGATAAATTGTCGTAGTTAGCTGACAACACCGCTGGCGAGTGTTGCTGCTACAGCTTGTGTCAATCAACCCTCTGACAGCGCATGCATCGCCTGTGTTGAACAAATAATTCCTCTATATGATATTATTAAAAAAGATAGATGACTTGAATTATTTTCAAGTTGCCCCCCATTTTTTCTTTCTATTTTATAAGTTATTTCTGTAGCTATTTTTGCAGTGTAATTTCCCTAGAACAACAAAAATTCATCTTAAATGAAAAGATGAAATCTCACCTCTGCATCTGTTTATGTGCCATTTGAATGACTATATGGTGTATTAGATTGGAACATTAGTTAATTTCTCATAATACTTACTTTCAAGCACATCTGTCCTTGCATAACCATTGTCTTCTGCACATTATAGTTGATAGCTGGATGACAGCTGAATATTTTTGGCCATTTGCAATTCACTTTTAAAGTCCACAATGAAGGGTTGATGTTGCAGTGGTTGTTTCTTTGTTCACAACAGTTTATTGTAAATCATAAATGTTCAGCATACGGAATACTATTTTTTATCCTTCAAGAGAACTCTTATTTTTCAAACTTAGCCACAGATGATGGCAACAACCCACTCGATTCCAAGTGTAAAAACAGTACATTTTTACACTTTCATGTGCCTTGTTTGGCATTTGGCACCTTATAAAGTGCTGCTTTCAGTCTTTAGTTTCGACACTTTTTTTCTCTTTAGTTAATTTGTTATTTTGCAGGATTTTCGTTTTTGCATAATAAATCATAAAGATCTGTCAATTACTGATTTACCATTACTACACCATTCTCTTGGAATAAACCAGGTCACTTCTTATTTGGCTACATAACAAAAAGTACTGGAAGCATCTCATTAAAGTTGAATATTCCTGGTTGTTGTGCAGTGTCCCGCTCCTCTGCCCCCTCTCACCCCTCAGAGCTCCCCCGCAGCGCCTCTGACAAGTTTAACCACAGGGAGAGAGCAGGGGACAAAAAATACCCTTAGTTTTGTGACTCCAACACACTCTTCCCTGCCCACTCACGCTAACGCTCACACATACTGCAGATGCATGTACGTACCCAAGGGCAGCTAGCTCGAAGGGGGTTGCTATGGAGACAAGACCAGGGTGAGGAGGAGAGCGGGAAGAGAGGAGATGGATGATGACCAGAGAATGATTATTGTTTTACGTGTCTGTCTGTCTTTGAAGATGCTTGCACCCATGTTTTTTTTTTGTTTTTTTTTTTCTCCTCCTGACTCTCACTTCGGGAGGATGCAAGGTCAGATTACACTGTAGCGCTCTCCATCTTCTTCCACACTTTGTTCAATCAAGCTCTGGCCTTTATAGACGAGAAGGTTGCAAGCAGCAAAGGGTGAGATAACCAGCAGCAGAATGTGAAGAGAACAAAACAAAGCCGTGCAGGGAGAGGGGGCGAGGCCATTCAGTGTTTCCGGAGAACTTCAATCTCTTCAAGTGCTTCAACACTGCTTTGATTGCTTCACAGCTGGCACATTATGTATAAAACCAAACCGTTTTCCTTCTAGTATTTGTTTGTCTTTACCTCCCCTTAACATAATGAAGCAATCTATATTTAAGGTGTTTATGCCGGCTTTTCTGCATTTAAGGTTCTGTATTATTACACAATTTAGCAATCAGAAGCCAATTATCGTCTTCTCCTTTCTGTGTCTAGGAGGATGCCCGGGCGGATGTGGTGGACTGCATCGTACGGGACATTCACAACAGCCAGTGCCTGCTAAATGTGGAGTTCTCCGGAGCAGCCTGCCCTCACGTCACGATACAGTTTGCCGACACCAAGGAAGATGTGGGTCTGGGCTTGGTCAAAGAGGCTTGGTGATGGTGGATGTACGCAAAGAGAAGCACCTGCAGAAGATGGTGAGTCGAAGTGACCGTACAGGCCATATCAGTGAAAGCAATAAGCGCTATATTATACAGTTGTGCTCTATTGATTTGTCTGTTGGGCTATTATGACAGCTCATTAATCAATGTGGTGCTCCAGAGTAGCTGCAATTGACATCTTTGCTTGTATTACACTAAACACTCGCAGGTCTTGTAGTTTGCGAAATGTCCATGTTGTCAGTCAAGCACACAGTTAAAATGTTTTGTTTTAATAGCCCATTCGGTCGAACCATGAGACATTGCTTAGTTTTTTTTTCTCATTATGATAATTTAACCAGTGCACTCAAAGTGACTCTGTACATGAAAGATAAAGAAAAATTAAGCAAATTCATTCCCACTGCAATTACTGCTACTGCTCACCGCTCTTATTAGTCACTCTGTCATTTATTTAAAAATTGAAACGCAACAAAGGAGTGGAAAAAATAATCCACATTACAAAGTACTTCATAATCAAGTCTAAATGAATATTCATGTAAATTGTACGTCGGGAGAAATTCCATCCACGCAATTTGCTCACTCGATCATGCCATGCTGAGCACATCATTTTTGTGTAGCACCAATAAGAGCCTGTCTTAGGTCGAGGGTGAGGTCAATAAAGCATGGTGTTTCACTGTAAGACTGTTTTGACCTCTGACCTCTAAAAGGTAGCTTGGGACTATAATGCACTGTCACAGTAATGGGCCCTATAGGGAACAGACAGTGATTAAGTGATTTACTAATTCCACAAACAAACCAACAACTAGCGCCGTGCAATTAGGTTTAGCTTAGGCATGTGCTTATTTTTCATGTTTTCTCCTTTCTCTTTTAAAAGAGCATTTGTTGTTTTTAACTCCTAACTATCCATACATCTCCCTTGGGAGAATTGTTACTCCTCCTGGAATATTTAACAGCCAGTAGCCTATATTTATCAGGTCGCCTCTGCACAGGTCTGACCTGTCACCTAATTTTTTTGTCCCATGTAGATTCATAAATCTAATGTCATACTGGGAAGCTTTCCAAGCATAGCAAGAAACCATGGTCTTTATGGTTCAAATGTGTTAGTGTTTGAATGTATGCCTCATGTAGTCCACTCACAGTTCTTTCAGTTTAAATGCATCTGAGATTCTGCTGCTGTTCTTTGTGGAACAACACAAAGTAATATCTTGCTGCACCTGAAGACCAAAGCACTGTTCAAAGAAACCTTTTGTTGACCTCAGGGCCACTGTCCCCATTTTCATTTTATTTGAAATTTTAGATTGTGTACTGTACAATCTTGAGAGTAGGTCTTTGTCTGCATAGCCTGCTGTCCTTCTTCTCTTGTAAAAGTAACTTGTCCTTGTGTTTTCAACCATACTACTTTAGATTTTTCTATAACATCTGACCCACACTGTATGAGTGGTTCTGAGTAACAATTTAACACAAATGTACAGTGGTGGTTTTCTGATTGGGATAAATAAAGTGCACAATGTGGTAGATCATGACCCAGAAATGGGTCTATGGATTTAGAACATTAATATGATCTGATGATCATGTACATAATCTCTACACATTCATGTATGACCTTAATGTTATAATGCATTTGACTTAGCATGTTAAGAGGTCTTCGTATGTATTCTGTTGTAATCTGTCAGTGATATTCTTGCTGCATTATCATAAGGCTCTCAAGACAAATGGTTCATTATTTTTAGTTGGAAGTGTGCACTGTTTCTGTTTCAGACCAAACTGTTCAGCAGATATACAATGTTGATCATTAGAATGGTCTGTTAGAAAAACAACAGTAATTGCTGTGCATTTGGTCCGACAAATCAAATATGGCCTAAAATGACAGCGTCTCTGTTTTAACATGCCAGTTGTAAATATTTAACAAAATATTTTTAATCCTGTATTTTTACACTTTTGTAAATAATCTCATGGTCACCTGACTGAAGTGGCCTGCTTACTGACTGATTATGGTGTCAGTACTGTGAATGTAGTTTTAAAGTATTTTATATTTTTAATATTGAGTATAACGTTTAGCATATGGAGAAGAAAATTGCTAAAACAGCAGATTTAAATGTTAAATAACATTCAATTTTAAAGAACATTTAAAGTTATCAGTTTAATTCTCTAAAAGATTTTTTTTTGACTATCACCCACCCAAGAGTCACTACATCCGATAGGAAAGATGGCTGTTAACACATCTTTCGTGCTCTGCTGGTTTGGCCGGTGTTTCCTGTCAGCAGCAGACAACAACATGGCAAACAAACTTGCGCCGGCTGTCCACATGCTCCCCGTCTCGCCCAGTCACCTCTGCTAACTGACATGAGTGGATGTCTCCTAAGTTCATTAGAGTTACGAGCTAATAATCTCCCATTGCTAATTACAAGTCAATTACTTCAAGTGTCTGTCATTCCCTTACCAGTCCAATTATTATCAACCACCAACAGTGATGCTGCCTGCTGTATTCAACTAGGCCTGTCTGTATTAGGCTTTATTTAAACACTCTTTACCAGCACACACCACAATGCCCTGGTTCTAAACACTGCCTTTGTTATGAAGGTAATGTAGTGTTTGTGTCAGCAGAAGGCAGATTAACAGCTGTGCAGCTTCTCTATAACACTGAAACAGAAGTTTTAATTACCCAGCAGTAGCCTCTTGGGAACTGTAGTTTTACTTTCCCTTTTATCTTATTTTTACTAATGTATTTATACTCAGGCCTTGCTATTTAATGTATGAGTGCTCAGCAGCTCTTTTAAATCATGCATATCATTTAGGGCCTATATGGCAGTCTTTAAGTAGCGTCGCTCATGTAATGCATTTTTTTTCTTTTAAACTTAAACTGCCTCATGGGTAGTCATAGTTTGCTTACAGCTATCGCAGATTCCCAGTGTAGTTAATAGTGCAGCTGTCCCATTCGCAGTAATTGTGCTAATGGGGGTTGAAATCATCAATGAAGATAAAAGAGCACAATGAGAAGCGTTAGTACAAATGAGGCTGCATGTGTGTAATCCATACAGGAAACCAGGAAGTGGCACACACAGAAAGCATGCCTCAGGGGAAGGCTTGTTTCATCCATCAAAGTGTGCTGCTGCTACATTCTTTGGCTCAGGAGATGTAGTCTTGTGCCTCCACACTGCTAAGCCACTGGTTCGGACACTGATGATACATCTCTTGAGAATCGTGTGTTTGTGTTCAGTATGTTCACTGTAACAAAATAAGACCTTGTGTGCAAACAAGTTTTCTTATCATGGCTTTTTGGCGAGGGCAGCTATTTTGTCCTCCCATATGCACTTTTTTTATATACCTTAATATTTTCAAAAGGCATTGGATAATCTTTCTGTTGCTTTCACCGTGGCCTGGTAACTTGTAAATGTGTCATCTAGAAAAGGCTTTTAGCGTAACCGGACCACCAATCGAGCGACTTTCTGCCCGCTGCCCTCTCTGTTCAACCCCATTGCCTGTCACGGCCCATCAGGAGCCTCGCAGCTCTGAACACCACAGGGCACAAGCACACACACATGCACACACTTAGCATCTGAATTTCATGGGGAGGGCTCCCCACCAATGGCTCAATATCTCATTTACAAGTAGAGTTGGGCCTTTTCAGTGGGGCCAACCCTACTGAGCGGCCAGCCAAAACCTGTACGCAACTACGCATAGTGTTACCTTAATGCTCATATTTCAAACTCCATTTCAATACTAATGAATGCAATAAATTCTCAATATTGAGAAATAAAATGTTCTTTTTAGGACGTAAAGCACAAAGTAATAGCACATTCTTTACTAAGCTTTTAGCTTTGACACAACGGTTAAATTAATTCATAGGCCTAGTTAAGTATTTATTTAAAGTATCAGTACTTGCTCAAATGCATATATTTTTATACTACTTTTAGTATCAATTAGTACTTTTTTGACAAGCCTAGTATAAGCAAATTAGTAAGTGTAGAAGTTGCTATCCTAAGTGTCAAAATTACAAGCAGTTGTAAGTTAGGCACACTGCTGCCAATATTCTGAAATATCAAAGAAGTTGCTCAAACATGAAACAAAATAAGTTTACACTTGCTACGGGTCACGTTACAGTGTTGTTTTTTCCCTCAGAAGGATGTCGCATACTCAGAGCCTACATTAGCTGAATGTCTTTGAACATGACCTACAGTGTTGTGCCATGGACCCCTGCTGCTGGCTTTGTCATCCCACATTTTCAGAGGCTCCTAATCTCCTCTGACAGGCACGCTGTAGGGACCAATGTGCAACATGGTGCAATCCCAGTAAAACCAATGCACACGGCAATTTTGACATTGCTTTCGAAGATATTTTTGTAGTCAAGAAAAGAATACTGCATTAAGTGAAATAAATGTTATTGCAATACAAATGGAGGGCATCAATACTTTATTTTTGATTGTATGGTGGTTTTGATTTAAGTCTTGTATTCAACAAATATTTGTAACCCATTCTAGAAAAAAAATGCTACTGAGGCAAGATATTCTGTAGATGTTCATTTACAATTACTTCATGTTTCAATTATTGTTTTGACAATATGCAAAATGAGTATGAGCTTAATCTCCCCAACAAAAGTATAAACTCATACTTCTACAGATTTTAACTCTTCTAACTGCTCTCCTTTCTGATGCAGAAATATAGTGCATTTTCTCCCGTATGTTACATAGATTATATTTAGCTCTATACATGCAGAAATAAAATAGTTGTGGGAGAATAAGTTTCACTTTCAGTCTTTCTCTCCTCGTCCAGCATTATCTTTTTGTCATTTAAAGTCAGGGTAACTAACTATTTTACTTGTAAATTAGTAAACGTTGTGTTTTTCCACTAAAAAGTAAATGACAAATGCAGCACTTTGTGAAAAACTGACATCACTGAGTACTTTATGAACTGAAAAAGTATTTTAGTTCTAAGCAGGAGCCAAATGCAGCTCTCTGATTAGCTGTGCTTGGGTGGTCCTCTCCGGTTTCCCTTTGTTGTTTGTTAAAACATGTTCACCATCATTGCAATCAAAGTGAATACATCTCTATATTAACTATGTGTTGAAGGATTTACAAGAGGAGATAGACAGATTTAAACATAAATCGTGTTTGCAGTCTAAAAATCAACTTGCCTGGAAAATCTGCATCATCTGCCGCATGAAAACCAAAATGTCCGCTTACAATAAAAAAATAAATGAAAAAAATGTCACATGGAACTGAAAAACATCGAAGCAAGCGAAGCAAAAAATATTTTAATGTGAGGTAAGTGAAGCTAGTTTTTGGTCTAAATGACAGACGACCAATCAGCTCCTTTGTTTCATCTGTGTTACGCAAATAAACTAAGTTGATCTAAAACGCAGGTGAGACCCGTGGTGACCAGACACACTCTTCGCAATTTGCTGAAGCGTGGGCTCTGGATCCAAGGAGAAAAATCTTCTTTATCCCACCTTTTAAAGGATCAAATATCTGCTTTAAGCTTACTCTTTTAGTCCAAGACATTTAGCCTTTAACCTGTTTAAAAGAAACCCAGCCCAGTCCTTGTCATCCATGCTCTGCACTGTCTGCTCCGCTTTTCAACAAGCATGGTTGTCTCTAAACATATATCGTCCTCAGGGTCCTAGTGCTCACCAACTGCTGTATCTCTAGATCTGTATTATTTGTTTGTCTGTTGTCAGAGTCAACATATGCGTCTAAGTGCCCTCTACTGCGTCATATAAAAAAGTTAATAGGAATGAAACTCTGTCCAATTCTGTATAATTGTCCCTTCTTCTATATGTTCAGAAGGACACAGGTAGGAGAAAGCATATCCTGTGCTTTCATTAGTCACTTTCTTTTCAGACATGCTCTGTCGAAAAATCTTTTTAGCATGGTGTGAAATCAAGAAGAGACCAATCACCTACGCACCAGACGCGCACAACCTGTCGCAGAGCTGCTCTCGCGAGGCCTCTCTAACATGTCTCACGTTCACAACACAGTCCCCAGAACACCACCTGGACCTGAGCACGACTCGGTGGAAAAAACACGCACTCAGCCAGACAGCTTCACAACCAGCCAGACACACACACAGGCAGGCTTGCTGAACACTAGAGACGCACCACCTGTCCCTCAGCTCACCCAAAAACAAAAAGATTGTTATTGTCCACTTTGTTCATGGAGCCTAATAATGCTTGATTCGAAACGAGGTCCTAAGATCCCATCTTGCGTGTTCATTAGAAATACACTGTTATAACTCATAGTGAATCTATGTCTTCCTCAAACTCTGCACAAGCATATTGATTTTGATAATTTTAAACTCTCCAGTCACGATCTTGTCAGTGTGGAAGTTTATCAGAAGTCCAAAATGGCTGGAGAAGTAATCCCTCACACACAGAGCTTTGGGGACAGCACATTCTTTTGGCAGCATTTTAGAAATCCGCCACTGTCATCAGCCACTGCTCACCAAACGTGGCATCTGTCTGGCATATGGGAGCCCTGTAGGGTCATCCAGACATGTCCACGGTCACCCGCCGCCTTCTGCCACCACAAGTCTCACCAAACACTGCATTCTCACTCCAGTCATATTATTTCCACTTTAATCATGTGCCATTGATTTTTAGCTTTGATTTGGACCATGCGCTCACTACTTACATTTGGAAACCTTATTTCTTTTTGTTGCTGTACTATGTTATTGTATATTTGTGTAATGTAGTTTTACTTTCTTTGCATGAGAAGAAATCTTTCTTCCTTTGACACAACTTTTCTCCAGATGGGGTTTTGCTTCCGACAAGGCTGTAAATGAGCTATTATGTCTCACTACAGGATCCCATAGAGAAGATATAATGGAAGCATCCGGTGTAGGAAAGATCGAGTGAATTGAAGCTGTTAACTGCTCTCTGATTGGCTGTTGGGCTGTGCCACATCTCGCACTGTAGTCAGATTTGGCAAGCTCCAGGAGGCGCCCCTCTGACCGGAGAACAAGAGGGCTCACCCTGAGAGCTGCAATGTGATGGTTCATCATCTCTACATTGTTCTGTAGTGCTCTTCAGTCTCTGTACAACTAGCTCTCCGAGGTTCAGACGCCAATGCTTTGGAAAAGCTTAGATTTGGAACAAGTATATGTGGTAGTTTGTCGCTTTCACACAAATGTAATTTTTGTCCATTGTGTTCCCCTGTTGTGAAATCTACTTGAGGAGATGTGACACCTCGTCCCACATGCCTCTAATTTCTACCTCTAGCTCTGTGAATGTTGAGAGAAAAAAACAGGGCTCACACTGCTGCAGGCTCTCCAGCTTTCCAATAAAGTCCAAATGGCATCACTGGCCTTTTGTGTGTGTGAAATATTGTCTGCTGGCATCTCCATATGGTGACATCTGCCTGATGGGACTGAGACGCCATATTCAAACACCTTCTAAAAAATGTCTCCTTTAGTTGGCTGTGATGAATGACTCGTGCAGCAGTCTCATGTGCGTTTGTTTGAACAGAGCGGCTTTTCTCTACCATCCAGCTGCAGCTCTGCTATCTGTGAAGCCATGTGCAGCGTAGCGATCAAATCTGTCACCTGCATATGCCGGCACAGCAATTAAACTTCACTGTCCTTTTCCAAATGAACAACTTTAACACCTTGTATGCTCACTTTTGAAGCTTGATTCACAATAGCTTAAACAAATTTCAGCAAAGACAATGAAACTAGCTTTAAGTTCTCTTGTTCTTATAATTCAGATAAATGTGTAAATTTAGTTTGTACTAAAGGACAACATGAAAAAGTAGCTCTGGAGGTCAGACACCCCTCCCATTGTCCTCACTTCCTCGTACGCTGCCCTTTTTTTCCTATTGGCCCAGTGACTCATCAGTGGTTCATTCAATAAAGCTAAATGTCTCTTCTACCAGAAACAGTCAATATGTTCCTGACTGCACAATAGCCTTTTTAGCACATCACTGTTAAACTTTTTGTGTTGCCTACATGGGCAAATTTATGTTTAGATTGTAATTAAAGCATGCTCATTTTCCAAATAATAATAATAATTATATTTATTGTTATTATAATGTTAATAATAATCATAATAAAGTTATAATTTGCAAACTTATAACTTGATTTACATTTTGAGAAATATTCTTTAATTTGCTCTAATTTGCACTTTTCACTTCTGTAGTTATATTTTGACTTTTCTTTTAAATAACAGTTGTAGCATTTTGTGAATTGTTCAGATTGTGTTATTGCTATCAAAAATGTATGCTGTTTTGTCCATGGACCACAAATTAAAGAACAATGCTTAAGGTGTATTGCTGACGAGAGGCAGCATTCACTCACTGGTGGAACACTGAAGTCTTGTGATCAGCCCCTGACCCTGCTCTCCTCTCTACAGCCCTATAGCTCCTGCAGTGACACAGTCACTTGCAGACAGCATGTGTTTTCTTGATCTTGCTGATCTTCAGAGAACACTGTGTTCACTGCATCTAATGTCACAAGGATTGTCTGTGTCCTTTACTCAAACTGGAGCTCGGTGGAAAAAGTTTTAATATTAATGGAAGCAGCAGGCAAAAGTGATGTCTCTAGGATTGGAATAGGTTCAAAGCCAGCCCTGATTTTGCTTGATCCTCTAAAACTGGATATGCTAATCTTTTTCTTTTTTTTTTTTTTGCCCCAGGTGACAGAGTACCTGAACAGTCAAGAATCTGCAAAGAGTGCGAGGGTAAGCCACTCTTTCCACTATGTGACTTTGTCTCAACAGTCTGTAGCATCACTTTCTTGCTTCTGCAGTTTTCACAATTAACACTAGCATGTTTTCTTTGAAACTTTCATGTCAACTTGTAGGGAGTTTGTGTTTCCTCTGGCCTCTTTCCCCTTCTCAAGATGCCACATATTACATTGGCAGTCAGCATTGTCCCATATGGACTGCTGCCCACAGTCTGTGCAAGATCATGCTGTGAAAATTGGGGGTGTGGATTTGTGCTAAGTATTCAGCTGGGATGGAGAGAAAGCAGGATAGTGTAGGGACAGTCATATTACGCACAATAACACATTACACGCAACAACACATATGACCTACATGATGAGGAGTCAAAACCAGCTTGGGGATTTTTTACCTTAGGGTCTGCTATATAGATTTGCGTGATGGAAAAGACCACATTTGGGCCTACTGGATAATTAAAAACCATAGCAACGCTATCAGAGTAAGTCTACTTAAATTGATTTAATAATGGATATCATGGGGGACGCTTAATCACTGTTACAAAAGCCATATAATAGAAAGAGAACATAAGAATGAGCTGAAAGCCCAGAGCTTTGAACATGATTGGGTCCTATTTAGTGTCAACACATGTAAACATGACGTCTTGAGTCACTGTGTCCGTGTTCACGGGGAGTTTGCACTGTGAGTCAATCAGGTGGACTAATCATAGGTACACTGTTAGCTCCTGGTGGCAGCACACAACAGCTAGCAAAGATTAAAAAAAACTCTAGTGTGCGAGACAGAAAATGGCAATACATACACGCCGCTCCATTCATCCTAATAACGAGCGCTAATTACCACAGTCGCTAATTAGCTATGAATCACAGCATTAACAGCTGAGCTGCATGCTTCTGAGCGCCAAAAAGAAGGCTCCCACACAGGCCCTCCTTGTACAATCACACACCGCTCAGATGCTCACTTTCTTTCACATTCAAATCAGCGCCACCTTAGTGGCACACACGAAGCCAAGGGCGTCGTGATGAAAGCGGCATTTAGCAGGGAATGTATGATGGTTTATGAGGCGACGCGTGTGAAAGGGGAGAATGGGAGAAGTAATTGACTGGGTGGCATTTGAGGCAGTGTGAGCCTGCAGCTTGGATGGGCAAGCACAAAGAATGTGACAGTGTAGAGCCAGTGATGATGTGACCACCTTCATACGACTCTGGAAATCCATACATTTGCTCTGCTCTTAGTTTTTACTTTGCTTTTCTGTTGGTCCTTCATTTTTGCCAGTCTGTTAATCCTCTTCTTTCTCTTTGCAGCTCAACATTTGGCGCTATGGAGACTTCCGTGCAGATGATGCCGATGAGTTTGGTTATAGCCGTTAATAAAATCCTAAATGGAAAACCATCCAATCAACATCATTCCAAAGACCAACATGGACACAAATGATGAGAATCTTAACCACAAATGTTCTCATATACTTTTAATGTTTCAAATTCAGTCCTCCAGTACTTGCATAATTTTTCCTCACTCGCTAAAAAAGGAACACAGGACAATAGTTGTTCTTGATCTTGTTTTCTCTATATAGCCACTGCCAGCTCTGTCAGCCTGCAGTTTTGCCAATCTTTGTCATTTGCCATGTTACGTTTCAGCAGACTTCCTGTGAGATACTCTGATGTTGATAAAGTTCTGTTCTGTGCTCTTTTAATCACTGCTTTCCACTGTACAGAGAGGGACCGTCTCTTAACTAAACAATGCTTCCCTGAGAATGACTTGTAAATGTGCGGATATGTCCAGAAGTGTAAATGGATTATTTTACAAAAGTAGCTACAGCCACACAGACTTTATTTTCGTGACTGGTGCATATCTGTGTGATGACATCTGCAGACGTTTTGTGAGGAGTGTTGTGTCTTTCTTGGTCCCATTTTTATGACCCGTAACTATGGACATCATCATTTGGTATTTTATCTCAATATCTCAAACAAAGTTTACATTCTAATGTTATAATCATGTCTTTGGCAGTCTCTCATCTGTCTCTATGCCATAGCAAAAACAGTGTTTGAATTTGTTTCCTTATAATGGACCTTTGCATTCTATTAAAATCTGCTAGATAAATGAAATTAATGTGTCCCTTTTCATTCTTTCATACACACACATTGCGACCTACAGCTGTTGTGTTGGTAATTTGCTGGTCTAATTTTGACATTGATGGCACAAGAAGAGCACTTGAATGTAAAAGCTTTGCAGTCGGGCAGCTGCTAATTTTACTTGAGGGGATGTTGTGTGGTGCCTGTTTTGTAACAGGATTTTAAAAACTGTTTTGTTAGGCTGACTACACAAAATTAAATCCAGTTTTGTTTATTGATTTTCTGTTAAAGTGTGTTCGACTGAAAGCTGTAATTTTGTTGAAGATATATTGTAATGAGTATATACACATGATGACATGACTTATGTTCAGAGTGATATTCTTGGTTTCTATATTAACAGTGTAGCTGCACACAGAATGCAGTTAATCTCTGTAATGTAAGGTATGGCTTATTCATATTTAATGTTCATGCCTTATAAATAAATGCTTTGTTTTGCATTAAGAAACTGAGAGCTTTGCCAAATCTGACACACAGCACTGGAGGATCTCCATATCTCATTACTTTATCCAAAATAACTAGCGTTTCTAATAGCTCATTTACATACTGTGCTATTATTACAATGTATAGATGACTTGTATGAAGTCAAACCAGGGACATGTGTATGTGCAAATAATACAATTCTTTTGAAAATTTTAATAGGTCAATTCAAAGAGTAACAAAGTAAAACACGCCAAAAAAAAAAAGCAAACCATTAAGTTTGAGGAATTCTTTTTTGTAGAACCTAACCTAATTGCAAATATAAATTTTATTTTCCAAAAAATCAAGGCAGGGTGTAGTCAGTTGATTGAGCAACAGAGATTCTAACTTACTGTAAAAACATTCATAAGCATTTTAGCATTTACGGTATGTTTCAGGTCAGAACATAAATAAGGTTTTTGATCGAGAATTCAAGCTAACAGTGACTAGCATTGATGATAACAAGACACTGTTGATGTTATGCTTTCATGTATGACATTTTTAGCAATGAATATATCAGCAAATTAATGTTTGCGAGGATGCACCCCACACAACAGGGGGAAGTGACAGCGATCCAGGGGCTTCTCTCTGATGGGATTTGAGGTCACCAACAGTCCTAGTGATCACTGGTGTGGTGAATGCGAGCGAGAACCTGTGAGGGAGTACTTTGTTACCTCCTCAATTCAACTATTAACATTGTAAATACACCTGGCCCTGATTTGACTTCATAGACTTGCAACATACAAATACTTTAGCAGTTGCGTAAAGTCCCTGCTCACAATTGTTAAAACCTGGGAAAACAAAAATCTTAACGTATGGACTTAAATTTGTTGTTAAAAACTTAGCTACGGTTGAAAACATCAAGTCTAGAACATGGCACATGTAAGAAGCACAATCGCATTGTGAATCAGTATAATTTAACATTCTTTCTATTTGGATTGCCAGCTCATTTCTCATAAAACGTGAGCTTTCTACTGAGTTTAATTTTCATTTTAAAATATCTGATACAGGCACATTTATAGCCCAGGGCCCAGTCGGTTAGTTTAAAAACGTTTACCACTGTCTATGCAGTGTCTAAAGTCAAACCACTGGTCGTTTACCTTCCATTTGTCTTTTACATGACAGAAAAAATTTGTTTTTAGACACGTATCTGAAGTTTACAACGGACAAACTCCAATTCATTCCAAGTGTTGCTTTTACCTAGAAAGCAGCAGCACCTTTTTGGAGACACGGGAAGTGACGTGTTTTGCAAACTATCTATAAAATCCCAATATAGCTGTTTTTATTTCAAAGGAATAGCTTCTTCACATTACATTTTTATGACCAACAATGCAGCAGGGAAAGTAACACTTGTTTTTCCTCTTGAAATTAAACCCTTCAAAATCATGTCCAGAGGTTGTTGTTGCAAATCGCCTTGAAAGAGCATCCAACACTGAAATGGAGCTGCTTAGCATTCAAACAGTGTGTGAAAACGGGCTTCCACCTCCCAGATATGTTTTTCAATTAGACATGGAAGCAGTTTGTTGTTTGTTGTGCGCCTGATAGATGACACACAGTGGGTCTGGCCTGATTACAGACCCAACCCAGACTATAGACCACAAGATTATTATTCACAAGTCAAGTCAAACAATGTCCAAAACAAGGTTGACTGGGTACATGTTTTGTTGTTTCTTTGTTTGTTTGTTTGTTTGTTTTGGTAGTGTCAATGCACATTTGTTTGAGATCTTTTGTGTAGGAGGGTTTGATTGGGAGGACACTGCGAGTGATCCATAGTAGAAGTCTTCAGTGTTTCTGAAGATTAGTGATCTTCGTAAACACTGTCCAGATGACAACTTTGAAGACTTCTTCTATCAGTACATATAAAATATACTGTATGTGTCCTCTTTAAACCTGCATCAGGATTGAACTGAGCTCAAACCAGGATGGGTCCACAGCTTAGATGGGTTATGAAGAGATTGCCTAAATATTCCACAGTATGGCATTAAACATGCAGGGTTCTAAAATGTCAAGTAGCCTCATTTCAAAAATTAAAACATGTAAAAAATATAACGAAACACTGACAAAAGTGACTATTATAAAGAAGCAATATTTCAACAGTTCTGCCGTTTTAAGCAGTAGACATGTTTCTTTTTAGATCAATGTTGCAGTGAACAAAATCTAAAAATGATAATCTACTTGTGTTGCCATTCAGTATTAAAAACTTTAAAAAAACATTGTCTCTTTCAATAAAGATTATAAATGGTTACAGGTCGATGAAGAGTTTTAGCCACTAGCAAAAACATGGACTTCTAGCAAACGCCATTCTTAATTCCTGGTGCCAAACAGCAGTCAGAAGCTTCCAAATCAAAGATGGCCAGAGCAATTTATCACTGGTGTTCATGTCCAATTACCAGAGGTGGGATGAGAAATATGCTCTAAGGGCAATTTAGAATCCTGTCAGCTCTGTCACGGGCTGAGCAGACGACTTTGTCTTTGCCATGCACGCCCTGACCATTCATCCTCTCCCCCATTTCCTCTCCTTTTCCTTGGGACATTACTCACCATGTTTTAACACAGATGAACACTGGGCTGGCGTAGCAATAAAGGTGCACTGTGTCAAAGATTTGGCAGAGGGTGGACAATCGCCTTTTCTCAATAGAACTGCTCTACCCAAAAAGTTAGTTCATCTTGGTGTTAAAGATGAACTGACACAAATTATATCTTCTTTAAAGTGAAGCGAAACTTTTCTAGCTGTGTATATGGGGTTTGAAAAGCATTGTACACTGAGCAGATGAGTGAGTTTCAGGTCAGGATGGAAATTTAAAAAATAAAAAAGGGTTATGACACTGCAAAGGCCTGTGTTATTTCTAGATTCTATATGGGACATCAGCATGAATCACCCACTCAAAACTGTGTGCTGACCACAAACACCTGCTGTCAAACCAATCACTCTGCCTTTCACCTTCTCCTAATGCTTTTCCACCAGTTTACTGTGTCTGAAATGTGTTTGTGAGTGGAGTTTAGGGGCTGAGCTGCACTTTAGACTGACACCATGTAACTTCTTATTTAAACCAATACAAGAAAGCTACTCACATAGTTGACAAGTAACTAAGTATTTTTACTCAAGTACAGTACTTAAGTAGTTTTTTGGATCATCTGTACTTTACTTGAGTTTTACAAAAATCTGGTGACTTTTTACTTTTACATCTTACATTTTTCAAGAAATATCTGTACTTTCTACTTTCTTAGATTGGTTAAAATGTCTTAAAACCTGGATTTTTCACTTTTTATTTTTGGTATTTTTTCTTGTTAAGATTGTTTTACTTGGCATACCTGAATGATATGACTTGTTTTGATGAGTTTTCTGTCTTGTTTCTATTAATGTGTGCTTACTTCAAGCCAGTTTATTTGCTTATGAAGTAAGACATGTTTGCTCACCTCATGGCAAATGAGAGTCAGAAAATGAAAATAGCCAGAAATGTTTTGAAGCAAGTCGAATAAGCTACCACATTTGTAGTAACCGAAACTAGAGATTAACGTTTGGCAGTGTGATTGTGCTTTTAACTTTTTTTTTACTTTACACTGGTGTACTTTTATACTTTTACTCAACTAAAGGAGTTTCAGCAGGACTTTCACTTTTACCAGAGTGATTTTTTACACAAGTAACTGTACTTTTACTTGAGCAGTGAACGTCAGAACTTTTGCCATCTTTGATTCTATGTGCTATTGGCTTTACTTTTGGCTAAATCCTACGTGAAGGCTGTAGGGAAAACTGCACTAAGCATTAAGCCTGGCGTAATATATATGACCTCTCTGCTGCACAGTTCTGACCTGTAACTTACCAGTGGAAAGAACTGTGTAATAGTAAGTTTGAAAAGTACTAACACATAATAATACAGTTGTAGTCATAAGTATGAATATAAAATGAAATAATTAAACACCAGATACAGCAAAAAACTGAAACATGAAATCAAAACAAGATGATGTCTGTAAACGGTTGCCATAATGTTTTGGCCAACATATCTCTGGGGAATGATTTGAAGAGCTTGACTTGTGAGTGGAAAAAGCCTTCTGGTTTGGTGTGTTCTGTTTATAAAGCTGTCTTTGCTGAAACAACGCCCAGCAGACTCAGCAGCAGATCACACAAATGCTGACAACAAATAGTTTGCGAGAAATGTTGATTATTTGGTGCATTCTTACACAAATGAGACAGCCAGATCCCAAACTGTGTCAGCATGAATTAAGCTGCGAAACATGGCGCCATAGATTTGTCAAAGAACTTATCTATATCTCATATCGCTGCTCTAAACGCTTCTGTGGCTAAATCAATGGTTTGAAGTGGCACTAAAAGCAACAGTTATAAAATGTCTGTGTGTTTTTTTTTTCCACATGAACCTGCAGTTTGATTCCCGTCAAGGAGAAAATGAAACTTCTCAATAATTCACAAAGCTGAGAAGAAAGAGCGGAAACCCTTTTAAACTGGATGGCGGGTTGAGTTTCGCCGACATGCTCGCTAGATTTACCGTGAAGTGCAGTGTAAGTGAACGCATCACTAGACACAAACATACAACGCTCTTTTGTTCTCAGGAGTACATGACGTTTGCTTAGCTTTCCTATAAATGTATAATTTAACTCTCACAAAACTTTACTTTTCATATACCCTCATTGAGAATCCAGAATTACTGTTAGTCTTTTCTGAACTGACCAGCAATAGAAATGTGCAAAATTATCAACATAAAGTGTGTATTATTCTAATATCTTAGTGACACAAGTTTAATTAAGTGCACTAAAATTATCAGGTATCAACGAAATCCCCAATGGAACCAAAATAAACATTTACTTTCAACCCGAGGCAGAACTTTCTTGGGCAGAATTGAATGCTCTATCTAGACAAAGTTAGCTTGATTGCAAATGACTTATGAATTTGTTCTTCTGGTTTTTAATTGCATTCCTTGCCCAACAAATAATTCCGTCTGTTCTTCTTATCTCTTTGTAACATGCGTTCACATTTTGCCTTCTGTGCTCTGTCTGAGAACCTGCTGCAGCCCTGCAGCCAGACAAAATATGGCAAATGTGCTGGCCAGGACAAATTCATTAGCTTTCCCCAGCATGAAAATGACCCCTTCATCCCAGCCTTCCAAAACACAGATATTCAACAGATGCACCAGAAATGCTGATTGGTGACCAGCTCAAATCATTCTCTAATCATTTTTAGTCAAGTCTCTCAAACAGAGCGGGCCTGTGAGCTCAAAAGGGTGTGTTGGGAAGGGTATCTGCTTTCTAGGACATGGAGGTCAAAGCTAACCTTTAATGCAGCCAACATAAAAAGGCCAGCTCTTCAAAAGCAGAACAAAGCTCAACTCCAGTTTCTGTAATGCCAGGGTAGACTTACACACTCATTCTTCTAATATCTTTAAACACAGTTCATAGCGCACATGGTCTGCACCCTTCTGCCTGTCTCCATGGAAATGCTGTTCTAGTACTAACAACTAGTACTGTTACCATGCTGCCTTGCCACAGATCGTGCTTGTAGTCTGGTCCAACATTTCCTGCTCTTCTCAGAGAAACAAAAATGTAACTCAATTACACCAGCACTGCTTTCTAAACAAGCACATGATTCTGACTTTGTGTCTGTTGATAAATCATATTCATTAGTTAGATAGTCAGGTCCAGAGGGACAGAAGTCAAAGAGTTCCTTTCTGCCAAACCTAATTTCACAAAACAGCACAAAATGGAAAAAAAAAGGCTACAGTTAAATAAAAGTTCCCTTTTACCTTAGACCTGTTCTAAACACTTTAAAATTACTCTAAAATCACTCCAGACCAAACACTCTGCCGTTACCTTTTCAGCTTCTGTTATATGCAACATTTTTAAGACTTGATTCAAATTATATAATTTTTGTTTAAGCTGTTAATTTCTAGACCTTTGCTGTATGTTCCCATCATTCTGCAACTCTTTTTACTTTACGAAACCGTAAAGAAGCAGAACATACAGCAGAGTAAAATCTTCCTCCTGCGTCGACATCTATCATGGGTGAAGTGTAGCCTGAAAGTGCAGGCAGGAGCTGAACACTTTACTCCTGAGTGGGTCTGCATTTGCTGCACATATGTGTCTGACAAAACACATCACAGACATCTGTGGAGACACAAGCACTCGACTGGATTGAACCACTGTGCTGTGTCAATGCACTCACACTGAATATACATCTGCAGAGCCATCTTTAATATCAATCTTTCACAGGTGGAAGATAAGGCTTTTCCATTACATATGTACAAATAGGTTTTCTAGTGCAACAAGTCATTGAAGGAGTTTGGGAGAACAGATATTAACTTTGTCTCTTTGATTGCTCTGAATACATAAAGTGGTAAATATACATAAAAGGGATTTTCCGCTACTTGGGACTCTACTGTTTTACTGGGTTGTTGCCCAATATGGCCCTAAACAGAAAATATATAACCTATTGCAGCTGATACGTAAAACATTCATTCTCAGTATGAACTGCCTCGCTTCTGCACAGATCTGATCAGTAAACTGCCCTTGTGGCATCAGCTCCTTGTCTTCATAGACAAAAACGATAAATACTTTACTGTGGAAGATTGCAGTCAAAAGAAGAACAAAACAAGTAGAGGAGTTACATTGCACCTTTGAGAGTTCTTGTTTCCACCAATAATCAGAATCTCAAACACAAATACAGTCTTGACAGAGAGACGGAAGAGCCTGAGGCGACACAGGTGTTGCATGTCCCTGACCCGTGTTCAGAGAGGAGCAGCTGGATTTAGCCTCGGGCAAATGCTATAGGACCCTTCTGTCACACGGTCAATGAAAAAATATACACGTTTTTAGTCATATTTTCTGTGTGTTTTTTCTCTATTTTGAACATTGAAATTTAAATGATTAATGATCTTTGGTCTTTGAGTTTTCTAATGATGGGGTAACGCGGCACTGGGCCAAAAGCTAGAGAGGATTTAAGATTTAATTGAACAATGTGTATTTAAAGGATTTAAAAGTGTATCATGTCAAGGTTTTCCCCGTCTTCAATAATGGTATCAAAGCATAACTTTGTGTTAAAATCAGACTACTGCATCCTATTTTGAGTGAATTAAAACATCACAAATGTCAGAAAAGAGACAAATGAATCACATTTTAGAGTGAGTTAATAGTGGTATGTTGGTCTGCTGAATAAAAGCTGTGCTAGGGTTGTGCCACAGGGTTTGTGAGAAAAACTTTGTTACTTTTAATGTCGATCTCTCACTTTCCTATTTAAAAATCAATTATTTAATTACACTGCTGATTTTTTATTATTTTTTAATTTCATTATTAAACAAACCAGTCTTAAAACTTTTTGAAACACATTTTTTAATGAGTTGTCGTTTGAGGTGACGGTTGAAGACTTTGGAAACCCTGCTTTAAAAAACAGGGGGAAAAAAGCTCTCCAGCCCAGCAGAAACATCCCAACTCACCAGATTAAGCAAATGTTTATGGACCTAAAAGTGCAGAAGATATCAGAGGTCTAACATCAACTGTGTTTTTGAGGCTGAAAAGGGAAAGAATAGAATCTCTAATTTTTCAGATGTGTTTTTAAGATCTCCAGAGCTTTATCTGGAGTTAACAATTTGTGCAATTTTATGACTAAAGATCCAGGTTTCAAAAACACCACAATTGTTTACTTGTCTGAGCTAAATGCTTGTTAGTTTAAACAAGCCTCACAATGTCTTTAGACTGTCCCACCTAAGGCTCATGCATCAGTTCAGTTACATTCAGAAGGCTCCAGTCAACCATCACTTCTAGCAGGAGCAAGCCAATGAACAAACTGTCATCATTAATCATATTAGCATTCATTTGCCCATTAATCAAATATAAGGTGACCATTGGCCCCTCCCACTCTAATGTACTGCATATTTGAGCATGTGTGCAAAATGCATGGCATGTCCATAATGCTTTTTCAATCCGCCTGACACGTGGACTGATTATGTGTCATTCCACTGTTCCTCACTAATTAAAAAAGCAGCTCACTAACACTCGCCCTTACCGTGGCGTGCAAAGGTTCGTGCGGCTATTGCCGATCCTTATCAATTAAATATTTTAATTAAACTGTCTTAAATAATGGAGATTCAAAGCCATAATTCTCACGGGAGGTGCCTTTTCAATCTCAGTGCTGAGATAGGCCTGAGCCATCTGTGGACCTTTTCTATGTGAACATCCCTTCTCACATAATGTTAATAAAGAGGCTGTATTAAACATAACTACTCTGGTCCTCTCGTCTGTTAATGCTCCCTTTGGACTCACACTGACCAGCGGCAGCCATCCTCCTCTGTCCTACTGCATTACATTCATCCTATTTAAATTCCCTGGTGACCACACATGTACAACTTCATTATTTATTATGGCAGCGAAGCTCTTTCATTTGATTCCTTATCTTTATTCCAATCTGCTTTTAGTTAAGGCCAAGGAACAGTTAAAAGTCCTGTCTCACATATGAGCTGCATGTTCCTGCATCCAAGGACAATGTGCAGTTTCATTCAAAAGATGGCAACTACATGTAGAAAGTGCAATATGTGCATGGCAAGTAAGTGTGCAATTTGTTTACAGTACGTTGATATATTGTTTAAAGTGCCAGCAACAATAATACAGACATAAGGGTAACATCTGAGAGCTCAGTACCCGATGGCATTGTAAATATGAACACGATAGTATTATTACACTGATGATCTGCTAATCTGGTGGCCATCAGATGATACCCACTAACATCTGATGGCAGAACACCCGTCTGGTATTGTTGTGTGAGAGAGACTGAGGCTTGAGAATCCAGTATTTGACGGCTCGTGAGAAGTTGTGGAAATCTGCCATGTTCTTTAGATTATATGAAAGATGAAAGAAGATATAAAAGATTGTATATTAAGCCTATTAGATTCCCTGACGACTTTCAGAGTATTTTCAGAATGTGACAAAGGTTGTAGCGTGGTAGGTGGTGGTAGATACTTGGACTTGTGATTTGTTTCATTCACACATCTTTGAGAAATCTTGCAATTTTAGGTTGGTAATATCTGAAAACCTCAAATTGCTCTGTTTCACCTTGTGATGTCATCAAAGGTACTACACTCACTCTTTTTTGTGTTCTTAAGTAAAGTAGTTTCTCCCCAGCACAGATTTGTCTAAGTGCTTATTAAAGTTCAAATTAGTTCAGTGTCCAATATAAAAATACCACATTTAGAACATGGACCAATTTGGCTGGGTGTTCGATTTGCAAATGACCAGATATGCCGACGTTGCTATGGTAACCATCCTTGATCTTTGTTAGGTTTAAGTTATTCTTTATAAGCTTTACATTTTTGAAAAATACTTGCTCAAAGTCAGTTCAAAAGTTGTATTTATACATTTGAGGCTGACTTTGAGCAAACAATCATTTTTTTTGAATAAATATTGTTTTTTAATAAATCAAATTGCTCTGTTTGTTTACAATAAATTATGATGATATTACACTTAGGTTCAGTGTTTTTGTGTTGTAGTGGTAACCTTATCAACCTTTTTCAACTTCTACTACTAACTACTGTAGACAAACCTTATCGTCTTTTAGGGAGTAGTTTAGTTTGACCTTTTGTGCAGATAAAACGGCTACAAAAAGTAAATACATTCTGGTGCACCAATGATTAAAGTCTGATTTGCCTACAATTGCATTTGTCATTAGATGTTTTTAACAATATAAAAAACTAATACAGCTTGCATGTTGCTATTGCTTAACACCGTCCCATACTTCACATTCATATAATGTAATGTATCTACAAAAAGTAAGTACCAAATGGAAGCTTTTGTATTACCACCATTTTAAAACCAAAAAAATGTATGTTTTTTTTTTTTTTTTTTTTAGAACAAAAACTCAAATGAAATGTTTGTGTGCTACATGGACTACATATGCTTCTGTTACAGAGAGTATACCATAAAAAGAAAAGAAAAGCATAGACCAACGTCATCCTTTGTACACTTTCACCTATTTAAATATTTTTCTGTGTCCATTTTCTCTCACATTCGGCACAGATTTCAATGGAAAGATTTCAATGTAAAGATTTCAATTCATCAGCCGGTGTAATCCTGCATTAACACAAGAACACCAGATTTCTTTATGTAATCTCCTTTAATAGCATTAACAGTCTTAAAGTAGACTACAGATCCTATGACATCTTTGTAACAGACGCTGAATAGAGGATTTGATGTCATAGTCCATTTCAAAAAAGCTTTTCTGTTCTTTGTATTTGGAAAGGCAGCTAATTCAACAGCAAAAGCACAATACCAGTTGTCAGAGCATAAGCTGCATTACAGTTATGGTTAATTAGTTGTTATAGTTAGAGAGATGTTTGCATATTATTGGCAAAAAGGCTTCATTGGCTCCTTGTTATGTTTTCACATCTTTTTTACATCAATTCTAAGCCAAAATGTAAAATAACCACAAAGTTGAAGCCACATGGCGACATTTTCTTTGGGTTTAAAGAGTAAATCTTAAAATCTTAAAGCCCTAAACTTTAGTAACTTGAAGCCTAAACTTACCTGTTTTTCATGTCCCATGTGAAGCACTTTGTGACTTTGTGTCTGTGGAAAGCTCTATACAAATAAAGCTTACTTACTTATTTGCAATGAAAAGCAGGAACACAAAGGGTTTTCTTTAAAATAGAAGAATGTAGACTCAATCTTTTCAGTCATGTGCATGTTGAACAGGCTGGTTTGAGCCCATTTAGCTGACCACACACTTGAGGTCGCCCTTTGGCCCAAGACAGTCAATACTGGCACCACACGATGCCAAAGGCCAACGTCAGACTTCCAAAAACACTCTTGCATTTCTGAACTCAAGTGTGGGCGACTTTCTGATCAACTTCCAACTCACTCAATCTATTTGATAGTTTTTGGGAGAGTGTTTGGAGAGTGTCTATACAACAAATGTTTATGCAACAGAGATTTGGCCCAAAGTGTAGCCTACGTTTCTGACCAGGCTTTCCAAGAATACAAGCAGAGCTTCGAGTTCTGAAGAGGAGTTGCAGCGGAATAATAAATTAGGAACACATTTTTGGAGAGTGAAAATCTGAACTGTTACATTGGATTCTGGTCAGTTGTGATTGAAAATGTGACTAAAACTTGTCCTCAGCTTTGAAGCAAGATTTTCTTCTTCCTTCTAAAAATAAATGGAGTAGACTTTACTGTATAAGCTACATAGTTAGCTACTTTAGCTATAAATTCTGATAGCAAAATCACAAAAAGGCCAAATTTTAAGTTAAGAAACTGACAAAATGTATAACTGACCTTACAAAATTGTACTTACTGTATTGTCCTTGCTGAGACGCTTAATGTTCCAGCTAAACAGCTAGTTCTTCGTAATGAAAATACTTTTGTAGCAGTTTTTAGCTTTAATGCTCATTTCTCGAAAAAGAATGAAACTGCAATAAACAAGTGCAAACATACAATTAGCAAACTTGTATCAAGTTAACAAAAAATGGTGTACAAAACATACGTACAGGCGTAGCTTCTGTAGGAGTTACAACAAAGTTTGAATCTTTTCCTTATGAGGTCATTGTAGGTCCACTGTTTGCTTTTTCTCAGGCTTTTGCTAACAGACGTTCTTGTCATTGCCCATTTCGTACCTCTGCCCACTGTGTACCTTTTAGCGCAACTACGCATGGACAGGCCAAAATTACGTCTTTTAGAACCATTAAATGTAAGTGTACAGTTAATATTATTTATTTATATTGATATTTATAAATATATCTCACAAAAGTTTGCCAGTAGAAAAAACTAAAATGCCACTTTTATTTATAGACATTTTAAGCTAACAGTTAGCAGCCAGAACTAGCTCAAGCAGGCATTTACGGCTTTGAAACAGTAATAATCAATCCAATTTGCTTCGTTGAAATTTTGTGTGTAACTGTTTAGTTTTGTCTGTGCTTAAAATTTCAATACTAATAAAACAATGTAAGAGACGTAAAGCTAACGAAGAGTGCTTCTGGTACGAAGTCGGCATTAGCAGTTCTCCTTGCTTTTTCACACTTCCTGTATCAAAATAAAAGCAAGATTTTCAAAATAAAAGCCCATATACTAAAATTAACGGCAAATGCTTGAAAGGCAGAACACTTACATTCAGATTTTTTTGAAAACAACCCTTTTTGACCGACTGAGTACATATAAGTAAATGTTTTGTTTGCTTATCTACTTTGTGTTAAAAACGTTGTGGTTGTTCGTTGAATAGTCTAAAAATCAAGATTATGGAACATTTGAGATTCACAAAAACAAATAATAACAAGCTAAGCATTTGTAAAACATAAGTTGAAATAGTCCTTAAAGAAAGACAGAATGAATGAATGTTATTGTCCTTTCAGAGGGAGCTCACAAATCAACACAAAGCTGTTTTATATCAGTTAATATCATACAGCTAATGATGAGAGAAACATGCTGTCCTCCCAAAGATCTTAATGCCTATTTCTGAAATCACACAACCTGCAATAGAGCAAAAACATAACGTTAAACAATGCAGCTTTAAATTGTGCTTACACTTTTAGTTCTTGAAAGCGTAATTAAGTTCCATCACTGAACAACAACAAAGCAGGTTGCAGACTATACATTTCTGCACATGGCATGATCTTTTCTTGTGGTAATTGTCCTCCATGAGTTTAAGTGGGATTGCACCGGCTGTATAGGGTTCCCATCAAGCCGAAACATGCACAAAAGCCTAATCCCATATAGACTATTGATTTTGAGAAGGATCCTGGCCCCTCAAAGACTGCACTAGTGGAAGCGCATGAATAGGCCAGTGACTTCTTTTCTACAATCACTAGTGTGGAAGTACTTTTTACATTCAGGGACCATTTGCCATTCACAAAGCCATAAACACAAGTTCAGTAGGTGAATTAAATAACACAGAGAGGCAGAGAGAGGGGACACAAAGGCACAGTGGTGCACACGTATGTGAGAAAATTTCAAGTTGTGCATTACTGTGAATCTGAGAGTTTTTCCTTTGTCAAATGCATATAATTAACCCTCCATTTTAAGAGAAATAATGAGACCATGTTCTCTAGTTTTTATCCATGAGCTATAAAGTAATTGCTATATGTGCCCTTATGTATTAGTCCCATTCTTTCCAAGTCTGTTAGAAACACACATTTCAGTCCAGTGCATCTCAGAAGACTAAGCGCTGAAAGTCTTCATGATTGGCATGTGTGGCAGCTGTAGATTTGGTATTCTAGCGGGAACAGAGCAGCGCAATTTAAAAAAGCCTCTGAGGATGCTGCTGTGTAATAAAGTGTTCACAGATTAATCCTGTATTCAATAGGGTCAGGATTCCTCAGGGGCGCAGATAAGCAATAACAACATTCTCAATAATAATTATCAGATTGTAGCTTTTCAGGCTCTCAGAAGTGACACAACACCTCAGCCAGCCTTTGTCTTTGTGTGTGAACCAGCACCTCAGACTGGACGGGTTATTTCCCTGTGGTCTATAGGCTTAAGGCTTTAGTTATGGATCAATGTTTTGAGGATACAAGTTAGTGACCAGAACTATTTTATAGGAGTATAAGCACTACTTCTGCACGGAAAAGATATTTGCTATACGAGTGGTAGCATATGTTAGATGCCAGTGCAATGGCCTGATCAATTTTAATTTTCGCTTGCTGATGTAAAGCAATATAAGATGCAACATCTGCCCTTTAGAAATAATGCTCTCAGCTCAACTTTACTGATCAATCCACAGAAGCGAAACGCACTTTTTCATCTAATTTGTGTTCTAAGTGTTGCCAGTTAATTGGTACAAAACTTGCTGTTGCTACGGAGATGAAAGAAACTTTCAGTCATCCTCAGTGGTCAGATTTTCTGTGTTCCACCTTTAGAATAGCACAACTCAGAATTTTCACTCTGAAACTAGTTATAAGAACCCAGAGTTTAGAGATTCAACCTAGATGTGCCCTGTGTTTAGTGAAGGTAATATGACTTCTCTTTATTTATCTTTTACCATCCATTTGATGTTTGTGAACCAATGGAGCTCAACAGTGACCGCCCACTTCCTGATTCAACAAATACAGGCTCCCATGTTAAATCTCTATAAGAATTTAGAAAAAAAAAAATTAACTTTGAAAATGTCCTTAGGGGCTAATCAGGTATGTGGTGAGTCATGAGCATAAGATCTACATTCTTGTTTAAAAATCCACTTCTGCAGCTTTAAACTACAAAGTTATTACGAGATTTAAAAATTTAAGGTATAGTAGCCTTAAATTATTGTTTTTCAGATTGACCTTCATTTAAAAGTATCATTTCTATCACCCCCCATTTGCAGTCCTGTCACATCCATCACTAGTTTGGGTTCTTCAGGTCACATGGTGCTGGTTAACAGAATTAACATTGAATATGAGGATGTATATGCATTAGCATCGAAACAAATATGGCTCCACCCGCCAATCTGCCCCACTGAGACAGACTGTTTTTGCGTTTAATGAAATCTACATTCCTCTCAGCGCCTGTTCATTAAATATATTATTGCATTATCTGGAGCGGCTTCTTTGCTTAACACTTTTGACTGTATTAAAATATGCCGTGCGTGGTCCGTTTGCAGCAAGACTGATTAGAGAGGTTTCTATGACATTTCGCCAGGCAGTTGTAATTATCTCACTCATGTATAATTTAACACAATATACCTTTAGCAATTTAAATAGCTGCACCTGTACAGACATTTGAGTGCGTGAACACAAATTAATCTGTGTTTGATTAGAGTTCTGAGAGAGGCTCCAGGCTGAATCCTAATACAGCAGTTTTAAGGAATAAGAAATGGAATCAGTGGACTTTGTATGCAGACCCACAATACATCTTCTGTGCTGTCGTTCTAATGGCAGGTGTCTCCTCACACAAAAGTGACTCATTCTGCCCATATGGAAGAACTTTGGCTTGGTGTATACTGCAAGCAAGGTGTACTTTTAGAGGGATTCATCATTTAAGCATAACATAGGCAGGTCATTTATTTGCAGTCACTAGAGTAGGTTGTGAGCATGTGTTTTAAAGCACTGTAAAGCACTTTGTATGTATGAAAAGTGCTTTATACATAAGTTTGATTTGATAACTATAATAAACATAAAGAATACATTAACTTTCATTCAAATGCACTTTAAAACAACGGAATTGACCAGATGTACACAAACAATTCATTACAAATTACAAACATAAGACAAAAACACCAAATTAAAAACTGTATATTTTACTTATATTATAAAACCAACATTTCAAAAACTAAAGAGAAAAAAAGTGTTTTAAGAGCTGATTTAAAAAGAGTAAGTGACTTGGTTTGTCTAAAATGCAGGGGCTGGGACACCTTAACCCCTCCACAGGAGCGTGTCCCAGCCAACAAACAGAAAAACAAACAAATTAATTTCTTAGATAAGTGGTTTGCTTTTAGATTTGAAATGAGAAAATAAAACATTTCATCCTCAAAAATTGGTTTTGTGGTTATGTATGTATAAATCTGTAAAGAAAATGAAAGCCTATTATGGAATTAATAGCTTAGGCACCAATAAAGTCAACACTGTGCTAGCATAAAAATGGCAAATGTCTATTATTGTCACCCCTTAAATAACGAAGCATCTGGGAATTATGAGATGATTTCCAGATTAAAATTTGCAACTATGACTCTGTTTAAATATATATTCATTAAATCAAATATTGTGTACAGAAATTATACAATATATTTAGCAAAATTATAGTTTTGTATTAACAGTATGTCATGTATTACAAACGTAATTTAATTTTAAAGGTATGGTCTGAAATGTCTGGGAACCTGTGTTTATTTAGTAAAATCTAAATTGTATCCTGCTTCGCATCAGTCTGGGATTTAGATTGTTTTTGTTTACACTTTTATAAAGAGGCTACACCACACCATCACTATTGTTATTGCTACTATGAAACACTGAGTCACTCTATGACTAACATCATTTCATTCTTTTGGTATATGACAGTAATGATAGCACTTAAGGCTCGACAGGGCATATTCGGAACTTCATTTAGATTTTGTTGAAGTATTCTTGGGGTGGTTTGACACTTTGAGTGCAGTTCATACACATTAAGAGGTCCTCACATGTTCTTCATGCAAATAGTGCTAACATCGTGCAGTGCAAATGTACAAGTCAGTGGGCACACACACACTTGAAGACATTCACACGACCCTGGCTACATGTACGAGCTGCTAATGTATAAGCAGTGCCCTGACTCTTCACTCCTGTACTCAAGTATGTCACTTCACTTTAAGCTGCACATCTCTTTGAGTTGCCATTGTGTGAGTATGTTAATGTACTCAGGGGACCCAACATTATCCAGTGGAGAGCCTGCTGATTCTTGTTGGTACCTCCTAAGGCTTGCATGTTGTAGATCCTGCAGCTAAGAGACACCTGCTGCCCGGGAACACTTGGCACGCGCCTCAAAATAGAACATTAAAATACATTTGCGTTTCCTGGGGGGTTATTTGCACAGTAATGTGCCAAAGTTGTATCAAGCTGCTGCCCCTTGGAGGATGTTTCTACTTGTCTCAGGTAGCAGCTGGGGTCACTGCAGTCCTTCAAGTCTGGAGTTTGTTAGCTGGAAGTCTCATTGTTGAAGTGTAGTGCGCACTTTAATTACATAACGGCTTGTACACAAGTGCTGCTTTCACACTGTTTCCTATGATCCTCTGTGAACAAATGCCACCTGAGCAAGGCACAGATGCTGCCTGGACTTTTGATGAGATTTCGAACTCATAAAACATCATCCACAAATGCACGCCTATGTCTAATTCCTATGTAAATATTTAACCGATTTTACACATGAGCAATTGCTTGATAAAGAGCCCTAGTTTTATGGTTCAGTGTGATTAGAAACTCACATGTTGCAAAGATTAAGTTAATTCAAATGTTTTTCAGTTGTGATGCAGCTGCACATGTGTTTAATGTGACATAGCCTAAAGTTACATGAAAGTACATTTTCTATTGTTTTTACTATACCCTTTAACGTATACCTTACAGAGATACATGTGTCTACAATATGATTATTATTCATATTTTTCATCAGACCATTTCTGCTTACTTTATGTCCGCATTTGTGAAAGGTAAGTAGATTTCCTATTCCAATTTCCAAGTATTCATTTTAAACACTATTTTTCCAATCGTTTTAACTCACCTCACTAGAAATCGTGAGGCCATATTTTATTCTCCACACTCCGCTCAGCATCCCACCTGCATATTTCTTCACGGTTCCACATCACTCACCCGCCTCAGCACAAGACATACCCTTCATTTGTTGGAAAATAGGAAGTTGCTGTTTACTCTTGAAGCTTGCAGAAGTCATTAGGCAGCCATGGATTTGACAAAGAGCTTATTAGATTTATTATATTTATCTTGTCATGCTAGCTTCTTTGCAATTTCACTGTGTGTTGATACGAGCTGTTACGCTGTCTGGATGCATGATGGAATACCCTGGGCTATTATAGCTGACAAAATGGTACCTGCCGAGAGAACGTGTGAACTTGAGTTTGTGTGAAATCCCCACCAACTATTGCAACTTTGTACTTAAAGCCCACATATAGATTATCACATTTTTCTAATTCTGACTTAGTTTGGTATTAAAGTCCCTTTGGTAAATATGTATAATGTTTTATAGCAGTTATCTTGTAATTTATGAAAAAAAGGATAAATAAAAGTTACAAATTAAAGGAGTAATTTGAGTTCTAAAACACAATCCCTCCATCAAAAAGTGCCAAAATGTAAATATAGCTTACACACAGCTCATGGGAGATTAAACAATCATTTAACAAAAGTGAAGAAGGTGTAATAGTTTATCAAATCATACTGTCTGTGTCATTTATGGATTTTGGCTGATAGATACAGACTTAGTATTGAAATGTGAAAGAGCTGACAGCAAATATAGACATATGGAGATATATTGTGCCAAGACATAGAGATGAAAGTGATCCAACGGCCCAAATTTGTAAATATATCTGACAATGCTAGCAACTGCTGTGGGCTAAATGCTAGCGTGATGCTGATGTGATGCTAGTGCTGTATGGCGTATTTACCATATGCAGAAAAACTTTTCTGTGATAAACCACTTCAACATCCGTGAAAATTCAACTTCACTATTTCAGTTCAAATAGGAAGAACATTCTTATTGGGGAAAATTAAGTTTTCTGCCATAATGTAAAAAATATAGCTAATGGAGCTTCTTTTCCAGAGTCTTTACCAATTAGTAGTTAGTTTTATGGGCATGCAAGCTCTCTCAGAGTAAAGTCACATATTTGTAATATTTATTTTGTATCGCAAAGACATTTAAACTAGAAAAACTTGCTTATATTTAAGTTTATTTCTTAACCAATAAGTTACACGGAGTACCTTTAAACCACCAGGAAACGTCTTCAAAAAGCAAGAAAGTTGCTGTTTCCGGTGAATTCATTAGGATCCTTGCTCATGTATTTCCCTAATGACATTTCAAACTGTAACTATATTTACAATATGGTTTCTAGGTAACAGTTGTCGAAGAAAAGACTAATATAAACTTCATCAAAATAGCCAAGTTGCAAAATGTTTAGTGAAATAATATAATCATTTTCACATTTTTCAGAAAAATCTTGTCTTAACTTGTCACACTTAAGGCAAAAATGGAAGTAGGTAGGCTATAGCGATCATGTTTTTGATGGAATATGAGTCATGACCATTTTCAAGAATAAATGAATTGCACTAGAAATGACAACACATTTGGGAAAAAGTAATAATAAACCATTTGGTTATAAAACAAAAACTTGATTTGATTATTGCGATTTTTTTATTTTTTGCAATGTTCCAGGCTTGAGGCAAAAACAAAGAGACAGTGTGCCTCTAATTTGATGAAGAGTCTTCAAAAATAACTTGGTGCTGATGCCATAGAAACAGGCTTCGTTGTCAGGTGTGTGTGTGCAGACATTCGCCCGGGCCAATGGCGATCAGGAATCTACATAAATAGCCATTTCATCAGCTTGTCTGTTTCCAAGGTAACATCAGGTGATTCTCCAAGGCAACCTCCACCCACAAAACCACATCTTGGCACATATTTATTCAAATTGAAGATTTAGACTGAGCGTGCTATAGTTCTTGAAATCTAATAGAAAAAAAACAAACAACAAAAAAACTTTTAATAATATACAATTATAAGTGGAATCTGTAATGTAATGTGTACTAGTGATCATACGAATGCATTAGCTATGTATAAAAAGTAAACCAAGTAAATACAGAAAAGTGGGTGAGGATAGATAAATAATACAAGATTACACAAACATGCATGAATCAATCCAAATACAACTCTGGGGTAAACTAATAAGAGAAAACAACTCAGAAAAGTGAAAGGTGCATTTTATGTAATGAGTCTTCTTTGATGATTTATTCAAAGTTATAATCCAGTATTAATTACAATATTTGGCTCTGCAAATTGAAGGGCATTACCCCAGACAGAGAATTCATTTGGGCAGAAGAGTGACTCTGACAGGTAAAAGTGAATATTGGATTTGATAGGTCTCGATGTCAGGTTGATGAATAAAACAAGCTCTTATTATTCTTGATTAAACTCATAAATAGTAAATCTGTCTGACACAGGTACAAAAGTGTTCTGTCACCAAAAGAGCTGTGAATGGTGTTGACATGAGAAGTGGGGAGTTGTCTCAAGTGCTGTTAGTGTCCGGAGCTGCACATTCAATGTGACTGCTAGACAAGATCTCTCATGTCTGTGTCCCTAAAGGCAACGAAGCTAAGTGAGACCTCCACAATTACAGCCTTAATGTTCCTTCACACACTGTCAAGGCATTACATTAGGTGTGGTTAGTGATGCATTCAACGTATAGATCCAAGATGGTATGGTATGGAAACAGCATTTATATCCATTCAAATGGTCACACGAGATTGTTTCTATTATTGCTGAAGCCCATTGTATCTTTATATATTCTAAGGGTCCATATAAATGAATTCAGGTAGCTACCACACTGGTGAATAAAAAAAAATAACTTCGATCTAATGAACAAACAAAAACAAACAAACAAAACAAACAACGTTCGTATTGATCCAGATTTCTGGAGCACTATAGATGTCGAAATATTCAACATTTAAATCTTTGCTAAAATGGTCAGATTAAGTATGACTACACACAGTCATGGAGCAGGTCCAGAAAAGAACAAAAGAAAACACGAGTGAATTATGCTGTTATATTTCCAATGTTTCCCAGCTTGATATTCTTTCTTTTGATACTTTGATATATATATATATATATATATATATATATATATATATATATATATATATATATATAATATATATATATATATATATTTTTTTTTTTTTTTTTTTTTTTTTCTTTTAAAAGTTAGATTTTAATATCACAAAACTACATGTATCGCAAAATTGGCAACTTTTTGTAGCTTCAATTTTCACGTTTTTTTTTTTTCCTCTTGCATTTTATATTTACTACTTTATTCCTTTTACACATTATGTAAAAATGTGTTTGCTTTATTTTTGAAAAACATAAACTGCACAGTGTGAATTTTATCTCGAAGTGGAAAACAGAAAGTGAGATTAGTCGGAGCTCTGCACTGTTTGCTAAACAAATGTAGTGCAGCTAAAATGATTTCCTTTGTGTCTAAATGCAAATCGAATTAGGCCTTTTTTCTTACCTCGGTTACTGCATAAACAGGACGATAAAAATCTTTTATTATAATGAGGAAACCAACACCTTTTGACCATGCCATCTTTATCAGGGCATCAGTGGCACAAAAGGTCGGCACATGTCGTTGTCCTACCTGATAATAATAGACACTAGCGGTGTTTTGGACTTATAATAAGACCAACATGTCTCTCCATGAGTCCGTTTTTCATAAAAGATTATTATTGCATTACTCATGTCTGTATGGTCAGAGTGACTTTTTTATGAGTTTGTCAGTTTTTAACATGTTGTGCAAAGAACTATACAGCTGCCAATCAGAGCAGCCAGACAGAGCCAAGCTTTACTGCCCAGTGACGATTCCTGTGTATGAAATCTGAAATAGTCTACACAGTTTAAGTCAGTGTCACCAGCCACTACCTTCAAAGAAAATCTGTTCTTCTGTGATCTTTGCAAGCCGGTTTAACCCACATGCATCATTTTACACACCAATCTCCCGTTTGTTTACAAACAACAAAAGGAAGATCGATGCTCATCATGACAATATCTCTGTTACAGCTAACGGCTTGGGCAACAGAGCTCACTTTGAGCATAATTGAAACCTTGCCTGAACAGCCAGTCTCTACACAACTTTACAAAGACGTAAGGGTCTGGAATCAGAGCACTGAGTTTCAATTTCGAAGGCGGGTTTTCAGAGCGCAGAAAACCCGGAAATTACACTGAAACAGCAACACGCTTAACGGATGTTATTGTAAATATGTAGCGTAAGGATTTTTTTTAGTCTGAAGGCTCTCAACACTACTCAGAATTTAAGGAATTGATAGGTTCATAATTGCTCAAAACCAAAGCAAGGACCGAAGAAAATAATCTATTACAACTCAAACATTTGTAATGGTTGGGGCAGTAACTGAACCAAAATTCTCCCTTGTAAAAATGAGTGTGCTTTGTCTACCGCAGAAAAGAACATGCTCCATTTAACAAGAGAGGCCAAAGATGAATGAAGTGGTGTTAGTTCAGTATATTAACTCTGTGGGTGCCATGTCCCATTAGCCCCCCAGTCCTACATCCGTCTGACCAGCTCACATCCATAACAGCCGCACCACCGACAAAGATAACACACAAAGCGACTCCACTGATGTCACGAAAGATCTGACGCCGTTTCCCACCATTCATCACAAAGACCAGCTACTATCCCTTCAAAACGATAAGTGCCTCTTCAACAAGTTCTGCATGAGGTAATCTTCTGGTCACCATAGAAACTTCACCGCTTAAAGACCCATCTCTGCCCCGGCTGAAAATCACTCTTAAGCATTGGCTGCGTGTTTTGAATGGCGCATCATTTGTCAGGTGTGTTAAGCATTACCATGACAACACTGCTTACTAGGTCGGTTTTAATAGACATGTCCTTTATACTGAGAGGACAGATCGTGGAGGGGGTCAAGCTATTTGTCATCCAGAAGCACATATATAAACATGCACATAACTTGGCATATTGTTTGGCCAAAGTGAGTGTGCTGTTGTTATTGTGTGACCCACGCCGACCCTGCCCTGGTTAGCATGACTCAGGCTGCACATGACAACTCCAAAAGGGCACTGAGGACAACAGCACCCAATAGGAAGGCCATGTTTGACCCTGCTTTTGTAGACTATACTGTGCAAGATAAAGTGGCTCCCAGAAGACTCTATACTGTACTAACCACAATAATGATAAAAAAAAAAAAAACATACCGTACATGATGAAGTAGTTGTATTACATCTCTTGAAAAACTGTGCTGGGGTGGCTTTGCTGATCACCAGGTGCATGCCACAAAGTGCAGCAGTTTAGGTCCTAACCTTCAGCTGGAGCCTGCTTATTTAGCTTCCTTTTTCCGCAGCTTTTCCTGTGTCCACATTTCTATATATAACAGATGATAAAAGGGGCTAAAATAAGCAAAGAATCACTGAGGCAGCCTTCTTAGTATATCTAAGCTCTGATGAGAACTTGAACCCCTGACCTCAGAGTATTTATAATATTTTAATTAATATTTTAATTAAGTGTTTTACATCACATGTGTAAAACTTAAGGCCCGGAGGCCAGATGCGGCCCTTCACCTCATTTCATGGCCTTCAAAGTCTGGGTGTCTTAACTTAATGAAAGGATTTGTCTGAAACTTAGAGAGTAAGTCAATTATCAGACCAATGCGCATGTATATTCAGTAATTGTCACTTCAATAAATATACAACAATCAAGTACAGAGACTATATTTTGTACGTCAAAATGTGTTTTTTAAGTTACAAGTGACCCTTCGAGAACAACTTCGAAGCCAATGCCAAAATGAGTTTGACACCATTGAGTTAAAATGTATTGCAATTATGACTACAGTTTAGGTTTACTGGGCAACTATAGCACTAAAACTAATAATAATATACGATGTACGTTATTTTGTACATTCAAATACTAGACAGAGAACAGATGACTAGTAACGGGACTGCTGTATTCATAAATATTGTTTAATAATGAGGAACAGAAAACTCTCTTCAACGTCAACATTCCATTTGAAAATAAAAATATGTATCTAGGACATAAAACATGGACAACAATGAAAATGATTGATACATGTGCAATACTTTTGGCTGGAACAGAGAACTGACTGACTTGGATTTACAAAATGACGCTGTCTTTTTGTTCGCTTTGTGTTGTATAAAAATGACATCTGTCAATAAGATTATTTCTCATAACACTGGCATCAGATTGGGGCATGTGAACATTGCAGAGTGTAGCTGTGTGCGCTGTATCTGATGTTCATAAACTGAACCTATAGCCGGATCTCTATCAGCGTGCCCTTCTAACTAAAGTAATATTTTTATGTCAGTCTTCTGCTGCCATCGATACATATGTCACCACTGTGTCATATTAAAATTGCATGTTGTGGCAGTGGAAGCATTGCTATATATAAATAAGAATTCTGTAATGCTGGTGGCATGGGGCATGAAGCATGAGTGACATAACCATACTGCAAAAGTGAAGGCCAACGGGGCCAGACCAAAATATGTAACGAAGTCCCTCTGTGAATCAGCCTCTACTGCTATGGCAGCTATTTAAATGTAGGTCTGCTGTCACCTAATATTACCCACCAATGAACCACGAGGGAGCTGGCACAAAATAGCAAAAGCAATTCAAAACATATAGTGAATCCTCATGTTTGTGCCTCTAATAAGCCTCTCTTATTGTTTTATGTTTTCATGTAAAGAGCTCGTCAGCGCAGTGAGAGAGTAATCACGACCCAAACCAATCTTGTGTGGCAAATGTACAGCTTAAACAAAGTAGATGTAATAAATGTAGTTGGCAGATTTAAGCAGCAGCAGCCGTCTTACCTCTGGGAGTAAACACTACTGCAACGTTTGTGTAATGTGTTGGTTGATGGCAACGGGCTGCATTTGCATTCATTACTTTACCCAAAAGGAATTCAAAACAACAAACATTTGCACACTTGCTTTATTCCTTTTCTTGTGACTGTCTTGGCATTTGTTAAACCGACTATAATTTTTTTTTACGCTGTCTGCCCTCTTTGATGATGTTAAATTGTTGATGTGCTCCCAGGCACCTGCAGGATAAGGTAATAGGACAAATAGAACTCTGTTTGACTCACAGTTAATAGTGCTTTGAGTTTATAATGTCAGAGCGAAAATTAAGGCCACAAACACACATTCAGCTAAAATGAGATACTAAAGCATGTTTGCTCTGAGAGGGAATGAGCGGCACCTTCATTTCAAAGATGCACATTTTGTTCTCAGAGCTGCGAGTTGAAGGAGGAAATTCTATTAAGCTTTCAAACTGTGACTGTGTGTCTTGTTTTTGTCTGAAAAATGGGAATGACAGCCAAAGCCAAATGTTATGTTTGTCTATACAGTTTAGTAACCCCAGAAACTTTGAGAAGGACAAGACAAATCAAGAATAAATTAATAAATTGTGTAGTTTAGTTGCATTTTATATATATATTTTTTTATTTTTGCTGTCATTGTAGGACTGCTTTGTGGTGCATTGACACATCACTTCCTGTGCTAGAGAAAGAGAGACTAAATCACTTTTACAAGGTCATTTGCGCACACTGCAACACGGTTAGTCACGCTTTCTCCTGACAGCACCGTTCACAACACACCACTATAGGTAAAACGGAGAACAGAACTGACAAAGTAAACTAAAGGAATCTGTGATCATCCAAGCCTTTATTTTGAGAATTTAGCAGTGAGATGTTTTTGTGAATAAATTCTTAGCCCCTTATCATTCTGGCCTGTTCCCTAACATGTCTGACCAAAATCATATACAGTCCAAACTGAAACAGTTTCTGAACCCTTTGGAGCACAAGCAAATGGCTGGACACTTTTTGAAGCTGAAACCCTGTAGTTTTAGCTTCTGATGACTCACAGGTTCTAAATGTTTTTATTGGTAAATATAAGCTGAAAGTAATTGAGATAAAAATGAGTTTTAGGGACCTAAAATTACTCAAAAACATTTTAGGTAGAACCCATACAAAAGTCCCACAAAAAGTTAAAATTTTACAGGACTTTAGGAGAAGCTTAGAGTGGAACTGAGTCTGATTCTTCTCAGAGGCTGACTCCTGTTAAGAGGCTACAATGTTCTTTTTATTTTTAGCATTTCCAGGTGCTTCGTAGTTTGTTTTTATCCAATTTTGAAGAAAAAAATGGAATGGCCCCCAAGGGACGTTGGAATTAAAATTTATTTTTGTATAGCCCAAAGTCTCAACAACGGTCGTCTCTGAGGACTTCCTAAGGTTATTTTAACAAAAGGTCAATGGTAGGAAACACAACAATAAACATGCATTGGTCAAAACCAGTAATACAGAAATAAGACTGTTTGTAAGCATGATAAAGCAGATTATTAGTAAACAAGCAAATGAATATTTGTATAGCTTACCCTTCCTTAACCTTCTTCTTGCAAAAAAAAAAAAAAAAAAAAGAAATCTTGAGGAGAACCACAGTGAAGGAGAAGCCACTCCATGGATGGACAGCGATAGATGTGACTAGACTGCGTGGGTGAGTTTAATCAAGGAGTTGGGGTTAGATAACAAAATGGCTGACACCATAGATCGTAATACAAAATAGATATCTGTCATACAGTGTGTTTGACGACAGATTAGGCTAGAATGCTGGCTAGGATCACGACTCAGAGAGAATCCTCATTCTGTCAACCCTGTAATTCTGCCTCAAGAGGGACTGAGTCCCTCCTCCAAGGGCTACAATGTTCTTTTTTAACGCTAGCTATTTTAACCTTCGTAGTCAATTATGGTTATCCAATTTTGAAGAAAAAATAATGGAAGGCTTGGCCGCAGGTTAGGACGTTGGAGTGTTAGCTGTGAGTGCAGGCTGGAGTCTCAACAACGGTCGTCTCTGGACATCCTAGAGACCAGAAGGCAGGTAGGATCAACACACACAATGTTTGCATTTGTCCAGAAAACACAATAGTATAGACAAGCTAAATAGCCTGGATAAAGCATGTTCAAGAGACATACCACGATGAATCTATTGAGGCTTACCCTATCCTTAAACCTTATTCGTCCACAAGTCTAAATGCTCTGGAGCTCACTTTCAGTGAGGCCATTGATGGACAGGTGTAGATGTGAATGATGCGGTGAACAACGGAGGTTAAATTGTGTTAACATAAATGAACCATAGATCTGTAATGCAAAAAAATAATTCCATTTGCTCTGAGCAGTGAGTTTGATTATGGGAGCGCTCAAATCTTAACTGTAAGTGGTCAATGTTGGCCTTGAGTCATATGTGCTGATAAGGGCTGTGCTCAAATGATAAACACTTCCAATGAGACGAGAGGTATTTAAAGACAATTTGAAAATGCTGATTTTTTTCTAATCAAGAGCTTGTTTAAACGTACTGTTACTTCAGTATGAGGCTATGAAACACAACTATAAGAGACATAATACTGTTTTATTGAGTAAACCATAGAATAGTAAGCTGCCTCCACAATACGATTTTGTCAGTTAAAGTCTGTTCTCTTCTCCTTTTACAGAAATTCACTGTTAAAATAAAATTGTAAATGTTGCTTTTTCTAGAAAAAGTCTAATTGCTTCTTTCATCATAAATATTACTGACCTAAGTTCCATTTTGTTAAATCAGTTCCGTTCATTTGGTAGGGTCACATAAGGAAGCCATTTCATATTCAACGTATTACTGTTCTGTTGTTGTCTGCAGATAAAGCATTACAACCAAATCCTCCACACTTTGCTAAACGCACCATATTGACAGAAATACTGTTAAATGTACCTTAGCGACACTCTCTTTTATGTCTATGCATATTCTTGGATCTTTGCCTCTTGATTTCTGACATCAAACTGCCCCCTTGCCATTTGTCGCTGAATATATTAGCATTTACATGATTGATTGAATTAATTCATTATTTTGGCTGTTTTTGATGTATTGAATAAAAAACACAACTGCCTGTGGGTTGGGTACTGAATAGGAATTACCCTGAGGAGCATAGCTAATTAGCAGGTATTAGCATATGCAAATGAACGGTGTTATCTCCTGTACAAAATGTTTCTTATGCTAAACACTGGCTAATCACTTTAAGGATTTGAGCTGTTTAAACGCTGGTAATTGTATACTGTTCAAATAGATTGGCTTGATTTGCTCAAAACCAAGGTAAAGGCATGATATATACTTGTCTTTTGTGTCCACTTTCACTTTCACCTTGCTGCTGCCTGTACCCCGCACTGCAGCTCCTTTGATGAGAACTCTGAAAAGGGAATAAAAGATGTGCTTTGGCTTTAGAATTACATCTACTTGGAGATGTTTAAGTGGTGCCACAGAAGTTATACTGCATTCATGACAGCAACAGCAGCTCTGACGTATTGCCACAGTTATAAAAACTTCCTGTGCTAGAGAAAGACAGAGACAAAATCATTTTTACAAGGTCGCTTGTGCACACTGTAACATGGTTAGTCACAGCCGCCTCTGACAGTATCATTCACAAAACTCCATTATAGGAAAAAACGGAAGAGAACTATTTAGCAAACAAAATAAATCCACTCAAAATACTAATGTATCCACATGCATTTACTTTGGGTCTGAGTGGACATATGTTCTACAGTGGCGTGTCCACTTTTTTTTCCCACAATAGGGTGATTTAGCCTGCTAGATTTTATTTCACTCCAGCTTTTAGGTCATATGTCAAAACGATTCCGGAAAACCAGGAAGTGCAATTAGCTGATTAAAAAACAGAGATTAAGTGGCCAGATACAGCCCACATTGTGTGAGAATCACCCACAACTTCCATTCTGAATTGTAATATTTTTCATAAATACATAATATCAAGTCAAAAAGTAAATATTTAGGTATTTAGAAATAGGCTGGCACTTCCTAGAAAATCTTCTGCCATAAATAGAAACTTACCAGCCTCATCCTTATAAAACATAGTCAATTAACATTTCAGTCCATCTGTCTCTATGGAGATGGCTCACCAAGCACCTTTTGAAATCCAGTCTATTAACAATTAACTTTTCATTAGATGATTATCCTTCAACATCAACATAAACAAGTCAAAGGAACACAAAATGTATTCTGTTGGTGATAATTCACCTAAAAACACTTAAAAATTAAATGCATTATACAAATGGCAAAATACTGAAGCAATGTATCAGCACACTTGGATATGCATCTGTTGTCTGTCTTTTCTAATGCCTGGGAGACAAAAATACATTCCTTTTGTGGAGTTCTTTCCTGTAAATGGGACCCTGTGGCGGAGCGGTCTCACTCAGATCTGTACTGGATCACAGTGGACAGCAGAAGCCCACGGGCAAACTGAACATCCAAGATCTTGTTTTCTGAACACATCCTCACACACACACGGTCTTTTCTGTCACAGGTACTGCATAATCTACTGACAAAGAAAGCATGTATGTATTGTAGGAGGTGAGAATACACGCAAGTTCCTGCGCACCTGGAAACGTGGACCTATGAATCATGTCAATCATGTCAATTGGTTCATCATGTTACATTGAACACTTTACTAATCTCCTGCCGTAGGAAAGAGAATGAGTCAAATGAGCCAGAAGAACTCCTTTTGCTCTTGCTGCACTTGTTGAAGCTGATTTGATCACACTCAAAATCCATTGTGATAATTGAGCGCTCTGCTGGAACCCGGGGATTCATTATTATTCGAAGTAATTCTATCAATGGAGAAGAAAAAGTATTCAGTCGATATGTAATATAATGATACTACAAAAAGCAGTATCATAATATTAGTGCATACAATTTTTATAAGTTCACCATCAATAAGTATTGTAGTAGCAGGTGAAAGAGATTACTTTAACTAAACCTTTTTCTGTAAAAAAAAACATATTTAAAGCATCTCTGTTCAAAGTCACCAATATATATATAATATATATATATATATATATATATATTATATATATATATATATATATATAATATATATATATATATATATAAAAGAGACAATTTATATTAGCATCTTTGAATAGAAGCACTATAAAACGGAATTTTCTAAAGCATGAAAACTGCAGAGGATTACAGAGAAGTGAGACAAATCAGCTTTAGCTTGCTGTTACAATAGTTAATGATGGTGAACTTTAAAAGACAAAGATAAAATTCCGCGCTTTACTTTCTCAGTAAAAGACCACAAAAACTGCATTTATTTTGCACAAACTATGCATTACCAACCCGAAAATCGATGTAGAATTAGATTGTTTACTTATTTTGTCCATGAAAAAGGAATGTTAAAAAAAAAAAAAAAAAAAAGGGAAAATACTGGAGAATCAACAGTCAGTAAGTTGCATAGCATGATGTTTTCAATAGCCCCTATGACATGCCTCTGTCTGCAACACATGTCTTCTGAGTTGAAGGTCAGAGCCATACATCAATAGCAAACAAGGCCGGGGGCCAGATGGCCTCCACCTCATTCATCGCCCAAGGTCTAAAGATCTATTAAATTGAAATAAGTGCTAGAGTATCTGGGTGTCTTAACTAAAGAGATTTGTCTAACTTAGAGTAAGTCATTTTTTAGACGAATGCAGATATGTATTCAGTTTTGTCCTTCAAATAAATAAAATACATTAAATACAACTACTATTTGTATACGTCAAAGATTAGTAAGGTTAATTTAGTTACAACTGGCCCTTCGAGGACAATCAGATGCCAATGGCCTTGTCAAATGAGTTCGACACCCCTGCATACATGGACTGTGCAGGCCTTCAGGTCAATGTGGAACACAATGTAACCAGTCATTCCCCAGATTACCATGTCTCCAGTGTTCCAGTCTGGAAGTCAGGCTCCTCCTGGGACACATCCATCTTCTGCAATGATAGGCAATCCCATCTCACTTTTCCCCTTTTTCTTTAAACTCTCAAAGGAATAGTAAAGTCATTAGCAGGTAATGAATACAGGATGTGTGTGATTATAGTCTTCTGGGGCCAGAACTGTACCAGTGACTAGAGCTCATCTACGCTCCAGGGAAGATCGGGTAAGTTTGGTTATTTTGGTTCAAGCTCTGAAGCAAGACACATAGTAATTGGTTGGCACTTTAACGGTGTGTATATAATATTATATAATATATATATAAAATATATATATATATATAGACACACACCACACACGTACAGTATATATGTGTGTGTGTGTGCCATCTCTGTTCCCTCTTCACGGTGCATGGAGATCTGATTTTCACCCCGTAGTGTGCGAACGGGAGGGGAGTAGGAAAAGCCTTGTGCTGTGATTGGATGACATGCTGGGTGATACATCGTTGAACTGCTTTGACCGCTGTGCTGTGAATGTTACCATCAAGACCCTGTCACTGCTGAAATATACATCAGGATTGTGGCTGGTTAAAAATAAATGGAGTGTAGGGGATCTGCACAGGGTGAGGGTAGACCTGCCCATTGCCAGTGTGATTATGGCACCGTGGCTCTCTTCAGTGTCACTGGACTCATTTGGGGAATGCCTAGCATGTGTCTGCCTTTGCTTAATGCGCTTTACATGCAAGATGTTAAAAGCAAATTTGGTACTATGCTTCTCTTCGACAGTACTGCAACTAAGCAGCAAAAATTTTTTTTTTTCATCTAAAGAAGAAAACTTCTGGCTAGTAGTTGAAAGCTTGACATCACTAGCATCTAAGCTCTTGTGGTCCCAGGATCTGTGATTGAATCCTGGACTGTAGTGGTCAGTGTCTATCAAAAGCACTTTATAAATGAAGGAGAGGTGAAGCAGTGACAGGTGATGGATGTGGGAAGTAAAGACTGGTCTGTGTGGTCTGTTCCAGCAAGTTGCTATAGTATGGGGTTGAATAAAGGTTCTTAAAAGTGCCAGAATGCACAGAATAAAGATTATAAAATGTGCTGTAGACTATGACATGCAGGGCACGCCATGATCCAATAAATTTTGCTTTCTATGCCTTAGTGTTCATTCCCAAATGAAAAGTAGCTTGTTCTATACTTTCAGTTGGATCTATGTCAGGCATCAAAATGTAATGCCTAGTCTTTGGAATAATAGAAATAAGAGATGTTAAAATGGGCAGTGGCACAACATGAGAGAGAATTTAATTATAAGATTGTATCCCTGACCAGACTGTTTTGCCAGCATAGCGGCACATGTAGCACTGCTGAAGATAAATTGAGTCGGGGAACGTATTTTGCAAAATAGCACACCCCAATTACACAGCAAAACATGTTCAGAGTTTTCCAACAGACAGATTACCATCCTTTCTGTTTAAGATTCCACAAAATTCTTCATCTATAAGTTCAAAGAAAGTGTAATATGCCGAAGCAAACACCAGGTGAAATCTCCCATCTGTTAGAGATGGACTGTGTCCTCTATCAGCAGGGGATTAAAATACTGTTTCTGTAAACATTGTGCATTGGACTTGTGCTCACGCTCAGATAGGAACCAGAAGGCCCAGGAAATCCCATTCCCTTGTGCGTTTCCTTTTGACCCGGACACAGTTTGGATAAATGATTAGCTGCAGGAGCTGAGTTGTGCAAAAGCTCTATGCATACCATTAAGAAGAGTACTGTCACTGTCACAGGATGAGAGCAATGATAAGAGTGAAAAGCAACCTTCAGCGGGCATCTGTTGATGTAACTAATATTTACGAGTTTGAAATTGTAATGTATTTTCTCTTCAATAACAGCGGTGCAACTGCAGCGGATACACAATGTCCTTTCACCTTCTGAACACACTCATTGCCATGGTTACCAAAGAAATATCAGACCTTTTCCACTTTTCAAATCTGGTGTCAGTGTAATTACTCCCTGATTTTTCCTCAACTATGCTTCACTGTTTCTCTTTAAATCAATACTGACAGCTCATGTATGCTGCGCAACATCAAGGGAGGACGGAAAACTTGAAAGGTTTTGTAGTATACGTGTGGGAAAGTACAATGTCTTGGAGAAGACTCCAGTGGTAAATATCAGTTCAAATCACACAGTAGGTCGCACGTACCCTTGGTGCTTTTGTGTTTCTAATTACTGCACACAAAGCTTTATCCCATCTCAAGAATGATGCTCCTTGGATTTCAGTAGTTCTTGTTGTGCAGAATGATGGCAACAGGAAACTTGAATGGTAATTGACCATGAACTTGATGCATTTTATTTAGTTAAATTCCCTCTGGTCCAAAGAAAAATTTGACACGTGTCGTTGCCATGGATAGTGAAAATTCTCTGCGCGGAGGGGAGAGTCTGCTAAAGGTTAGGATGTCAGGGATTGGCCGAAATGGGCTCTATAAACAAGGAACAGGCATGACAAAATGGCAGCTTCTGATTGGACGGTTCAGAAATAGCACATCACTGGTTGGTTGAACATAGTGTGTGCAGATTACAGACACACACTCGCCATGTTCTCATCTGCTCTTGCTAATTAGTTGTTTGCCTTAGAGAGCACAGTGTTGCCCGCCAAACTATTAGCCAAGCAAACTGTCCTCATGAATCTCAGCATTGCAGATACACAAACTACCTTTTCATCGCGCCTGTATCCATGGAAATGGTTTGATTTAACTAAAGCTCTAGACCTTCTGAGTGATGTGTTGATAGTGAAATAACATGCTTTGCTCTGTTTAAAATGACAGTTGTGAGCTTGTGGGGGGCAATCTTGTCCCTCATTCCCCTATTTTCCTTGGAGCAGCATAATGAGCCATCCACCACTGCTGACAACCTTACATCAGCCGGCCAATTAATACTCATGTTGCTTTAATCAAGCCCTGCGCACACGCCTAAGTCCAACTATGTCCTGGCAATGGTTATTCAATTTGATTTATGTTTATAATGAAGAATGCGCATTGTGTCAGATGATTAGTTCTCACTGGGAGCATCTTGGACAAAGGCACAAAGGTCGAGTTACAACCAATAGAGATTGCAGTGGATTCATTTAAAACGTACAACATCCTGTAGTCAGGCACTTGAAAAACATACACATCTAAGGCAGCGTGCCATTGTGTTTTCATCTGACTGAGATAAAAACCTACTTGGCTCACATGAATCGTTGTGAAAAAGCGGTCAGAAAAAAAACAAGTAGTTCTTTTGAGAGAGATCTTTTCCAATTATAAAAACTTGCAACAAATAAAATAAGTATTTCTCATTATCAGTGTAACGCAAGAGGGTTGGTCGGACTCAACACAACAAAACGGTCATCCCATCTTGACAAAAGGACCCAAAGAGAGATGGATAGAAGAGTGTGAGCCCTCCAAATGGTGCTGTCAGAAGATAAGCAGAGCTATTTGGTTGTGGCTGAGACCGCAGAGCTGGGTCATGCATCGCTACTTTTGACAACCACTCAGTCTACTGTCACTCCATGGACCCCCTTATCAGCAGCGGCCTGGTAACGCAACATATTTCCGGGAAAAGCATGTGTGATTTCTGAACACATTTCCACATGTCCTGCAGTCTGTTATTAGAACTGTGATATGAGTTTTGCAGCCTGAATACATTTGTCTCCTCATGCCCCTACGGTACGAAGCGCCTCTTCAGTGTGCTATGCCTAGTTTATGAACCGGCAATTTATATGTTAATTATATCACAGGGCAGATCTAACCAGGCTTAATGTAAATTTGTGGACACAGAAGTTAGTCGTATCCACTTCTGTCTCTGTTGGCGCCTTGGAATCGTGCGCTGGGCCATCTGCAGTCTGCACACGGAGCTGACACAGGTTAGGCTGATGATAGCAGATGTCATTTAATGTGATCTCCAGGGGGAAAGTGAAGGGGCTAAGGCTAATGGAGAGTGGAGCAAATCTGATTTCTGTTTGACAACATTGTGCGCTTTTCGAACTGCACCTGCCAGATTGGTTTGAACTGAGCACACAGAGCGCGGGATGCAAGCTATAGAGGGTCAACAAATAGAGTAAAGTGAATGCTGAATCTGTAGGCACATTCACAGTTTTTTTTTTTTTTTTTTTTACTTGACAATCCAGCATATTACTGGCATTCTTTTTGTTATGATTATTTATTTACATTGATTACTTCTCGAATAAATTAAACATTTAGTTAACATCCTCTGGCAATTTATATGCAAACCACTGCATTCTCGCTTTTCTTGAAGGCTTCATTAAAGATGCATTTGCAGTTAGCCATACATCTAAAACATTAGTCATTTTTCATCAGACTATGTGGAAAAGGGATGCATTAAAAGCATCAATTGAACAAGATAAGATAACACCACGCACTGTCAAAAACAAGTGTGCTGAACAAGGCTGCCCTATAAAGGTCAGTGGTACATATAGTAGGTTTGGAGATGATGAGACATTATGACAGTGGAGAGCAGCTGGGCTCTCAGCGAATGCTCCAGCGGCAGAGACATACGCTACCAAAGCTATGGAGCAGATTAGTCTCCGTCAGTGGTAGTAAACCATTCTGTCAGCTCTGGATGCAGTGGCTTGATTAGCAGCTTCTTCTCCTGTCTCACTGCCAACACCAATTTTCTGCCTGGACCCTGTGATCTGAAAAGGGGCTTAACAGTGGGTTGAAAAAGACTAGCTCATTGGTAATTCGGACTCAAAAAGAACAGTTGACCAATAAGTTTTAACAGAACACTCTGTGGGCAAGACAGTCATCTGTAAAGTGTTAATCAAATCAGGCTGTCTTTATCCGGAGAGAGCCAAGAGGCGCCATACAGGAAGACCATTCCAAGGTACGCATGCCATTTATACTGTATTATAATTATTTTTTCAATAGTGCTTCATGTTAATGAACTTGAATATGCATGATGGTCTGTAGCTGTGGGCTAAAATCATTAATTGTATCCATAGACAAACACACACACACACACACACATACATTTTGTGGACCATTACCATAACCTTAAGCTTAATGTCTACTCGCCTAAACTTAACCTAACCCTCACTCTAATCCCAATTTTAACCTATTTGAACTTAAAACCATGTGCTGATCTCTTACGAAGGATTTACATCATGGGGACCTGCTTTTTGACCCCATTAGTCTGGTCTCCAAAAAGTGAGTGTGTATTTATTCAACATAAAATATCCACAATGAAGTGACAATATGAAACAGCTGAGACTGAACTGAGAACTTTCAAATCAACGCTTTCAAACTCTATTTGAGTTGTGCAATTATATATTTATGATAACAGAGGCATATCCATATACATTCACAGACGCAAATTCTCTAAATCAATTTTCTGATATCCAACTTGGACTTGTGTGAAAACAAACGCTCCATAAACTGTTGTGCAATCCCTGCAAGCAGAGACCAAAGCTGCTCTGCTTGTGTTTAAGCCTCATATCATACTCTTACCACGATTCTTTCTTTATCATTGTTTTTATTGAGATTTTAATGTATCTTTAACTGTTATGTAAAGCACCTTAAATGACTTTGTGTATAGAAAGTTTTATACTCAGAAATCGTGCTGTTCTCGTGCTTTAGAAAAAGAATTCAGTGACCAACTCCCTCTGTGATAATAAGCACTTTTTTTTGCAGTGAATAAAAGCAGGTGTATGAACAGATAATGCAAACACCATCCGATTACACATAATGCATGGATGCTCACAGCAGCAAACCAAAATGAATTGTCTCAACCTCGCAGACATGCTTGAGATGAACTAATGGTCATATATTTTCATTGAGATGCCTAGTGTGCGGAATGAGAAGTAGTGATTGGGTATGCATCACGCAATCCCCACATCCCCCTTATCTCCAGCACTGACACAAGAAGCCCATAATTAAATGTGACTGCTGTCATCTTTCCAACTCAAACAAATGAAACACAGACACACTCTCTCAAGGGCCTTTATCAAGTAGAACCCTCTTGTCAAGTGACTTTAAGGTTTGACCAAAAGAGGCTGCTGGATAAAAACACATCAGACACACAGCAGCAGATCAAAGATGACCAGTAACTGAACATGCATCGCAATGTGGGCTAATTCACCCACATAATCAAAGAGGGATCTGAAGAACTCAAAAAACTGGACTAGGCCCTACTACTGTTGCTACCACTCTGCGATCATTAAGTATTTTGGTAACATCAACAACACTGATTGCGGCTTGCAAAAACATGGATAAGTCTCCTACTGATAAGAACACACATTCAGTAAGCATCACATAGTACACATTTTCTATTTAGGGGCCGATATACACTTTTTTGAAGCTAAATTGACAGTATGAAATGGTTTTAATGCACTTTTACTGCCTTATTTGATAAAAAAAAATAATAATAATAATTAGGAATGAGGGAAAATGTTATGTTTTAGGTTTGATACTGGTATTTGCGAGAGACTACTGTTGAAGTGCTTAGTTCTGCTTTAAAATCCACATCACAGCAAGATCACAAACTTACAAACAAATGCATTTATCTGGGGTAAACAATATTTCGTGGCATTATTATGTAAATATAAAGACCATTTTTGGTTTATTGGCTGGTTGTTTATCATTTTTACTTTTAGTCTGTTAAAATAACAAATTTGATGCTTTAAGGACAAACTGGGACTGCCATGTGCACAGAGAGACTGGAGAACTGTCTCTAAATATGATTTTCAATATGTTTTGATTCCAATATCGAAAAAATATTAATGGGTACTGATATTGATAAATTGTTCATCTCTAACATTTTCATTTAAAAGCTTGTGTAAATTAGAGTAAAAAGTGATATTGTGGTAAATGTCCAGTCTGTGTTCTTCCCACCACAGTAAATGACTCTCTCACTGTGGCTCATTACTGCAAGCGGCTCCTGTCAATAATGAGTAAGCAGCCCTTAATCTAATTTGACAGAGAGGCCACAGTTCTGCTGTCCTCTCCAGAAAAGAAGGCATTAGACTGCTCCCACACACATTTAACAAATGGAAAGAGCAGACGGCACAAACCATTAGCACACATGTTTAAATAGGCTCTCCGTGTGCACATCCTGATCAATGAGTTCAAAGTCAAACTTCCTAAATGCTAATAAGAAACATTCATTACTATTTTAAAATGTACGTAGTCCTAAAGATGCATGTTCTTAGGCTTCCTGCGTTTTTCCATGTTTGGTACTGACACAAGAACTCAAGAACTCCACTGAAATGTGAGCCCTGGGAGCTGGACACAGGACATATTTGCACTCGGTTGGTGACCATAGCCTGAATGAAAGAACCTTGAAGTCTATGCCAAAATCCATTGACTGTGAGTGATTTCATTATTGATGGGTGGTTGCTTGGTTTTGCTGAGTGACCCTACCCGAGTGTCCTGAGTAATGCCCGAAGGATGGAGCCCATGCCCCCCACTTCCTCCACACTTCCCTTTACCATCAGACTGTCCTGTCAGCCAGCCTGCAAGATGTTAATGTGATCTGACCACTTTTAGCCCATTGCATCACCCTGCACCTCTCCCTGTAATGTCAAGGGCATATATATGCAGCAGCAGCAGAGAGGAGGAGCTGTACTCTGGAGCTCTGTGACCATCAACCATCCCAAACCAGAGTTTGGGAACCACTTAGGCTCTGAAGGTCATTAACTATTTATCCTTTTGACAGCTCTGTTGGACATTTCAATTCAGATAGAAAGAAAAAGGTAGATGTGGTTCAAGTGCTGTGTTTTCAACTTCAGACGAAGTGCACATTTGATTTCTAAAATCTCACTGATAGAATGTATTAATATCCTAATGCTGTGATAAAAGCAACCACTGCAACCCAGGAGAGGAAAAGTCAAGGAAAAGATCATCAATAGTCATTAAAATTGCTATTTTATTTTTTTGAATAGACAAAAGATGAAAGAGGTCACATTCCAATCAATTCATTTAGAAGAACAAAGCAGAACTTGAAAATTAACATCTTTGATATTGCAAAGAAAAGGTAAAACACACCTTATTTGTCAGTACCCAGATGAGATAGAGAAGAGTAAAAACTATAATAAATCAAGCTATATAAGGCTAAGGTCCCACACTGGTTACTAATAGGAGACATCTAAGAAATAACAGCAATTTAATAAGGATTTAAAAATATTCCCCACATCATGCCTTACAACCTTACAACTAACCCTGTCCACATCCATGTACTGTGAGCATCCCTGGTTATAAAATGTCTGATGAATGTTTGGGTCTATAAAGTCACACATACCAAAAAAACTAAACAAAAAATGTGAGCAGACATAAGTGGTGTCATATTAAAGAAGTGGACCTTTCAGTTTGGCAGTTTTTAACAAGAAGTCAAAGGGGTTAATTAATAAATATGATCAATGTTAAGGTTTACACAAAATATACAATGATAATATACTTTATGCAATAGTAAGTAACCTGAAAAATCACACTTCAGAGTTTTGTCTCATCATTTTAGTCCAAATTTGTTTGGATATACTTGAACGTTTTATTAGCTTCTAAACATATATGTCAAACAGTAAGTCCCACCCTTGACTAGAATGATCTGAGCTGGTCACTCAGACATAATTCAACACTGTCAGACTGCTGCCTACAGGACAAACATTTAGCGTAGGTAGATGAGGTGTGTCGAGATGCCCTTTCCGGGTCAGTAGTGGCTCATTTGTCTTTTACACCTGTCTGTGATTACATATGCAAATCTAATTAAATATTGAATAATCACTCAAAATCCATACCAATCACTGCAGGGCCACTCTGACACTTAAGTGAGATGACAAGTGGGTCACAACATCTGCCTCCCAGCTGCTGTTACGTAACCCTGGATTACCCTCTCTGTATTAACATCAGGCATAATGATCTCTAATGGAATGAAGGGCACAATGCAGTACCACAAAATGATGTGCATTTTAAGTAAGGATTAAACTTAACCTATAGATATGTTGTAAAACTAATACAGGGAGTGCATAATGAGTGCTAGATGAGAATACTGCCTAATCCATCTTCCTACTGCTGTAGATCTCAAACATGTTTTAAAATGCATTTACAATGTTTTAAACATGAGTGGAGTATCGCTGAAGCACGCATGGGCCCATATGGCTGCAGCTTCTATGTAGCTGGTACAGCAATCTGTGCTGAAATGATATAAATTATCTGAACAGGGGAAGTCCATTTCTCTACTGAAGATAAAACTGGTATCAACTTCCCCATTAAAAAGCTAGCGACAAAGAATTCAAAGTATTTTATAAATGACTCTAATGCCTCCATTTCACTCGTTCTGAGCAAAAGAAATAAATGTATGTGATACAAAGCATACAGAACCAAGAGTGAAACCAGCTTTTAAACCTCCACAGCAAATATGTCTGCTAAAATCATTTCCTTATGGATTATTAAAACCTTGAGCTGGCTCCTTTAACTGCATATAAGTGAAGCATGGTGGCATGTAAATTAATGCTGTTATGGGAACAAACCAAAAGTTAATTTAGTGCAGATTTTCTTAATTGTTATCAGAAAACTCACATTTTAAAACTTGATTTTAAGACTAAGCAAACACCTTCGTACCACTTAAGTCCCACAATTAAAAACAAACTCCTCACATTTTGAATAAAATAAGATCATTTAATATGCAAAACAACTCTCAACGGTGTCTTTGCACTATGCAGCTTTTCTGGCGGAAGGTCTTCATAAAAATTATATTACTTTATATTACAGAGGTAAGCAAAAACCAAAAGAAAAGTGGAAGGAAAGCTTAAATCTGTGTGGAAATTAGTTTGTTCACTAAAATACAGGTAGTTTGCTTGTTTATGTTGTTAGCACTCATTAGGTTACCGACAAGATTCACCTCTAAAAGTTGTGAGAAGTGCCTAAAACACCTTGTGAGGAATCATTTGGAGGCTCAGAATGCATTAGGTAAGTGATCAAAACTTAACCTAAATGTTGTCATCCTTCTTTCTATAAAATGCACCTGATTAAGAAACATTGATACATTTTTTTTAAAGTTCCTATTTGTGAGGATTTCCTAAACACTACAGTCATATTCTTTGCTTCTCTTTGAAAGTGAGAGTAACAACACAGACTTGTCCTCTTTGGCCTGAGCTAGTCCTGGGCTGGTGCTGCTGCTGCTGCTGGTGCTGCTGGTGCACTGGGCCTCTGCGTCGTCATCACTCTGAGTCATCTCATTTTAATATGCTGCTGTGATGAGCTGTACTGAGGCGGTCCCAGGAGAACCCACTCTCAGACATGTGGTTAGCAACTACTCTTCCACAGCACACATTAGAAGGATCACGCTATTGCCCTGTAGAGGCGAGGTGATGTTGTCTCCTCCTTCATCTTTCACTTCTGTCACATTGGCTGAGTATCTGGAGCACACGTTAAGAGATTAGTTTGACATATGCATGTGAGCTTTTACACATTCTTGGCCTCCACATGTGACCAACCAGCAGGCTTGGACTTCAGGCATTGTTCAGACTGATGCATCTTCCTCTTCATCTTCTTCGTATTCTTTGTATTCTACGTATTCTTGTTCTCTTCTTCGTATTCTTCTTTGTATTTTTCTTCATATTCTTGTTCTTTGTATTCTTCTTTTTCATATTCTTCTTCGTATTCTTCTTTGTATTCTTCGTCTTCATATCCTTCTTCGTATTCTACGTATTCTTCTTTGTATTCTTCTTCTTCATATTCTTCTTCGTATTCTTCTTTGTATTCTTCGTCTTCATATCCTTCTTCATATTCTACGTATTCTTCTTTGTATTCTTCTTCGTATTCTTCTTCTTCTTCGTATTCTTCTTCGTATTCTTCTTTGTATTCTTCCTCATATTCTTCTTCGTATACTTCTTCATATTCTTCTTCTTCGTATTTTTCTTCATATTCTTGTTCTTTGTATTCTTCTTTTTCATATTCTTCTTCGTATTCTTCTTTGTATTCTTCGTCTTCATATCCTTCTTCGTATTCTACGTATTCTTCTTTGTATTCTTCTTTGTATTCTTCTTTGTATTCTTCTTCTTCTTCATATTCTTCTTTGTATTCTTCCTCATATTCTTCTTCGTATACTTCTTCATATTCTTCTTCGTATTTTTCTTCATATTCTTGTTCTTTGTATTCTTCTTTTTCATATTCTTCTTCGTATTCTTCTTTGTATTCTTCGTCTTCATATCCTTCTTCGTATTCTACGTATTCTTTGTATTCTTCTTTGTATTCTTCTTTGTATTCTTCTTCTTCTTCTTCTTCTTCTTTGTATTCTTCCTCATATTCTTCTTCGTATTCTTCTTCGTATTCTTCTTCATATTCTTCTTTGTATTCTTCTTTGTATTCTTCTTCTTCTTCTTCGTATTCTTCTTTGTATTCTTCCTCATATTCTTCTTCATATTCTTCTTCGTATTCTTCTTCGTATTCTTCTTCATATTCTTCTTCATATTTTTCTTCATATTCTTGTTCTTTGTATTCTTCTTTTTCATATTCTTCTTCGTATTCTTCTTTGTATTCTTCGTCTTCATATCCTTCTTCGTATTCTACGTATTCTTTGTATTCTTTGTATTCTTCTTCTTCTTCTTTGTATTCTTCCTCATATTCTTCTTTGTATTCTTCCTCATATTCTTCTTTGTATTCTTCTTCATATTCTTCTTCGTATTCTTCATATAATTAGTATTACTATTTTGTATTATTATTTTTTTTAATAATATTATTCATGTCTTAAAATATGATCATAAACCCCAAATTATTTGAAATATCTACAACATTTCATTTAGTAATAATCTGAATCTAACAGGGTTCTATGCTAATTTAAGAAAAGAGACAAATCTCCAATAAAATATAGGCTTTTCTGACCAAAGTGTGTTACTCAACATATGTGTAAGAGTACAGTAGCAGGTGGGACAGCTGCCCGTCAGGGAGCAGTTGTCCTTCAGGGTAAAACACATTGAGGCCAAAGTGTTAGGGGGATGGGAAGTCATGCAATGTTTTTTTTTTCTTTTTCTCAATAGCCAAGACCCTCTTGAGTATACTACCCCCATCTGTTCATCCATATAAACAGATGTCTCCTCCAGAACCAGCAGAAAGACGCATCACTCTCTCGGCGCAATATTGGTAAGAAATCAAATGAGCGCAGCCTCAGGCCTGTCTGAGAGATGCAGGGAGTTAGGGCCATATGAAAGAAAATAGAGCTTCTACTGCAGGTTATTTTCTTTTATTCAACCAAATCTCATTGTGCCTCTCTGCTTTTTATGTTCCAGTTATTGGAGGTATCAAAGGTTTACACACTAGACACATTTACATTTTCATCTCTCACTGTGGAGCTTTAACCATGATGACTTATTTTTATGCTCAAAACTTTTGGGTAACTTTGGACACACGCTTGCAAGGCTTTTTTAACTGTGCTGTTCTCAAGCACAATCCAAACAAGCCACTGTCCGCTCACAGCATCTTGTGGCGTTGTTTGTTTGTGCTGCTGTGCTGAAGGGCTAACACTGTAGTAGAAAAAATAACCCATCGACCTGATGCATATCTAATGAAGCAGATACGAGCCTGTTACACACTCCTCCGCCAGGTTTACCATTAAACAGCTATTCAGAGAAGTGACAGTAACAGAAGGCTTCAAAACTTTTGATGTGGTCCACAGTCCTTAAGGGAAGCATTGTAAGATAGTTGAATCACCTTATTCCTCTGATGAGTAACATCAGTGAACATGACAGGGCTGGCAGCATCTTCTAAAGCCGTGGAAACTCTGGACAAACATAATGCACTTTGGAGCGTTCCATACTTGGGCAAATTTTGATTGAGCTGCTTATTTGATCATATTGTAATTCAGTGTTTTTATATTTCATGCAGCTCTGTGAAAGATTCACTGCTCATCTGATAACAGATGTCAATTTCAGTATTTTGCCCTCTATTGGAAGCTGGATTGGTTCTCTGAAATGCAAAACAGGATATTTATCTCTTTTCCTTAAAACACTTTCCTGGCCTTTGTTTGACGTTAATTAATTCAGAACTGTTTTCACAGGAAAAATTTTCATGTAAAAACTGTGACAATGTCAATAATGTGTACATGTTATGAAAAGTGCCTTATGAACCTCTTAGATTTTGTCAGGAAGCTGAGGGACAATGGTCAAACTTAAGAATTTCAGACTTCACAAACGCAACTCCCAGTTGCTCTGATCTTATATTAACTAGAGCATATAGACTTCAGTCTGATTGGACAATCTTCCCACCAAAGTGGGAGAAACCTTTGCCCAGTAGAAGACAACTCACACAGTTGTGAGTAAAGGCTCTGATCGCAGTTTCTCTGGTAAAGTTCTCTTATGGAGTTCCTTTGGTGGAGATGTGCATCTGAAAGGTAGGCTAAGGCCACAGCCTTGGCACATGACCATGGATCTAAATCTTTTGGACTCATGGTTTTTGTAAGCCATACAAAGAGCAAAAGGATGCAGTGTCCCAAAATTGCTGCTTTTTGAAAATCTTCAGTAAAAACTCAACACTTACACACCAGAGATTGAGGGACAAAGCCCACGCCTGAAAACTCTTAATCTTCTCCACATTTTTGGAGATGAGGATATTGATTCAGGCAAACTCAAGCAAACAGATGATCTGCACCATTTCAGCAACAGTCTACTACCCGACATTCAGCCACCACGTGCTAGAGCAGCATGACATCTACAACCCAGAGACAGAAGAATATAAGCCATCTTCTGCTCTGGTCGCATGAAACAATTGGGCCGGTATAGACACAGTTAATGCAGATAGGTTTAGAAAACAGTCTAGACTCTTCTGGTGCATCATTTTTAATTTAAACACTGTGTGTACATTTCTGGTCAATAAAAAATATAATAATAAATTCTTTCTCATTTTGGTGAGTGGTGCTCCAAACTAAATGTTTGTTTCTATTTCGATTCTAAATCAAATCATGAAGCTTTATCTGTACTCACCGTTCTGTGTTCAACCGTACAGAGGTCAGATAAATCATTAATAAAAACCCACTACACTGTGTTCAAAAACAGCTTAAAGCACGCACTCCTCCTATTAGTTAGCGACAGGTGGATTTACAGATCAATTTGTCCTGTTTTTCTTTCAAATAGAGTCCTTGTGCAGCGAATGCACTTCAGCGCTGGGTCTTGGTCAGGTACTTTATGATACTGTATTATGTTAGAAACACAATTAGACTCTATTCAATTCAGATCTGCGTGTCTCTCTATACAGACACTTTTTCTGGGTAAATATGGACTAAATCCATAAATATAACGTTTTAGTTCAGTGTTTGTTTGGTTGGCTTGGGTTTGGTCCAAACAAACTAGTTTGGTGCTATTTCACCATAGCTATATACACAGTTATAAACATGTCTCTTCCAGTAAGTCTCACAACATGAATAGGGAACTGGTTGATGTAGTTCACCTTGTTTAGTCCAATCTGACATTGCTATGGTTCAAGTCCGAGGTCTTTTTTATACTGTGAGCTGCTCAAAGCCTAAACTGGCAGAGCGAGAGGCAATTACCTCCACTCAGCCAGGCATTTACTGGAGGAACTGGAGCGACGGTCCAGGCTGGAACTGTTCACTTCGGATTGAGCTCATATGGGACAAAAGCAGTAGTGACAGGACACCGGACAAGGACTTAGCTTAACAAATTCAGTTCAATTTCATTATCTGTTTATTCAGATCTGTTTTGTTACACCAACATTACTGTAAAGAAACAAAAGATTTCTACTTTTGAATTCCATTAATTCAAGTTAGTTCCAACAGTTTCTCCCAAACAATAACAATAATGGAAAACTGAAAATGTTTGCTATTGTCATAAATGCCCAACATGTAACTTTATAACAAAAAACAAGACTTACAGAAAATAATGTTTAGATCTTTTTGTTGCACTAAATACAGTAAAAAGCAACATAATAATTCACAAAATAGACTAATGTGTGGAGGAGAGCCTTCTCCAGTTTTCATTATCTATTATTAATATTGATATTAATATCATCGATTGAATTGTGTATCTGACTTTTCACTCACAAAATGTTACACAATGTCACTTTAAACAAGGTTCAAAATTCTTCAAACGAAATTGTAAATATAGTTTTCTGTACATTGATCTACTGTATTTATTAATTGCATGTCCTGAAAATAATATCAAACATAAGAAATAAAGTTGCTTTGTACTTGCAAATGCCAATGATTGTCATTATAAGTTCACAGTTAAAAAAAAAAACTGAGAACCACTTAACTAATCTAGCAGTAACTCATGAAGTCTGTTCATTCAATAAATAAATGATACTTAAACTTTCACTTAAAGGTCTGCCTTTAAAAATGTTATAGAAATCTAACCTGTTATTGCAAGTTTGTCCAGGTTTGAGTGAAATTGCAGAGTAGAAAGTTTGAAAAGAACAAATAACTTCTTAAAATGGCTGTAGTCATAGTCAAGACTGAGAATCATGGCCCTCAGTGGACCGCTGTTGGCACTGAATCAAATGATATTGCCAGAGCTGTTGTTTTGTAGCCTAGTATTAGAAATGTGTGGCCTCAGTCCAAATATGTGTAAACCAAAACAACCTTGGACCATCTCTGTCACTACTTCTCTCGCCTTAGCACTTAGCACTTCCTGGTTGCTAAACGCTTTCTGACAACACTTTGTTTATGCCTTCTTTAAGCTAGAGGCCTGCAGCAGTAAAACACAAATTGATTAAAGCAGTTGCCAAAGCAGTTACACATGAGAGAAATGCGAGCGACCGAGCAAACATCCCATTACAAGCCAGGCTGAAAACACGTTGCAGAGGAAAGCCCAAGGCAACTTTCATACAAATAAAGTGATACTTTATTGATTGTACCGAGCCAGTCTCTCCCTGGACACAGAGAGGAGGATCAGAAGCAGCGTGTTCTGAGTTGTGTTCATGAACAGAAAAACCACCGCTCAAACCCGCCAACATGGCTGAACTGGTCAACTGCAAGAATAGAGATTATGCTCTTAACATAGTAAAGGATTTGAAAAGTTCACTTTGAGGCCAGGCTACAACATCTACACTTGCAACATACTTCAGTGATTCATGTGTTTTCTGAAAAGTTCTATGAAAGAAAACTGATAATTTATGTAAAGTAATATTACAGCAGAGGTGGGCAATTATTTTTATTCGTGGGCCAAACCCAGAATAGTGGTGGAGGGCCAAACTGCTAACATTGGTATAATAATTCTCATTATTGCAAACACATTTCTTCGACAGACTATAGAAGATCAGAACAAATAAAAGGTTTGCTTTGCCATAATAAACTTTGAGACTATGCTAAAAATGTTATGAAAATAAAGTCAAAGCTTAAGAAACTCATTATTATGAGAATAAAGTTGGAGCCATAAAAAGAAGCAATTTTATAGATTATTAAACTTGAAGTTTTTGCAATTTAAAATTGTAATTTTACACCAAATCTTATAAAGACTTTTATTATACTATTTTTAGGATGAGTCAAATGTTTGCAAAAATCACACAATAGATGTTCCATGATCCAAATAACAATTTTAATCTCGTAAAAAAGTTGAATATTGGAAAATAGCTTTTTATGGCTTTGACTTTATTGTCATAACATTGTGAATTTAATCTCGAAATGTTACAAGTTTATTGTCGTAGCACAAGTTTTTGTCTTTTAAACTTGATCATGCATTTTTGTTTCTCAAAAACGTGCCAGGGGCCTAATTGAAACATGTCATGGGCTGCATTTGGCCCCCTGGCCGCAGTTTGCCCAGGTCTGTATTACAGTGTAATAGTCAGCAGTAACTTTTAGTCAGTTTTTTCTTGAAATCATAATGCCTAAGTGTGCTGTGAACAAGCATTACTGTTAGATTTAAAAAGCTTTTAAGATGCAAAGAACGCTACTATGTTCTGATACATCTTTTTTTCCCCCAGTCGCCTTTTGAAATGTGTCTTTAAATAATGTGACAGATTTAACTTATACATGTTCACTCTGAACATTTGAGCTACAAAAAGCAACATGAGAAATTTTCTGCCCAGGAGAGCGAGACAATGTGAACCGCAGCTGAACAGAAAGTGCTCATGAAACCATCCTGAAACATAAAACTACAGCCTTTATCTAATTCTTTTAATTCTAAAAGGCAAGTTTTAAAGAGCTATTGTAAATTTCATGTATATTTGGGAAGAAACTATGACATATGCAGATCAATAATTCACATTTTGTTCATTGTAAAACACTAAAATGACAGCTTAGAAATAAAAACAGGTCCATTGACTTCCTGTTCAAAACTGCACAACTGATAAGCCCTGTCTCTTATTAATAATATAAAAACGCTGTTGATTTACTTTATCCAAATACAATGAACAGTCATGTTGCCTCTCAGACACAAACAAGCCAACAAAAACAAATAATTAAAACAGACAAATAAAAAATAAATAAGTCTACCAAATCAATCAACCAACCAACCAACCAACCAAACTAACTGTACATTCCTACTCCTGAAGTTGTGAGCTTTGAGAACCCAAAGAACATCAAGGGCTGGTGAAAGCTTTTAGAGAATATAATATAATATAATCACAAAACTATTCAAAAATCACTACATGAAATGGTAATGATTATGAGAACCTGAGAAGGGACGACACCATGGATCTAAAGAGAAATGTAAATAGTCATATTCATTCATATTAACATTCATTCATGTTTATTATCTTTGTTAGTATGCATGTGCTTTAGCTCAGTTTATAACATAGCTCTAAGTAATTTAGGAACTCTAAATGGCTCTAGTTTTATAACTGCAGTGAGCTTGTAATAAATCATACTTAAGCAGCTTGACCCATAGGCAACAATAAAAATGATGTTTAAATTACTTAATCTAATGGACAACACAAAACTACTCAGTTGAATTTTGTAACAAAACAGCAAAACAAGCTGAATGCCAAAACTTTTTTTTTTCAATTACTGGTAAGCTATAATAATTCTGTCCTTCAAAGACATAACTGAGAAAACAAATGATTCATTATTCTGAGTGCATGCATATCCATCAGATGCCAGAAGAAGCTCTTATTGTCAGCCCTAAACCCAGTGGTGGCTTAGTGTTATGACAGAGGCCTTGGCCTGTCCACTGCTCTGCATGTGGAAACATCTCTTTTGCAATCCGTTGGCATCATTCTGTCTCTGCCCAGATCCTCATCACAAGCCTGTGTCAGGGATAATTAGGCCGGGCTACAATACCCACAATCTCTCTGGTACTTTGACTTCACTCCAAATGTGAAATGATCTCGAGGCTGCATTTCCAATACATAAGTACTGTCATTATTTAGATGTAATGCAACCATTTAGGATTTGACTGCTGAACACAACAACCATTAGAGTATTGTAAGCTCATAATGAATGGTAAACACAACTACAGTAGCTCTGCAGTACAATATACAGAATGCAAAATACCGATTAGCTATTACATACCAATCTTAATACTGTGTTCTTGAGCCAGAATTTTTCTGCAGTAGCAGAAAAATACAGTCAACACAATAACAACAGACATTTTGAGCCATCATGAAAAAGCAGTGTATTCTGTAAATGCAATACAATACTGATATGCATGTCTGTGACACACATTTGTATCATGCTTTGGAACTTTTGTTTTGTTGTTAATAGCATTAAAGCATAAAATGTTTTGTATTGCTAATCTAAGATGCATTTTAGAAGGTAATTATTCTTGATGAAGAATTATCTGTACCAATTAGATTCCATTTCAACCCAATTGCATTGCTTTCTTTGTGTAGTCCTCCGGTTAATAGGGAAACATGCTCACTGACTGCAAAACACTTGCTTATCACAAATAAGCCTTTCTCCTTGATACAATATCAGCTGAAGAAGTGATTCATTAAGAGGCAGCACACAGGGATCTTAATTAAACTGTGTAGGTCATTTTGACATTAGTTGACATGTGGCACACTGTTTGTTCCAAATATTTTAAATATCTTGAAATCAGACTAATTAGCAAATCACATCTTTGGTCTTGGTTGATGAGCACAGAAGGAGCCGTAATTCACCTGGAGTGGGTGACACTGATAAGATTTGAGGATAAATGGGGCTCTAACAGCCATTTCTCACAACGGGGGGCAGGTGAATGAATCAAGCGCACCCCTGTGATTTGTCCTTCCAGTCAAGCAGATGGAAGCACTTGTGCACCTCTTCCATGACTGCTCTGTGATTGGGGACAATAAAGGGAAACAAAAGAAGCTGCAGAGTACAATGTGTCTCCCCATTGCGTTTAGAAGGTGAAGTACAAGACTTTAATGTGTATCTAAAAAATGTCTTATTTCGGACATTTGTAACAGGCTTAGCAATAATAAAAAAAAAACAGATTTTCCAAGAAACGCCCCTGGACCTCATCTGATTCAGGTCTGCATCATCTGAATGAAGTTTGCAAAAAGAGTACAAACCAGCCATCTTAAAGCAGTACTGAGTACATTTTTAGCATCTGTCAGCTCTCTCAGTTGCTTCTCAGTATGTTCTTGCAACTGGTGCATCAACAGCTCTCCTGAAAAACCCCGTTCCTTTCACTTTATATTTGGCAGTATAAATGTGCTTAAAAATTGTTTTTGCTGTCTTGTTTTAATTTTGATTTAACAACTGTATTTACACAAGAGATCTGTACGTTGCGCTGAAGTTACTCACTTTTGCTTTAAATTTTGAAATCTACTTACCACTACCGTCACATATTTGGTTTATTGGTGTAGGACACTTACGTTTTAACGAGGCATTATAAATTAAGGTTGACATTGCGAAGGAGCACAAATGACGATGATCTAAAGTAGCTGGGTTCTTTTTGAGTTGTCAGATCTTCTGCAGTCACTGTTGGTGTTAGCCTTCAGATCCTTGTGAGTGAATTGTGTGGATGGACTCTGAGCATCTGCAATAAGGAAGGAATTTTGTATTATTATTTAAGATGATTGTTTATTCTAAATGTAATCTGATTCTAAATTATTAATAAACTATTAATTAACCAACTAACTCTCATTGTTTCATTGGTCAGCATTGGGTGAAATATGGATGATAGCATGCAGCAAATTGTCTGAGAATGGCAGTACAGTGAGATTAGAAAATACCATTCTGAATTCTAGGCTAGTTTGATTTTACTCCAAAATTTAGTAGATTTAGAGCTGTGTGTTGATCAAATGTTACATGTTCTTATCAAAAATTGTCATATGTTCTACTTGGCAAAAGCATCATCACAAAAGATGAAAACTTCCTTCATTCTTACCATAGATTTAGCACATATGATAGGATTATTTGGATGTGGGAAGGACCTATTAGTGCTCAGTCCTATATGTAATCAGCCTAGCATTATTCACCAAAGTTTAATGTCTCTTGTGGGCTGTAGTTTCTCAGTTTTTTGCTCATTCTTGTCTGTTGAGCCTGAAAACCTCTGTCTTCTGTCATGTCCCTGTGGTGCCAGCTCCAGGTCGTCTGTATCTTCTTAGACATGACTGACTGACCACATCCCTCTGCTCTCACTTACACGGATCACTGTGGGGAGCAACCGCAGGGGAGTGGAATAATATCTCCATAAAAAGGTAAAAACAAGAAGGGAAAGAGGAACAGTGGCTACCTCATGTCTTTACTTCTGTCTGTTAGATGGATCTGTTTGTAACTGCACAGTCTCTTAGCGACATGTCTAAATCTAGAGTCATTTATTTTAAGGAGTGAGAAAACTACAGCGCATATAACCGTCACAGATTGAGATGTATGTAAACATCGTCTTAGCCACAAAATAGCACATTTAAAGAAAAAGACACAAAATAGCTTCAAATGGGCTGCTGCAGTTCAGTTAATTGTTGGCTGTGGTTCCCAGGTGATGCTCTTGTAGTTTCTGAAAGGGAAAGCATAGTGTGAAACATAGAACGGTTGCTATGACAACAAGCCTACAGATACATATGCCGCATCCCTTCCTCTCTTGCTCGCCCGCTCACTCCGAGCACATCCAGCTGCTGAAGCCTTTGACTTGAGCATACATCACGCTGGGCAGAGACGCACAGCTGCTATGGAGTTGGTTTGCCAAAAGTGCCTCACAGCCTCTTTGCTTGGCCCAAAATCAAACCCCCAATTTGTTTATGTTATTATGTTAATAAAGGGTAGCATTTCCATATGAATATCAATATTTCAGAAGCAAGTGAGGCGTTGCTGTGAACACAGTGGATGTCTGGCAAGGAGGACAGTGTAATATGAATGGGCTTCCATTTGGAGTGTAATTTCACTCATCTGATTTTCTCTTCCTCCAATGATCTGAAAGGGGGGTATTTTTAGAGCCCAGGTGCTTATCCTCTTTGTGGTGCTGCGGGCTAATGTTAAATGAACACATCAATCTTATGCGTTTCAGAATGGGAGCGAGCAGCAGCACATTCACAGTAATGGTTGGGCCCTGCCAACAGTCTCATTCAAAAGCTCGGAGTTCTTTAGCTAAAGTTTTCTCCAACTATGACACATTATTGGCCTTTGAGTTTGATGAAGTCACCTTGACTGATGGCAATTTTGACTGAAATCTCCAAACATAAATAATACACTGAAGTGCAAAAGTAGTCCATAAAACATAATGGGCTGCTGTTAGTGGTATCAGGGTGACACCATAGACCAGATTGTAAATAATACATCAAAGAGGCATTTAACTTCCCATTTGTGAGTTTGAGCTGCTTGAAAATAGATTCTTAACATATTCCACCAGTTAATGGCTGCTGCATATTGTCAGTCAACATAAGGTGTGGTTATGCTAAGTGCCTTGCAATCCACTAATCAAAGTGCAACTAGTTAATCAATCAAAACAGTGAGAGATGAGTCATCTGTCCCCGAGCCATATATAAACGGAAGAGCATGAAGGGTCAGCCATCTTTAATGTGTGCCTAATGCATTACAAGTGCGCACTGCAGCGCTTTAGACTTTGTGTATGAGATGTTTGAATTATGTGCTGTTGTTAAAGCCTGATGGGGAGATGCAGCGGCACATCACTCATGCTCTGTTGTGTGGACTGTTCTATTAGTCCTTGTGTGTTAAACATGATTAAAAGGTCTCACTATCGTACATCCATCTGAACTTTGTGACCTACTATACCATCGCTCCTGGGGCATTTTGTAATCATTTTCATGAACTACAAAGACCAAACGAGCTAAATGCAACACATCACGTAGCCCCTACACTATTTACTGCAGTGGACTAGTTCTGGAGACAGTTTTATTGTCATCATCAAATTAATGAAAGTGAACACCTAATTAATGTCCTCTATTGTCGTATGCAGCAGACAAGTACATCGTAACTGGCAGAAGTTAGTCATACATTAACTGTCAAAACTCTGCTCTGCTGTAGATAGAGGACGACAATGCTGAAAGGCTTTGTTTAGCTTTAAACATTTAGTATGAAAAATATGTTGGGCAAGTAAAACTTTGTTGATTTTAGACATCTGCTTATCTACACAGATACAGCAGAGACAGATGGACTGAAGGCTTTTGCTTGGAGAAAGTTTATATGACATTTAGAAAATCAGATAAACTGGATTATTCTTTGGAGAGTGCTTAAAAATAACAAGCTTGAAGTGTAGCTTGTGCATACATGTATTATGAATTGCAAGTTGTATTTAAATGTATAAAATTAAATGTCATCATTAGTAATTTTCACATCTGAATTTGAGTGGTGCCTAAAGGCAGATCAATGTGTGAGCGAATGAAGAGTAGGTGGTATGAAAGCGTAACCTCTGACCTCTGTCAGCTGAGCATCGACAAACTGAACTAATGCCTTTTCAGGCCTGTCCCCTAATTTAGTTTGCTAGAGGACAAATGCCATCATCTGGATGGTCATTGGGTCCAACTGCAGGAATCTGATTGATTAGGCTGGGCTGAAAGTTGGATTGGGAATTGTCATATAGTGGAAGCGCTGTGTGATGGCCTTTTATAGGCCATCGACTGATTTATAAGTGGGACAGCCTTGTGATGAGTTCAACTCACTATTGATTCAGAGCGTTCATATCAGACCATGTTGTTGGCAATGTTGCACACAATGACACCAAAGCTCAAGTATTTGCCTGTAATAAACACTAAGCATATTACAGCATTTCTTTATTGATGTTTCCACATCAGCAGATCACTGTGAGTTTCTTGTGATTGATTCAGAATGATAGCCCTTTACAACACAGTGACCAAAGTGATACATCAGTGCACAGTAACAATGAGACATGCTGAATGTTAAAAGCTGAACCAGGCCCCCATTGTTTCTAAGCTCGGTCACCCCAAGAACCCCAGGAGCTGGTTTGTTTGTATTTCGAACATTTAAAAGTTCAGTCTCAAGGCCGTTAAGAGAGGGAAGCCAATGAAGTTCAGAATGTATGACTAAGAACACATGGTGAAGGAAGCATGAACATAAATGGCAGCAACGTCCATCTGTATAAAGAGCTGTTGAACTGTGTAAAGAACTGCGACAGAGGCAATTTGTCCTTGGAGCACAATTTGCTCGGCACTGCTAAAGCTAAGCTATTGTGAGGAGAAAACAACCCCGCTCTGCAGTTGTTCTGCTAGGAGGACTTATGTACTGACCTTTAAAGCTGGAAGATATGCACGTGTACCTTATAAATTACATTATCTAACACATATGTATGTGGTACACTTATCATTAGCCCCTTTTCAGAAATTACCAGTGCAGCACACTTTGCATTTTTCACAATTCGATTTGAATAGAGCTCAGTTATAGATTAAAGACAACAAATACTGTATTAATAAACGTCCTTGAAGAAAATTGTCAATAATTAAACTAGATACTGCACAGATGTTTTGCCAATCACTACATCTTTGCCATGTTGTTCAACACTGTGCTTGGAGTGGCCAGCAGCACTCTGTAGACCTAATAAATGAGCCCAAACTGCTATAGGGTAATGTTTTCCTCGCTTGTCATAAAGGTCTTTTTGAAATCCCATTTACTCCCCTTGACAAATACACAACTAATTGAGCAAAGCCTGCATTTCAAAGCAAACTAATTGAGCCTGACTGGGAGGGTGTGCATGCAGCTATTCTCTTGTACTTTTTGGCTTATACTCTGCTCTTTGAAGTGCTATAAACAAAAGGGGCATTAAAAGCAAAGTCAGAAGGACATTTTACACTGCTGAAAATAGGATCAAGTGTACGTGAAAGTTAGGATGCTAATGATCAGACTTGTTGTAAATTTAATGAAAAGATAAATTCTCTCCTAAAGCTCGTGCCACAGCTTAAAACTGGACCATATGCCCAGAGAATCCATGCCCGAGGTCACCTTGAAAGCATTAGGATTTAATATGATTGACCATGCAGTCTTAGTCAGGGATTACTGTGATCTTGTCCGTATGCTCTCTGATAATGAGACAAGTCTGCATTGACGATTATAGGTAGGAAACAGAGGTGAAATAAGCTCAGACTAACAACTAAGAAACATTATTACAGTCTAAAACATCAGAAGATCAAATCAAATGAAGAGGATTGCATTACCTAACCAAATAGGAGATGGATGTGATGAAGCTGCGGACTCAATAATGTTTCCCATTCTCAGCTTTTATCCTGGGCACTCGGGGTCAAGGATGTCTTTATAAATGTTATCTGATTGCCCAGTGCTTTTCCAATGCTTCAAGACTGTGCAGAGAAAATCATTTCTGACTAAAATATTGATGATACACACGGTCTATCAAGTGTGGCAAAGCAATCAGGCAATAAGAGAAGGGTGAAAAAAAATAAACCAACGCAGATAAGCGAAATCAATCGGACAGCGTCACCTCAGATTTACACAGGTGCTACAAGAAAGCCTGGTCAGCCTGATCAGGTAGTCAGAAGAAATATGCTTCACCTTAAATAGATTGACCTCAGCTCCGGCCTTTTATTAAACTTATCTCTGAAATTGCACTGGCTTTGACAAGGTATTATGATAAATCAATCCCCCTGATTCAACGTTTAGTGTTGAAGTGCTTAAAGCTTGGAATGAGTCAATCTCTGTTAGGTGATGGTTGGTCTGGGAGATATTCAAGGGGTAAATCTCGCACTTTAATTGGTGGGTATAATGCAAAAAGTTGTGGCATGTACTCTATAAGAATAAAGAAATTAGGTGATTAAATGAAAGACTATGCATACCAGTAACATGTCAAAAAGTCAAGACTTTATATTTTTAAGGAAGAACAAATAGAGCTGATGAAACCGATGAATGGCCAAAATACAACATAGAACAGAATACAAAAAATACTCACAAGGGTAAACGGTAATGGCAACTTATAATAATAAGTCAGAAGAAAACCATGAGGCCGTGTGATCCAGGGCAGTGACAGTATTTGGGTGTGTGTGTGTCTGTCTCTGTGTGTGTGCAACCAAGCTTGTGTTTGTGTTTTTGATGACTCAGGATCTCAGCAGAGGAATAAACTTTTTGCTTCTGGTAAAAAAAATAAAATAAATAAAGGAAAAAACTTGCAGTTTCAAAGCTACAAAGAAGGCATTAACACCACAAAGGTTGATTATTGACTGCTTTTGCTTCTCATCCTGTTTTTGTTTCCTCAAAACACACATAATTTTGAGTATAGAATCTGAATGCAGGTAGACAAACAAAAAAACAAAACCCTGTTTCAAATCTAAGGTTTAATCTACAAGGTAACAATTTTTTCTCATTCTCATAAAAATATCATTATTGTTTGCAGAGAAGATTTATTTGCCTACATAATTGCAGCTTTTGCAATTTAGTAATTGAAACACTTTGATTTGATTGCATGTATGCAACACTAATACTCAACTTAAGACTTGGGTAAATGATTCACATGTATGTTTGGATCTTTTGGGTTATAGCTAGAGACCGACCGATATGGGTTTTTCTCGGGTCGATACCGATGCCGATTTTTAAAGGTTTTGTCAGCTTTTGCCGATGTCAATGGCTAATTTTCAAGGCAGATATATGAGGCGGATTTTCTTATTTAATTGTTTTTTAAACACAGCCGAGATGAGACAGTATATCCAAAAAAGAAAAAAAGTTCAATCTAAACTATTATTTTGTCTCATTGTTTAATGAATACAACATGTTTATGCTCCTTACAGAACAAGAGTATTTCCAGAAAGTAATTTTCAAAACACAGCAAAATGGAGACATATAAAACAAATGGAATCATTTCTCTCCAACTAAGTTGGAGCTCAGTTGACCACTGTGAGGGCAGCTCTACTGTGCAGACGACTGTTCAAACTCAAATATCGGCCAAAAGAAGACTGATGTGGCCAATATCAAAAATCTAATTATTGGCCTCAAAAATATCGGCCAGCCAATATACACTTTCACTGTCTTTGAACGACTGCACTGCTGAGTAATTTGACTTAATTATTATATTCTATTTTATTCCATCATCATAAACTCCATTGCGAATGGTGAATTAAAACTCTAATACTAATGTGTCATCTCTGTACAGTCAATAGAGACATTAATACATGGGCCTGTGTGCCGCATCACAGAAGCCATTCTAACTCCATTGGTCAGACTCTAATCCCTGACAATGGCAGGCGTGCTTTATATTATACACCACACAATGATGACCTTCCACATTCACCTTCCAGGGTTTAGAGCAATAATACAAAACATGCATGCGTTAATCTTGTGCTCCACGCTTCAGTCCTCCCCTAACCCTGAGGGAATGTCACCGCCGCGCTGACAGACGCTGCATACCTCCAGGAAGCGACAAGAGCATGGGAATAATCAAATCAAACATTTATCATTCATTTTGTGACGCTGAGGTACAATGAAAAAAGAGCAAGGAAAAGAAATGAACAGGGCAAATCAGGGGTGCAGATGTGTAAGGGAAGTGACAGGCCTGTTTCAAGTGGAAAAAGAGTAATAATTCATTCATACAGAAAGACCTGGGGTTTACAATATTCATGTCACAGCACACAATGAAAGGAGGACAAGCCCTTTCAGTAATGTACTTCCTCAAATAGACTTTGTTTTAAGGTAGCAAAAAGGACAAACTCACAAACTGACCCAGATATAACTACTCTCCAGACAGTAGAATAAAACTGTACCACTGACAAAAAGTTTCTTGGCAAGTGTGAAAAAGGGGAATAAATATTTTAAGAAGCTTCAAAGTGTAGAGCAATCAAATTTGTTGGATTGCAAAAATCTGGATAGATCACAGCAGAGTGCACCCATAGCTCATCGGAGTAATCACAGCAAGCGACTCTGGGCTGCTTTTCTCCAAACTGTAAAAAACATCTGCGGTTCTTGCACTTCCATTTCAACAACACAGCGACGCGGCAGAGCTGAGCTAGTGCAACTGTAAGCTGATACTGTAAGCTGTGTGACAGAGGCCTTTGGAGCAGAACAACGCACTAACATTTACATTACAGCCTCCTTTGTTGACATGGCAAAATACACCGCAAAGGTTCTTTCTAAAGCTGCTGTCTTGTTAGCAAAAAAATTGTGATTCTTTTTTTCCTTGTGCATGCAGATTCACAGATTCAATTTTGTGTCTCTCTCTCTGTCTCTCTCTCTCTCTCTGTCTAAATGCTACAAATCCTAATGGTCAACTTCTATGTTAGTATGTTCATGTTTTAATATAATTTCAGTCCAAAATCCTGATTAAAATTGACTACTTACATATTTTGTGTATTTTTTTTTTGCGCTGTGGGAAAGTCTTCAAAAGAGCGTAAATTGGAATATAAGAGACAGTTACAGTTTTTGTTTTTGCAATTTTACACTTGATGCACAAAAGTGGGGCAAAATTGGACAGGAGCTTTAAGAAATGTAGAGTAAAGCAATATGTAAATTTAAAATCACATGCCATTTTGTCATTTAATTTTTGCAGCAGTTATTATTTAATTAATGAAATATCTGTGCTTCACCTACTTGCAATTTTCGTCACTTTCCGACTTTTAAAACACGTAATGGCATACAAAAATGCAAATGTGTGGGGCGATCTGTTATTTGTCCTTGTGCCTCTGTGGCCTGCTTCTCCTGTGAGCATGGCCCCTGGAGTCCAGTCTGTCAGGTCCACTCGGCTGGCTCATCCCAGGGTGCAGAAGAGAGAGTGGGGGGTGGTGGTGGTGATGACACTGCTCCACTGGAGATTATAGAGGCTGATAGTGGGCCATGCCAGCATTATGCACACTCTGCCCTTTAACTAAGACACACAGGCAGACTGCCAGCTCTGTCCAACGCCATCAAATCTGCCTCCTTAAGTTTATGAAGGACTGCACCGGACCAAGACCCTTAACATTAAATACATGTGAACCGGAGAAAGAAGGTGTGTATTTGTGAGCGCACAGGTACAATTTGTATTCAGCCTGGGGTTTATGGGAGTTGAGATCAATACTAATACTATAACACAGCAGCTTTAATCAACCACTGTTTCTACCATTATATTGGAAGTAAGCAACAAAGTCGTTTAACGCAAAGTGTAATACAATGAAAAAAGCAATATAGATTATTGCACAGACAAAGGGTGAATGAATTACATTTTGAAATATATCCTAGAGTCTATTCTCAGAGGGTTTGGGCTCTGTCACTGCAGGTGCTCTTAAGCCCTATTGGACCGTCTTGTACAGAAACACGCCTGTACAAATCACATGCAGGAAGGTATTCAGCTTTATATTTTTGGATGCTTTAAATGAAGCGTGAGACATGTTGACATCCCATTTATTTCTTTAAGATGTGCTTTCATGTAGTGTGATCAAGGCTGCGACTGCTGAGAGGCTTCCACAAAGGTGATGCAATAAAGGCCCCACTTCAGTGCCCCCACACAAAAATGAAGCAATATGTACATGCAAATTAAAAGATAGATATGAAAATAAACATGTTTTATTTTAATTATCTATTTTTGTAGTGATTATAATGTAGCCTCCCCTAATGATGACCTATCTTAAATAAATATATAAGCTTTATACAAAGTAAATGGAATATAGTTTAGGTATTCTCTTCTCGACCACCGGCACCTGCCCCCTGCCGGCTGGTGGTCGTCGGAGAAGTGATCGTGTGACGCTTCTGACGAAGACGGAAGTCACCGTCGAAACATGTAAAGGTATTTACACAATTTCAGCCTTTGTCTGATATAGAAGAAAACTTAAACTATTCTACTTAAAGAAGACAAAATGAACGTTCTCAAATAAATGGAATATAGAAAAAGTGACTCAAAATATATGCTAATAGTTAGATTAGAAAAGCAAAGATGCTAACATGTTATAGGAACCCAATATAACCCAAAAATCATGCTTTTCTCTATTATACAATTCCTATGGCATTGTGTGGCAGATTTACTACATAACAGGTTTAACTGAGAGAAGACATATCAAAGAATCATTCAGTGATAAGAGTCACATTTTCTCCACTTGAAAGCCCAAGTTACAAAGCTCGAAAAGTCAAAGAGCGTAACAAGCATTAGCATTATTAAAGTAAGGCTCACTGCAGTGATTCGGAGTCATTTTTCCACATGCAGTTCAAAGTAAAAAGGGTCATGCTTTATGACAATGGCACCCTTAAGAGAAGGGCTATAGTCGACTGAGAAAATTCTAAAATTCAAAAACGTCAAAACTTGTACATCAAATATGTGGCTCAAGAAGTAGTAATTTCATCTAGTAAAAACAATTTGTACAGGAACTAGATTATTTTATTCTAATAAAATCAGCAAGTAAACTTGCAATGTACTTGTCTGATCTTAAAAACACAGCAAAATATTTAGTCAACTAAACAAAACAGATTGTCTAAGACACTGTTGACCTATCAAACAACTTAATTAAAACCATCTAGACCTCCTTAGCTCATGAGCCGCAGACCGTGGAATAAGCATGACAATATAATAGCTTAACTCAAAACTGCAGCGCTTAAAAGTCTAATAAGTGCACTATTTAGTATAATTCAAAAGAAGAAACACCAGTGAAAAAATTTAATAGATGCTGAAAAGGCACAACTAAAAGCAAAGGTGACCCACTAACTTGAAACAACATAACAAAATTGTTTTTGCCCAATTGAGCACATTAATCCTGGAGGGACTGTGGGAGAATGCATGTGAACCATTCTATTCTTGGCACTTTGCTGTGTGCGTCACTGCACAAGCAAAGCGCTGAGCAAGACAGAAAGAAGAGCGCGGGCGATTAATGTGTATATATTCATACAAAATGGCTCCCCTCACAGGCAGAGGCTCTAACCTGCGGCTGTCACACAGCTCAACCTGATTTGATCAAATGATAAGGGGATTTTGCAGCAAAAGGCTATTTTTGAAAAAATGTGCAGATAAAATAAGTAAAGATAATATTTTAAAGTAGCCACTTACCAATAAAACCTGTTTTCGGTCAGTGGGGTGGGTAATGTCCAAACTCTGAACATCACAAACATTTAGCAAATATTTGCTATAGTTAGTTGCTACAAGTCAGAAATTGACAGAGACATCACAGACGTTGAGTTCAGTTGTGATTTCCTACAAGCAGAGCACAAGTCCCACATTATTGAACGGAGAGTTAGAATGAAAATATACAGACAAGGCGAGAACCTAGAACATAGTCCACAAAGAACAGAGAAACAGAGGTCGCGAGGTAGAAGTATGAAAACATTGCAGTGGAGTGTCAGAGCCAGAGCAGAGGGCCTAAACTGGAGAAGAGCAGAAACTCTCCTGAACAGCACAGTGTCAGAGCAGGCAAAGCAAAGATCAAAGAGAAGGTCAAAATGAGTCAGAACCAAACTGACCAAACCAATCTCACACAAAAGCGTACAAATATACCACAACAACAGGATATGTCAAAGCATATGACTAGCACAATTTCAGACCTTAAAAATGACATGCAGTCTAGCCCCAGCTCTTTTCTATGGTTTTCTATCATTTAACGAAATCCTTATCCTCTTATGTAATCTTAACCTACCCCAAGCCCCAGCCCTCAACTGACCCATTTTAGTAAGCCAAAACTTACCTGTTAAACCTAAACATTTTGCTTCCACATGTGTGAATTTTACGCAATTAAAAAGCGTGGTTTTTTTTCATAACGTGCAATATATACACAAAAGAGGTGTGAAATTGTGCTCATCATACTCTATTTTTGCATTGTGGTATTTATGTGTTTTCTGGGATACTGTGTTGCTGAGACAGGCAGAGCTGAGGATCAGAGTAGGAGTTCAGGTCGTTGAATCCATGTCGACCTGCAGGTTATCCTTCGCCTGCGAACCGGCAAATCACGCAGTTGCTAGCGAATGCTAGCTGCGTGACAGTGGAAATGATGGCTATGTATGTATGGCTAAGAGGCAAGGCTCAGGTCCGAGTGGCATGGCCCCTCAGTCAGACAGGTAGACCAACCAGCGTGGAGAGGAACGGGGAGAGCACGGTGGCTAGATGCTGCCAATGCTGGTGCAAATGCAAAGGCTATAGGAGCTGGCATGGGAACATTATCCGTTATCCTTATCCAGGGCAGGAACAACAAAGCAACACTTGTGCAGCACCTTGTTGTGTTGAAACCATACAACCTCTACAAGGTTCCCAGTGGAGGTCACAGTGAGAGCTGCGTGAGACCAAAGGCCATGCACACTCCTAAACTGGTACAGACATGTTCACTTATGGGGCTATGTAAAAAAAAAAAAAAAAGGTTGTTGTTTGTTATATCTTTCTTTTCTTTTCTTTTTTTTTTTCTAAAGTTTCTTTAGCTCAACATTCAATATAAAAAGACACAAAATCAACTTAATGATCCACACGTACGACATGACATGTTTGAAACACAATGTGTCTACTGTAGAAGAGAATTTTTACTTTTGGGTAAACAGCCCAGCTCTGATTCATACTGTAATTATATAACTGTAATAAAAGATTCAAACCAACTGTGTTTGTCCCATACACAAGGGCACAAAAGTAAGACATGTTGCTATGGCACTGTGACTGGCTGCCAATGTCCTTGGCTTATCCTTTCAAGGCAGAAATGATAACAAATGGTCTCTAAGCCTAACAAAAAAAAAAATGTAAAAAAAAAAAAAATCTGCCATCACAAAAGTAAATATTGGTGCACATGATTATGCCCTATGAAGCATGCATTTTGAAGGTTGTATTTAACATATAAAAAACATGTTAAGTTGAACAACTAAAGAAGAAACCCCTTGGATACATGGGGTATACAGCTTGAGGATGGCCCGTAATAAATCGAAAGAGCTCATAACAGTGAGAGTGTCAAAGGCCAAATGGATATTTTTCTATTGGCAGTGATAAGGCATGTGGGCAATACGAGAGAAAGCTTATTAATTTCCCATAAAACGTATCATTGTGTGGCAGAGCAGAGGGCTTTCTGTTAACATGCCACTATACGGACATTTGGGTGAATGCGCTCATATGCTTACTACACATGTCCCGTTTATGCCTCTCTGTCTTATTAATAACACTCCATCAAGCATATTGCACTACAATTCTGTGCTTATCAGCTTTGGCTAATAAATCCATCACATTTGCTTGAGGTGGTTTATTGAACACAACAAGACAGATACAATTTGTTCCCATCTTTTCTGCTTGTGCTTTGACGAGAGCAGGAATGGTGGCTGAACATAAACAATGACAAACATTTTAGCCTATTCTTTTCTATGATTGGGGTTTAGAGGGCCAAGCTCATGGGAACAAAGAGTCATCAATCATAGTTTCTGGTTCTGGCTAAAACTTTGAGATTTGTGGATGTCTTGGTGCAAAAAAACAAAAAAAAAACAAAGATGCGCTGGTTTGGTGTTTAAAGGAAGTGAGCCAGAAACAGCAGAGATGGTCATGTCTCATATCTCCCCCACACAGTAATAAACGCAGCTCAAAACAGCAGATTCGGGTTTACCTTTGATAAGGGCTGTTAACAGAGACAGAATTTGTGTGGCTTTTGCATGAGCGATATGTTGACATCTGATGGTGGTGGTTGTTGTATTAGGAACTTCAAGGTAGCTGTAGCAACAAAATTATGCTTTTTCAAGAATTTTGTGCATTTTCAAGGCACCTAAGATTTAGGGAAAAATTAATAAACAACTTCTTTCTGACAGATCTGTTTTGAACATCACTAATTAAAGACAATACTTTAAAGTGAATCTATTATGTAAAATCTCATTTCAATTATTATTTTTTTTACCATGTTATAACAGTCTTCTTTCTGCATGTTTGAGTAAACAGTATTGTCCTGCAGCTGATGATTGAGGCCCAGAAAATCCCTGTCTTCACTTACCACCTATCCACACTTGTCTATTTTCTTGTGATTGCTCAAAAATTAGGATTCCAGGTAAAACATGAAAGGTTCAAATTGTAATGTAGATACTTTCCAACATGAAAAAAGTGTTATTAAATATTTATTTGACAATTCTGCAGTTTTCAACTTGCCTGGGATACAGAACACACGCTTCAGCAAGAGTGGGTTTGGTCACCATGCCCCCTGTGTTTCAGATCAAGTCTACATCGTACCGGGCAATCAGATTAGTTTATTTGCGTGATGCAGATGAAACCAAGATGTTGATTGGTCCCTGTCATTTAGACCAAAAACTAACTTCACTGACCACACATTAAATTAACATTTTTGCTTTCTTATTGATTCTGCAGAAATCTGTGATGTTTTTCAGTTTACATGCCTTTTTTCAATGCATTTTTTTCGTCAGAAGCAGCCATGTTGGTTTTCAAATGCTAAAAGATGCGTGTCTCTGATTGGTTAACTAATCTGTAAATCAAAAATTACAGAAATTCAAAAGAAGGACACGGTGGCCAGATGATATATATTTTTCATTTATCGTCTGGATTTTCCAGGCAAGTTTTCAACAGGAGGTCAATGGATCTGTTTCTATTTCTAATCCATTTTAGATCAATTTTGTGTTTTGAAATGAACAAAATGTGAATTATTGATCTGCAGGTGCCATATAGTTTCTTCCTAAATATACAGAAAAATCACAATATGTTTCCTTTAATGTTAGGACTATTGAGTGCAGCTGAATATAAGCAGCACCAACTACGTACATTAAAAAAGGAAAAAAAACTGTTCCTATAGGCTGATCTTGTCTTTAAGTCAGACGTCCACTCTAGGGACCAGAAGATCTTTGCCAGAATCCAATGGGTAAATGTCAAATGTGTGCACAGTGGGAGACACAAGATAGGTTTTGTTTCACACACTGAGTGATTTCAGCACACAGAAGGGAAAAGTTCAGATTTGAGCTGCTTTTTAACTGGATAAGATGTAATCGCTTATGTAATGTAGAATATTTCACTGATTTGAAGACATTTTTAACTGGTTATAGGAGAATTTGGCTTAAAATAAGAACAAAAATGTGCCAATGGGGTAAGAACAATTTTCTTCATCCATTGGCAAATAAGTCTTGAAATGAAAGCAATGTCTTGAAATCAGTTCAGAAACTGACACGAAAAATAATCTATATCTACAATAAAACCAGATTAAATTAGTCAAAATGCTTGAAACTTGGTTTAAATTCTAGAATCAAGCAACTTTAACTAGTCTTGAAATAATTTTTTGCAGTGTGACCAGGTTATAGTCCTCTGGAAAAATAAATACATACAAAAATAAATAATAAATAAACTAAAAATAATAATTTTAAAAAGGTTTCTGAGCTAGCGTGAATCCAGAAACTCTTGGCTGATGCTGGAGACTTTGATATTAGTAATTTCTTTATGTCTAGAATGTATTTAAAAGCATAGATTACTATACTGATGTCAGTATAGTTAATGTTAGGTAATACAATAGGATTTCAACAAATTGAATGAAAATAGGATGCAGGAACACGATGAAGGAGGAAGAGGGGGAAGCTGTGACAAACCGGAGAATAAAGGGAACAACACAGAACACAGCCTGGGAGCAAATCATTAAGCAAATTGTGAATGTTTAATACACAGACACAAGTGTGCAGCTGTCATTGTGAGCCATAAACCAATTAAGGTGGCAGTTGTGTTACTAACATTTATTAATGCATGAACAAGCCTGTAGAGAACATCAGAGGGTTCCAACAATAAATGTTACAATGCTAGTTACATTAATTATCCAGAGTCTTTTCTTCTTCTATTTGCCTCAAAAACAATGTACATGCAAAAGAAGAGTCTTGCATAGTTAATCCCGAACTGAAAAAACAAACAAAAGGCTTAGGATGCACAATGTGTGAGAAGTAATTACACAGTTCATAAAAGATATACACCACTTTATAACTATGCATACTGCTCATCTCGTTCTGTCTTTTTGCTAATTATCTTCACAGCAGGAAGTAGATAAGTTTGTAGACCTATGAGTTAAAACCTCAGACGAGTTCTTCAAGCTTCACAACCTTGACACATTGATCCCATGAATTTCTTCTAATCGTAAAAGGCAAATGTCCGCGCACATTAATGATTGTGTGATAATGACACAGCAAAAACAACGCTGCAGCTGGTTCACACTGCTCTAATGAATGCAACACTAATAGGCCTTAAGTAGAAGTACAGAATGTTAAAATATTACTTTTTCTACTGTTTTTTGATGTGATTACACATTCTACTAGAATATGCATTATAGTAATACCACTCAAGACATTTCCATGTTATTTCAAAAACTCAAAAATGATATGAGTCATCTTAGAAATTGGCAACAAAAAATAGCTGAATGTTTTCTCATCTTTCTTTTCTTTTGAACAGTAGAGTAACATCTGTGACAATCAGACACAGAAAGATTGCTTCACAAACAAGCCATTTTGAAACCTAGCTCTATCTAAACTTGAGATGCTTTTTCATCTATAAAAAAACAGTAATGTTCTACAATAAGGCAATAAATGGATAAATATGGAAGGCATTTTATTGCTTTATCTTTCATTTGTTTATTTTGTGTTTTGTTGCTTAAAATCTTCTCTTTATACATATTTGATTGATTTCTTTCTTTCAAGTTCATTGCCAAAGAAATTTTACATTGTTTCCATATTCATTCATGAATACAAATAGCACGACTCTCAAAAAAGAGTGGGCAGAAAGGTCCAGAGTCATCTCTGCTAACTTGTTTTACTATACCGGTGACTTTACAAAAGTTTGTTGAATAAAAGTTTATTGAAAAGCCTAAAAACATCCTTGTCCAATCAAAAGAGGTAGTTTTCAGGTGCCAGCACAAAGTTGCCTCTTATTTTGGTGCAATCTCAGACTGGCTTATACCTGCCCCTAAAGCCTGCACCTATGCTTTTACATCACATACACGTACATGACAGAAGCTCTTTTAAACAGACATTTTCAACAAAAAGGGGGAATTGTATAATCGTAGACTTTTGCCAAGTTGAGTTCTATTTTCTCTATATTTGAGTTCATCAATCTTTGCAACAATGTCTATGTTTACTGTCGGCTCTCACACTTGTTTTATTGTCAAAATATTCAACAAGTCCCCTTTCTCAATTGCATTGAGTTCACGTTCATTGGCACACTTTGCTACAGGCCATTTGTATGTGCCTTGCAATGTCATCTAGAGGTTTAAAATGGTATTAAATGTTTGATTTCAAAATATTGAAATTAATATTTTGAAATCAATGTGAATTCAATTCAGTTATCAAAACTCAATGCCCACACAGACTTAACTGGCAATCTAATGGCCATGCAGCTCCAAAGAAATGAGTCAGGAGTCGCTGCTGGATCATTGCGATGGTTAAAGATGGCCGCTGTGAGTCCAGCCCAATCACACGGCAGCGTTCTCTCTGTCCTCCACTTTTCTGACACTTCAGCCAAATGACTACGCTCTATCCTGAAGGCTTTCAGGAACAGATGATCCAAACAGAAAATGTGTAGCACTCAATTTAGAGTGATAAACAAATCAATTTGGTGTGAGGTGTTAATATCTTTTTACAAATCTGATCGATATTTTGGCAGGTGCTGTAATTCACTTATTGTAATGGAGATGATGCTTTATTTTTGAACATGATTAGCAAAGCGTTCCCACTTGAAGATTTTGGAATGTTGCACATCAAAATGAAACCAGTACAGAAAGTTCAGTGCAGAATTGAGCAGTCTCGTGCTAAAAGGATGTGCCTTATAGTTTTTGAATTGACTGGAGATTGGTGAATTTGCACCGGTGTGAATGCACTGGAATCAGATGCACCGACAGAGCGGCGTTCCTGTTGCCACACACTATGGAAGTCTTTGAAGTGCATCCAGAGTATCAGATGTGAGAAAAAAAATCACAGCAGTGAGATCAGTGTGAGGTTTATAGATTCTCTAGAATGAATATATTTTCATAATGTGGAGTAACGGAGGAAGATAAGTAAAGGTGAATAGATAGATTCGCCTATAGATTCAGACTCAAAAGATAAAAAGATAGGAATGTAAAGCAGCACTGTGTGATTTTTATTGTCTCTCTCTGGAAATACTTTTGCTTATGCGACAGTGTAGTGCAAGCTGTCTGTATTGCAGTTCTTTACTTACAGATATTTGTAATGAATGAAAAAATAAAACAAAAAATATATATATACACATTTTTGTTGTTGTTATTATTATTATTAACTGTTCTACATTGTCCAAGATACTATTTGTACTGTGTGTATGTGCAAAAATGTTACATAATGCTCTTTTTTGTGCATTTTACTGACTGAAAATTGGCAGTTCTTACAGTTGTAAGAATTCAATAATAAGCGTATGCATAGTACAGAGAAATATATAATATTCCATGCAACTCAATGAATGAAGTGGATTAATGTAGCTTATAAAACTTGATTAGGAGCAGAGTGAGAACTTAAAAAAGGCATATATATATATTTGTTTTATGCTTGTATATAATCTGCTAAAAAAAAACTGGAAAGTTACGTATACCATCGCGCCATATAGAGCCTATATATCAACACAGAACAGACAGGTAATACATCAGCCCCAGGCACTGTGCAAATCAATATGTCAGTGTTGTCATTAGTGTTGCATTTTGTCTTTGACAGACAGCTGATCGAACAGGTGGAGAACTATCACGCACATTATAGACACATGGTGAACCTTTATAGCTTGCAATAGACATATAAAAGGTAATATTCAAAAAAAGGAAAAAAAAAAACTAGAAAATACTTCTCAATTATAAAATTGTATGACTTTTAAATAAGGTAAAATGAGAGGGAATGTCACTTACTGTCAGTTTGCAGTGAGTGAGGAGGCAGTGGAGCTAAAGAGAGATAAGTGGAAAATATGAAAATGAAGATGTGAATACAGATCAGGCCATCCCTCAGTAGGAGAGGAATATATTTAGCCAGAGTCTGCATTTTAATGAGCTGCAACGAGGTGAGATTTGTGAAGCATATTTTAATTTCAAAAAGCTTATATTGTTGTTTGAATGCATGTTGGCACTTTATAAACATCAGTAACTACCTCTTCAAATACAACTTTTTGTACCTCTCTAAGCACAACTACAAGTACCACTATATTACCTTTATGTACCAATGAGAATGCCACATAAAGAACCACTAAAAGCAACAATAAAGACCCATTAACTAACAGGCCGAATTATAAACTGCTACTGAGAAATTCAACTTTTTGCAACTAAAACTGCAACAGGATTTAAAGTAAAGCACAGACACTAGCCTCGCCTTGCAAATAACCACTTTGAATGTTGTTTTGGACAGGCTCCATCTTTGCAGTACACAGCTAACATTTATCTTCATTGCTATAAATGTAAGAAAACAGGAAAAAGCAGATTCATCAAAACAGCTGATCCACAAATAGGATGAGGATTTGAAGTCTTGTCTGTTAGACTAACCCCGGTCAGAGGGGGCTCACCTGTCCCCAGGTGTAACAATCTGAGCAGAATCCAGCCGTCACAGTGCTGAAGTGCAGGTTTATGGTCCTAAAGTGAGCAGTGCTTCCCCTGCCCCTGTGGTATCACCCACTATATCTATTTAATGATCCCTGGGCCTGGAGGCTGCTGCCTGGAGGACACTTTTCTGCACATTGCTCTGACATACCCCTACTGATGCTTTTTATAACCCATGTAGAACATGCTATTTTTTTACACTGGTAAGTTATTTAGCAGCAAATATTTTAAATAGTTACAATCTAGAAATGACAATGTCTTGTTTATGCACTTTTCACATTCATTCTTTACTATTAAGAAAGATTGTGGTGAATAATTAGAGATTTCAGATTGTATTTGGAACAATAGATGGAATGTTTTAAATAATTACAAATAAGCTAGTTCTGTTTTTTACTTTTAACATTGTAAAATCAGTTATACCATCATAGCAAAACCCTTCGAAGAACAAAATAAAGTTAGTCTAACACGCACCACTTAAACTAAAACTTCAGACTGGTAAAAGAGAGGACAGCTATTATGACATTGTTATTTCAATTAGCTTTGGATATTTGGATATTATGAAATACAAGAATGTAATGGACATAGTGTGGTCTGAGCTTTGCACTTAAACAGGACACTACAGAAGAAGTTTATTTACCATCATCATGAACATTCCACGTAACTCAATTATGCTTTCATGTAGGAGCATTATAATCTTTAGCCACCAATCATTGTGTGCTTAAGCCAAGCTCCGGTGATCAAAGATGGCGGGCGCTGTGCGTCAATGGCTTTTGCTCACTGGTGTTCGTTGCCAATATGGCCGTTAGATTTAGCCTTTTGCTGCACTACAGGCTATGGAACATGCGCAGTTGTGTTTCCCCCATAATTCTTTGCGTGAGGGGTGGGACAAGCTTGAGCCGAGTGAATCCGAATGAAGCCGAAAACCCACGCCTGACTGTTTGGACCAATCAGAGCGGGAGTTACAGAGTGAGCAGCGGTAGCCGAAGCTAAAGCATAAAAAGTTGTTTTATACTAAACTAAAACCTTTTGAACCGGAAAAAAGTTTATGATGTGAAACTAGGTAAGAACTGCCGCAAAATCTGACAGCTTTTAAAGCTGTAGATGCTGTTTCTACCGAACATGCGCAATTTGTGTTTGCATTGCACTTTAGGAAAAAAAAAAATCCTTTCTAGATTGTAGAGGGATTTTCCCGCTGCATACCAATGGAGCGACTACTGGGGCTGATTTACAACAGCTACAAGCTATGTCCTATCCAGATAATATAATAGATCTATGGCATAAGCCTAAATAACTCATAAGCTTATAATTAACTTTGTATAGTTGTGAACGACATGTCTATTCTTATATTGTTTTTGTGTTTCATTTATATTTTTATTACAGTATATTGTATCTCACACTCAGACCAGTGTTTGCATGAGTGTGTGCAAATTCCTTAAAATTAAACTACTGTCTTAAAAAGAAAATATGTGAAAACAAAGGCAGATTTGTCTTTACCCATTTTATCTGAAGACCACAAACTGGTGCATAGCAGACGCTAAACACTTTTTTTTTGTGGTGTGTGGGCGTGTCCATTTGGAGAAGCTATTGACAACAAAAAATAGAATGCTTGCAATCACAACAAAAATAAATGATCATGATAAAAGGACGACTGTTCAGGTAGCAATCTGCTTTTGGAAATCTGCTGTGTAGTGCAGTTCTCAGCCAGGGCAAAGGTGACCTCCAGCTGAATGAAGGTATGTGATCCTCGTCTTTAGGCACCTGCTGTGACACATGGTGATTTCTAGCTCTTGTGTCTGAAAATGTACAAAGACTTTTACGGACACTCCATCATGAACCTTTTGAAGTTCAAGATGGTGGATTTTTCCTGTCACCTCTGTCCAGTTCAGCAGCAATTCTCTGGTTCTCTTGGGCCAAAAAAACACCCTAAAACAGGTACACAGGAGTCTTCTCTTTCTTATCTGAGGTGAATTGGAAAGCAGCTCAGAAGAGACTTTGACCGTTTAATTCTACAGGTCTGAACATTTACCACATCCACTAAACAAGTTCTGAGGTGAAATCTTTGGCTTAGACTTTTTTTTATGGTTCTCCGTGACCACTGACAAAAAAAAGTAGATGAAACGGTGTCTCTTTTGTTCTGTCTCTTTGAAGGACATGGGTTCTGTGAGAGAAGCCTAACTTTTAGTGCTGTTCAATCTGTTAAACCTGACTCGACTGTCAAAAAGGTTTCCATTTGGCAAATGGTTCAAATTAAATAGAGTGAGGTTCTTTACAACACTAATAGTTTTGTATGTAACAGAGAATATTAAAATGCAGCTAAGTGTGATATTTCAAACACAGGTCAACATCAGCCAGTAAACAGTCTTATTACATTGCAATAAAAGCCCAGCCAGTTCAGGTGAACTGAACTAGTTTGATCCAGCAAAATGTCTGGATCAGGCTGATATCTCTATTACGCATCCTTATCAATTAATCTTATTTACAGTCTTGTGAGGCCCATAGATTTTGTACAAGACATTTTGTACACATCGTCCAGGGATGAAGAATCTCTTTTAAGTCTCCATAAAGAAATAAAGAAAAGTGTCTGGAGTTTTTTTTTTTTTTTAACAGGCTTCCATAAATTAATGTGTGCTATGTTGTATACAGGATTCCATTATGGACAAACTGAAAGTCGGGTTAGTTTTGAGAAAGATTCTCTCCAAACAAGATCGAGAAGTCCATCACACAACATGTAAACGTGATGATTAAGGTAAGCAAGGTTATTTAGCGGGGTTAGCATTCGCTGTCAGAGGAGGACTTTTGACCCATTGAACCCATTTATATTCGGATCAGCTCCAGGTATTTGACTGCTTATTGCTTTTACGTCTCACTCGCTCCTGGGGCGTAATGCTTTGCCTGGCATACATTAGAATATAAACTGTGTTGTCGACTTGGAAATCTAAACACTTCTTGGCAATCCCATTTTCAAATGTGACAGAGTTATTATTCATGTGAAATTGAAGCTCAACTTTAGCTGCAATATGAAGTATAACTACAGCTCTAAGCCTAACCAGAATCTGTCAGACTTTAGCTCAATCCATATTCATTCATTATATTGCGTACATACTGGTTTCACCCTGAGGTTACACAGCCCTTATATGAGATATGAGCACAGTTAATTCCAGAGGATATGAATTATTTACTCACGCACTCTCATGAAATAGTCTTGTGAAAAAAAAAACTTGCATCATATTCTTATTATTTTAGAGCAAAGTGGAAGATAGAGTGATGACTATCCACAAAAGAGTATAGTTCATTATAATATAATCATATATTTTATATACTGAGGTTGATGCTTTCTCTGTATAATTTCTTCTCTCAGCTTCATAAAAAATAAATTATTAAAATACTCTACGGTCTGTATGACAAAAAGATAAAATACTGCTTACATTTTATCAGCTCCTCATAGCGGCCACACACACCCACACACACACACACACAAAAAATACAAACAAACAAAAAAAATACATTCTAAGAAAAGATCAGACGCTCCAAATAGACTAAATTAGTGCAAAGAGTTTTCACATTTTCTGAAGGTTACATGCACACAGGTGGAGTGGCTAATGCATCTTGCTGCATAGTTGGACACAAAGTGCTGTGGTGAACTGCTGAAAGAAACACTTAAGAGACCACCTCGGGACAGACTGTTGGAGTGATATGACGCAGGTCTACGAGATGGTTGAGGAGTCAAAAGCAAAAGAACTGCACATTACCAAGAGGTCAAAAAGTAAACGATTAATGAAAAATAATAATAATAATACACAATTTAAAAATAATATAAAAATGATCCATTATAAATAACAAAAGTATTAACTGAAGTATTTGCTCAAGCATTTGTTTAAACACTGTTTTATGTATTTCTTTGTTTTGGTGTAACCTTGTCTTGTTTTGAGCTAAGTACATGATGTAATAGAAATATTTTTGTCCTTCGTTCAATCAACTTATAGATCTCAAGAGACTGTATGAGAGACCTTTTAAATTACCCTCATTATCATTGTTCGGGGACATAAGAGGTCTAGTGTTGTGATACAATTTGCAATTATTATACAAATTCAGAAGGCAGTTTAGAACGACGCGGCTCTCCTGTAGCTGCACAGGCTCCAAATGTGGTTACATGTTGAAATGTAATCACATACAGCTCTGTGTAGAGTAATTGAATCTTGTTAGTGTGATAGGAGCATAACCGGCCTAAAAAGAATCAAACTGGGGCCTGCTCTGAATATGAGCTGGCTGTGGCGCGAGAATGGGTCTAAGCAACAAATGGGATTACACGCTCAGAGCCACACAAAACACACAGGCTGCTCTAATGCTAGCAGTTAAACATATGATTATATCCCCCAATATGAGCTCATTATAAATCATTGTGTGGCAGGGGAGAACAATGCTAACCTGATTTTCCTAAATAAGACACCGGGCGAGACGTGAAAGTGGACCTGATCCCCATAGACAGAGCCTGAGCTATATATCTAACTCTGAAGGACAAACAGAGATGCACTTCAAGGGATGACACCACAGGAATGATTTTCAAGTCTTTGGTTTGATGAGCTTACAATCATCAAACCACTGTACTGTTCAAGTATACATTAGAGCTTCTCAAAGTGTGGTATGCGCACCAGTATGAGCAACAGTCAGAGAGAACAGGTCTGATTTCACACATTAGTATTGAGAGGTTGGTCAGCCAATGCCTGCATATGTGCTCTCTTCATCTCTGTGACCTTTCCTTCCTCTCTGTACTTCTGCCCCTCCTGCACATTTCTCCTCCTCCGCTCTTGTCTCCTTGCCTTCACCTTCCAATTCTAACTTGTTAAACATTTTTGGCGTACCTACCACGTCTTTATACATCTCATGGATCTCAATACTATGTGTCGCATCTTTTCTGCTTTGATTTGTGATAATTTATATTAGTAATGGGAAACATAAGCCTCAGAGGCTCTGGAGCAAAAAGAAAAAAAGTATTTTGTAGTATTAAACTCTAATTATTACTATTTTGTGTTAATTTTAGTTTTTTAATACTCTTCTTTATTTAGAACATGTTAAATGCTATTTAAATGTTTATTTTCATCAATAAAACACTTTCCCAAGACTGTTGAGGGAGAGAGCCCAAACTTGTGCAACAAGGTAAATCTTGTTATTGAATAGACCCTTTTCATGCCACGTCACGGTGACGTCACAGCTCTAGCTGGAGGCAAAAAGACGAAAACTCATAGCAGACGCACTAAAAGTTCGAGGTTTTTATCGTGGTTAAAATGTCGTTTGTTGTGAACAGTGACTTGGACCTTTGTGTCTAATGTTAGCCTGACCTTACCCAGACGTGCAGGTGCAGTTTGATGTTCAAACTGATCTGTTTTATTTAGAAATCCAGCTAAAACTGTACTGTTGTCAATCATTCAATTTTTACACACAAGACCCTTATTTTCTACTTTAGCAAAGCCTTTAACGAGAGCTAACGATTTTTCAAAGCTACAAGCAACCAATTTTGTTGGACTAAATTAATCTTAAAATAATTACTATTAAATGTTGAGCCTCTGAAGCACTAATAATGGGAGGTGCACACATTAGCATATTTAGCATTAGCTTCAAGACGCGAATGAACAGTTAAAGGACAGTATTTTAGCCACTACTGTGTTTAGCAAAGTAAAGCGAACCTCAAACAAATGTAAAAATCACCTCTTCAGTTACGTGAAAGAGCAGATCCAGATCCAAGACGAACCACACAAGCTCAGACAAAATGCTTCCATCCGTCAGAAGTAATTCACCAAAGTCTGTGTCAGGTCCCACAGAGTAAGTTACGATATATATCCTGACAGTTCCGAACAGAATTTGACATTTTTTCTGCATTTGTGTTTAAAAATCCCTCAAAAACGTGCTAGTTTACACTGGTTTAATGGAGGCTACGTCGTCTTTTGCCTCCGCTAAGCTCCGCCACCAGAATTTGACGCAATGTTACTAACATGCAAGGGTCTATAGATACAGTTGGCATCATAGGCCACGCCCACTAATGAACTTCCGAGGGGAAACTTAACATTGAGAGAGGATCAAAACAACAGCTTTATCACTCACTGCTCAACAACTACAACAGCAAAAGTGGACTAAAGAAAATATATTGTGTAAAATATAGACACACAGATATGGAGATAAATAAAGTGATCTAACAGTCCAATCATGTAAATATATCCAACAATGCTAACGGTAGCTGTGAGCTAATTGCTGACATGATGCTAGCATGATGCACATTAATACCTTTCTTTAACTTTCTCTTGATCTTTCTGACCTAACACCACAACAACAACCTCCATTTAAATGTGGTTGTGACTCCACTTGTATTAGTTGTGCTAAAAAAACACTTAATTTACCAGAAAACGTCTAAAAAAGAAGTAAACAGTTTAGCTTCCCAAACTTTAACATGGTAAGGCATGAGACACTCCCACTCAGCAGGCCACACCCCCAAATATGACGACTGTATATAAAACATTAAGGCTATTATTAGTAATACTGCATTTTGTTTTGAATGCCATAGTAACTGTAACTAGTATAAGTGGTAACCATGGAAACGTCCTGCTGCTCTTCGCCATAGACATATTTAGTAAAGGTAGTGTTGAGCTGTGACGCTGTGAGCTGGTTCAAAATGATTTGAAGAACTCCAGAACCGTCCCCTGTGTTTTCTCCTATAGAGGTTAGCGACCACATTAAAGAGAAGTCAAAGCCGTGGTACAAATTATTCTTGAATTTCTAAACCTTTAAGTGCTCGGGAACCGCCAACAGTTACCATGGAAATAATGACAAATCTTTCTTGTCAGGTTTGCAACTTAAAAAATGGACCAATTGAACATTCTACTGATGTGTGATGTAGGTTGTCAAAAAAATCGATTCCCCGATACTATTCAATACTAAAACTGATGTCGATACTCGATACTTGTTTGAACAAGTATCGATATTTTAAGCCCCGCCCACTACCCCCTCTCGCACGCTAAGCCCCGCCCCTTCTTCCTCAGATGGAAATGTTGAAACTATCTAATACTGTATACAGTATATAGCCTATATACTACATAAACAGCAATAATAGAACAAAGCCAGTCTTAATGTAAAGTTCATGAATCAAGTTAATAATAAACAAATAGTACATTAAATACTATTATTTTAATAATTTCAAAAAGAAAACATAAATAAAAATTATAATTAAAAGTAAAATTTTATTATAAGAAAAAAAAATTAAGTTGGCACCGTGGTATCGAAATCGTATCGAGTTTTTTTTTTCAAGTATCGAATCAAGTTTGACATTTTGTATCGTGACAACACTAGTGTGATGTAACACACCCGAGCCTTATTAGAAGGAAAATAACAACAAAAAACTAAACATAAGCTAGTGGTTAGCAAACTTTAAGTTAAGATTTCCTTTCTTGTGTGCAAGTCTCTAATAACTGCTGAATGCACTTTTTTTACATGTTACTGAAAACAACAACCAAATGACATAGAGCTAAATTTCACTAAATAACAGTTGTATTAGCTTTGCTTATCTGCATTCGATTTGAGTCCAGGTCACATAATGATATAATATATGATAATATAACATAACATAATATAACACAATATAGTATACAAATTTAGAAAGCTTGAAAAGACACAAATCAGCCAGCTTTACTTATGATGGAAATGTTTATTTTTTGTGCATTCTATTCAACTTTTGCCATTGTATCTCATTATTTTGTGTCAGCTGTGAAGAGCTGATTACACATAATGTAATTTCTATTCACTTCCTTTGAGAAATCAGAAAATGATATGCAGCAACTGTAACTTATTTATTCGTTTGGTTAACATGCGTAATTTACAATATATGTCATCTATGACTGCACAGAACAATTTTCAGTTGATAATTTGAAATTATTTTTATTTAATCAATTTACAGCTGAGCAAGTGTTATTTTGTAAACATTCAAATAGGGAAGATCTGAAAGTAGTAGTTGTTTTTACTTGTTTAGGGGCAGAGCAGCCGTCACCATCTCTTTGCTAATCATCTCTGTGTATTTTGAGTGTGATTTCAGGCTTCTTTATAGAGCCTATAAAACCTGGTGTTGTACAGCCCAGGGTTTCCTCTGTTTGATATCCTCTAAGGGAGACATCTCAGAAAATGTTTGAGAAGCACTGGTTTAAAATATACAACGCCAAAACAAAGGATTCACTGATATACCAAATTAAGTTTGTTACTGGAGTGAAAAAGCGAACACGGTAAAGGCAAAACAAAGAAGCCAAATTACAAGAACATCTCCATATTTGCACAAATGTTGTTATTCCAAGTGACTGGTTCAAGAAGGAAATCGTGAGAGTGCCAGCCAGTGCAGAAAGAATTAGGCTAAATTCTTGGCACACTTTAACAAATTATGAATAAATAACTTAACATGCTGCTAGCCTGGGGACAGAACACACACTATTAACCCCTCTCACCGAAAAATGTTTAATATAAAATCTATGCTAATGCACAAAGCAGATGGCTACACTGTAAAAGAGTGCAAAGAAAAAACACTGCTCATTGTAAAAGCTTTGCTAAACATTAAATAACAATACTTCATTTGCAATGTATGTGCTGGCTTAAAGCTGAGCATGCCTGGTGCCACCAGTGGAGCAAACTGTCATTGTGTCTGAGAGAGGATTCTGGTGCAGGGTTGGAAAGCGTTTTATGTGAATGTCTTATTCATTTAAACAGTGGTGGTTTGGTTGGGATACGGGACCACTGGGATGTAAGCACTTACCAGAGGGTCCTTGAAATGAGTTCAGACTTTAAAAGAAAAAAAAAAAGATTAATGGTCAATTTGAAATCACTTTTTGTAAGATTTGGGAGGATTTTGTGGCATAACATTAATTAAAAGAAGAAAAATTGAATGGGTAAAAATTACAAGATAATACCAGAAAACCAATTTATTTATGGTAAGTCCAGAGTTTTAGTCAAAGTGCAAGTCAAAATTACTAAGAACCAAAGACGTTAGAAAACACTGGTGTTATGGGCAAAACACTGTCGCTTCTTTAGTGAATGAATGTTAAAGACTGGTTGCTGCAATACATGTGTCATATAAATGGATATAATTACAATAAAAACATGTAAAATTATTTATGAAGGCAAAAACACCACATAATCGTCCAGAGAAACTAGTCCCTTGAGGAATAAGATCCTTTTTCTCATTGGCTCTCTGCAACAGCTCACAACCTTTTGACCGCTCACACCAGACGGTCTTCATTCATCTGCTCATTTTCACACTTATCCCTCCTTCATTTCCAGGTATCTGTTCTTTCCCTCAAAATGTCTGTCTAATAAATATTAATGTCTGCTCCCGTGTGGCAGGGAAGGGCTTACTCACAGCCAAATGATCCTCACACAGAATAATGAAGCCGCTGGGATCCAGGTGAGAGGACGAAGGGAGGCTTATGTAACACAGCGCCTTGTCAGGTAGGTTTCATCCATAATTTAACGCCCGGGAAGGAGATTGGAAATATAGGAGGGGACGTGAGGAATTAGCCCTCTAACCTGCAGAAGACAAGCAGAATGAGTTGAGCAAATGCGATGAGAGGAAGAAGAGAAGTTTCTCTCACAAACAGCATTAAAAGAACTATTTTGTAAATGATGAAGCAGAAAAACATGCACTGGCATATTTATATACTGTCGCCCCAGTAAGCCGCAGGAATATTGTTTTTGGATGACTTTTTAACAGCCCCAGTCACTCTCGGCACAGAAATGATCAATAGTAAATCATTAGTGGTCAAAGTGGCCACCACAGGACACTGAACAGTCCAGTAACTGTGGCTTTGTGTGGTTCTCTAAGTGCTTCAAGTCAGCATGAGGGAAATAATTAAACAGGCTAAATAATAACTATACAGAGACAGCTGGTGGTTTAAAATGTGAGGTAATAAAGCAACACATTATTTTCAGAAGAACAAAAGCTAAATATATCCAAAAAACACAAACTACGACAAATGAATGCATAAAAGTACACTGTTTTAACAATTAAACACACTGGAGATTTCACATTGATGCTAAGCTTTGGGTTAGACAATTTGAATGGGGTTTGAATGGGATTTCTGGTTTCTTTTATTGTCCCGTTTAGGTTGTATTGTATTCTGCATTTGACCCAATTATCAATGACTCATCATCAAACTTGTATTACTGACTCTGTGACTCATAATCCAGAGAAAAAAAATCCATTAAAAATCTATCCATTCCTTGGATAGAAGTAGTCGCCATAAGGTCCAGTTCAGACTAATACCTTGTGTGTTAGACATCAGTCAGTCATAAAATTCTCACAGTCAGTAAGTCAACTGATTTCTCTAAACATCAGACAGCTTGCGCTCTCCCATCTTGACCTTATTAATAAAATCTTTAGGCATACTATCTTGAGTTTTACATGCTATTTTGTAGTCTGACCATGGGTGTGCTACATATTACGCAGGAGAGTATGCCTTGAAATGTATTTTACGCCTAAAGGCACCACCAACCCTTCGTGTGATCAAGTTTGCTCGTACATACATCATGAAGCATTGTCTGCATGTCTGACACTGATGCAATGTCCCAAATATTTGCATTTTTGACAAACAAGTCATATTGTTCTCACATAAGACTAAATGATGATTTGATGGAATTATATTCAATGTCAAATTCCAAAACTAAACTTGGAGCAGATATAAAGACGCTCCTACTGTTCATTTGAGGTGTTCATTAAACTAATTAGTCTTACATTAAAATACCATTCAAAATATAAGCTGAAAGAAGGATCCTCAGGGTGTTATAGTGACAGAGATAGGTATCTAAATCCCCATGAAATGGAACGAAAACAATCATATCAGAAACAGCACATTGTTGCACCTGCTTGCTGCTTACCATAGAACAACAATATGTTTGTATGGTAATCCCATGACAGGTCTCTTTAGCTGCATAAATAAATCATCTGCAATGTAAATGATTCAGCACAAGTCTTTCCAGAGTGCACACACATTGGCAGATGCAGGAGTGTGAGAAAACATTCCCTTTACTACTTTTGCCCATGGGACTTCAGCTATTTATTTTAGTGCTTTGCAGATGTCTGCTCACATAAAGCTGCACAGGATAAAAGCCTGGACATTTATATGTGCATATTCATATGCTCATTAGAACCACGTGTATGTGCATACTTTTAAATCTAATTATGGTCACCACAGCTTTAAGTTGACAGCACTCATCATGTGTCATTTACTGCTCTAGAAGGTTTTACAAAGTTATGCTACGAACAAAACAGAGATAAAGAGAGCGCTTGCTGGATCACAGTCTGTACAGAGCTAATCAGGTGCTCTTCTAAGATCCCAAGAGGAAACTGACTGAGACAGTAAAAAGACATCTGTATATGCAGATCAATTTATTAGTTCAGTGCAAACTTATAATACTGTATGTTAATGATCATTCTGTTGCAAGCTTTTAAATTTTCCATTTTGCCAAGCAAGAGCAACATGCCAGAAGTGTCAAATGAATTAGCAATTTATAGCATTTCAAATTGAGTGAAAATGTACTAAATATCTCAAACAAACAAATGTCTATTAATATTAATAAAAAAAAACAATATGTATTGTAAATGCATGTTAACAGATGGAAAATAACAATATTGTTTAATAATAATAATAATAATAATAATAATAATAATAATAATAATAATAATAATAATAATAATAATAATAATAATAATAATAATAATAATAATAATAATAATAATAATAATAATAATAATACATCAAGATGTGGTTCTGAAGTAAGGTTCATTCATTCATTAATAATAAAATTGGACTGGGCAGAACTACTCCAGTACAAACCAATCCAAACTAATTTATAAAGCATTTCAAAAACAACAAGGTTGACCACAATGCTGCCTGTTACATTAAAAACCGTGAAAGAAAGGATTAGAAGAAGATCAAACAATGTCTACACCAAAAAAAACAACAACAAAATGAACCCAAGCAATCACAATATTTTTTGACTCAATGCTTTTACAAAATAAAAATATAATTACAGAAAAAGATATTTCTATTATAAAATACAGCATCATGTAATGGTGAAGTTTGTTCAGTCTTTCCAGTGTGAAACAGAGACACCAGGGGACTGACCAGGGCAGTATTGATCCATGGGCCTTCACTGGTCCTCAGAGAGACACTAATATAGTCGTCATGACGACATGTCCTGATGACCCACAGCCTCCGCTCCCACATTTCTGTAGCATGTGAAGACTCAGCACATTCCCCTCTGCTTCAGCTCATCACACAGGGTTCAAAGGCACCACTCTGCTGGACAGGAAACATTGTCTTCTCAGCGGGATGGAAAAACAGCACATAGGGAAATCGAGCCATTTAAATTTGACGTTAAGTGTAGGTTAAAAGGTCACAAGGCAATGCAGATGGGCCTCTACTTCACAATCTACAAACCACATTAGAGAGTGCGAGCATGTTCGCCATGAATCACAGATAGAATTTTATTTCCCCATTGTGACAGCAGGGGATGATAGAGTATTTTCAAGATGGAATACGGAAATTAAGTCTTAGGTGTCTGCTCCGTTTGAGAGGCAATCATGACAACGCCTGAATGAATCTGTCAGTTTGGCACTGAATATAAAACATGCATTTCAAAAAGTTGTCTCAGTGTAATCAAATCAATATTATATCAAACATTACACTTTTTTAAAATATTAAGGCATAACTATAGTATAGTTTGAAGTGGATAGCTAAATTCACGTAGAAAGATTTGACTTAAGCCCTATAAAAGTGTGCAGAAGTTCTACCCTGCACTTCCAGGCTCCGCTGACAGACATGTGACAGCGCATCTGTCATCTCGGCGGAACAAGATTATCAGTTTGTGTCACTGGCTCTACTTTTAGACTTAAAATTTGGTGGATGCTACAAACATCATATTTTTCTGTCCAACTTTTAGAATCAGCTTGACTAAACTGCTTTGCCTGATGCAATAATTTGTACTTGGCAAGCAGTGTCATATTAAGCAGCATGAATGCTATAAATGTGCACAGTTTGGGAAGGCCTGACATCCAGCCTGTTACCAAGCCAAGTCAGACACACTTTTACCAGGACATAATCACATGTAGCACTGGTTTGTTCTGTATAGACAATAGACCAACATGCATTACACACAACACCATCACAAAGCTGCTACATGCAATCCATGCAATAAATGACACACTAGACCTAAATATAATAACCCATTGCATTAATATAGTGGTTATCATGACACTCAAAGACATTTCCCATTTTTGCATTGTTCATTTATCCCACAGTCAACAGTTGATGGAAGTGAGGCCGCCATATGGCACCACCACCCACATGTTCACACAGATCCATTCTAGGTAATATGGCTTAAATTTGTGGCGAAGGAGACAACTATAGTTTCTCCTCTGGCCATCCCACTGTAGCACCTGAGGTTCTCCTATCCAAGTACTGCCCAGGCCCAACCTAAACAACGCCATGGAAACGGTGTTGGGCCGCACTTATGGCTTCCTGGCTGACATACTTAAATGTGTTTGAAACATTTAGATTTTTGAGCTCAGCTTGTAACAAGACAAATTAGGATTTAAACCGCTTAAGAGGTCAGGTTTTGTAACAGGAGGCACTTGTTTTTCCAGTAACCAGACTTATTTTGAGGGGATGACCTTTTCACCTGTTAACCTGCACTACCTGGACCTGACTGTCATCTGTCTGTTTTCCACCTCCAGCTGCTTCAAATCTTCCAGCTAAGGCCCTGACCTGGCCACGCACAACATCATGGAGATGGCCCCTGAGCGCTTTTCCGCGTAGCACACTGGATCTGACATCTATCTATCTATCTTCCTCAGACATTGACAAGCTGGAGTGGCCACACAACATATCATATGCCAAGTTGTGTGTTTCCACCATTTCAGACCTTGCAATGTTTTCAGATGGGCTCAAGTGTCACTAATGATACTCTTAGCTATAGAAAAAGAGAGCAGTGGAGGTTTGTGACAAGCTATGTGGAAAGATAAGCAAAGAAAACAGATACTCTGATCAAGCAAATATTAACTAGAGGTTCAGTAAATGAGCAGTAACACAATCACCTAGAGCTGGGAGATATATCAAATACTTATATCATATACTCAAATTTACTATAAACAGATCATTTATAGTAAAAAAAAACATGCTTCAAAATACAATTTAAATATACTGTGAGATTTCAAATAACTAGAGAGGAGATTTTGTCTTAAATCATTTTGGTCCTGAAAAGTAACATGTACCACCCAACTCGTGGCCCCCAGCAAAACTAAATACATTTTTGTAATCATTTCAAGTGGGAAAACCATTAAAATTAGTTTGTTTTTTTTTGTAGTTTACTGCTTTATCTAACCAAAAGTTCTGCTAAACTGACAACAAACATGGCGGATTTGCCATTATCTCCATGGTAACCACAGATGCTTCCCGAGCCTAATATCGCCCAGCTCTACAATCACCTCATGGCAGGAGACTATTTTCAGATCACAAAGTCAAATGCAGAGAGCAGGAACAACTCAGAGACTCTGTAAAAGTTAAGTTTCTACTACAGCTTATAAAGGTCACTTGCTGCTAGAACACTTGTCACCTGTCTTTCTGCGGCTGAAAAGAAGTGATTGAAATTGACTGGTGCCTTTAAAAAGCAAAGCACTGAAACAATGTAATAGGCCATAAGTGCATCGAAAATACATAGCAAAGTGTCTGGGGCCAGCGCTGAAAGGGAGAAAGAGAGCAAAATTGGTATCCTGCAGATGTAGTCCAAATGTCAGGTCTGGTAAGAAGAAGCCAAGCAGCTCCAGCAGTGCAATATAATTTGAACCCAATTTTGTGACTCAACCAGATATACTGCTGCTGCTCCTTCCAAGTGAGTGGATATTTCTGCCGCTGTCATTTTGGAGGCATGAGAAATGAGGCATAGGAAAAACAGATTTGGGCTATGCCACACTGTTTGGAATGTGTCTATAGGAGCATATCAAAGTGTTGTTCGTGGGCTATGGTCATGCAGGAATAGCATGCATTAAGTTTTCTTGAACACAATTTTAGACGTAGAAATTCTGTCGAAGCTTATTACATGAGGACTGACATATTCACCCTCTCTCCTCTGAACATACCCACTGATTTTCAGTTTGATATCCAGTTCATCTTAACTCATCTAACTCCCCCAAATAATCATGACCTGACCTGTGGCTTGTCTTTTTAACCAGGAATTGATGAGCAGACTTTTTTTTCAGTTCCTTTCACAAATATGAGTAGGCAATGTAGACATAAGATCTTTAGTTCAAATCTCAGAAACATAACCATCAATTTGTTAAATTTAAAGAGTTTTTGATGACATCACAACTTTCTAGAGAAAAAATAATTTGTATAACTGGGGCATCAAAAATAAACGTTTTTTTGTGACAGCAAGTTTCTGGATCTAGTTATTAAAAAAAATGACACTGAACGTACCCTGTTTGATTCCATGGATATTTGTCAATCTTTCTTTTGGTTACAAAGATTTGACTGTAAAGTGCAAACAATCTTTTGACCCTATTGTGTAAATTCTACTTTACAGTAAATGGCACTTACTGAAGGGATGACAGAGTATTTTGTGCATTTCTTTGTCAACTTTGCAAGCAACAGCTTGTTCACTCTACTTTGACACATTTCTCATATTTGCCAGGTTGAGGATCCATCATAAACTGGTATAACAGTTACAAATCTTGCACCGGTGTACATGTCTATATGCCACATGTCCACACACAGTGAACGTGGCTGTTGTCACCATGTTGTCATGGCGGCTGCGAGACGTAATGTCAGGCAGTCAGCCATCACTCTCGTCTGGTGGTGTCAGCCATGATACCTCCACACCGTCAATCAGGGAGCGTCCTTTTAGGTGTCACGGCCACCGCAGACACAACTCCGGTTCAGAGCGGTGCAAGTTGGGTGAGCAGAGCTGCACTGCCCACACACACAGTGGAAACAGACAGTGAAGTGATTTGAACATTTGATTGACAGCAGCCAAAAGAAAACCATGACAGATTTGAAAGAAGATGGCTGGACCAAAGGGGGAAACGTTATTCCAAACTGTGACACCTTTTACAGAAATTTCCACTTATTCTCAACTCTACACCTGGATCAGAATAACAGTTAAAGCAATTGTCTAACTTGGCAGATGTCTCACTGCTTCCTCAATTTCACGGCAAAGTCAAGGCAGTGGGAGACATGAAGTATTGATCACAGACCCTTGACATATAGGAGTGCCATCGCACAAAGGCAGCGAGGAGAATCGAGAAAGACAGACAAGGTTGGAAAACCGCTAGTAAGGAGAAGAATGGGAGAATCAAAGGAAATCGGATGACAAGGACAGAAGACCAATGAAGTAAATATAGCTAGGAAACGCTTATAAATGTAGTGGCTGTCAGCAGAAGCCTTCCTCCTATAGAGCCGGAAAATCGAGCTATCTCCCACTGACCGACCAACAGGGAATGCCTATTACTACTCGCTGTCTGTTGATACAAGCTTGACATAGCAGACCCACATGAAGCTATCGGAGGAGCAATTCTTCTATAATGGCGTCCCTTCTTCCATTCAGTTGGGTAATCTACAGCAGCACAGAGAACTGCTCCTACAGCAGTTTTATTTGGTACAACTGGAGAAAAAAAAAGAGTTCTCACTGTATTTGATCAAAACTAAAATCAACATCATCAAATCATCATGATACAGTGGACAGAGTAAGTTTGAGTGGAGCATCAAACCACTGCTGGAGAGTAAAAACAGAGCTAAACAAGTGATATATGTACATTGTCCCTTCAAATAAAGACTAAACTAAGCTAAACTTCATGCTATAGCCGTCCACCAATAAAAGTGTCAGTTGTTCTCTGACTCCATGAACAAGCTGGTCCTGGTTTACTTTGCTATGTTCTTTTTGTCGTGATACCTTGCTTAAAGGTGGGGTAGGTGATTTTCACACTGCAAACATGATTTAGGTTTAAATCTGACAACTTTCTCTCATACATCCTTCAACATGTATTCATTTGTGATTGCAATTACAGCTTATAAACATATTTTACAAACGACAAAGTGGCAGTGACCACCTAAGCATAGCCAATCAAAGCACTGCACACACCTCCTGATGAGGACTAAAATTCTTTATTATTCAATTCAGACAGTACTCAGTGGTCTTATTTTTTCACATAGTGCTGCATTGAACATATACTTTTTAGTGGAAAACACAAAGCTTACTATTTTACAACTGAAATAGTTAGTTACCCCAACTTTAAAGTTTAGACAGATTGATTGAATGTAGAACGTAAACAACAAATACTGTATAAATTGAGCTCTAAGCCTTGCAAAGGTTTGCAGATTGTAAAAGCCATGCCCCTTGAAGCTAAAACTCTGACTGCTGTACTTTGCAAATGACATGCACAAAGCTCTAAAAAGCCTTTTACACTTTATGTTAGAACATATCTAGATGTAGGGCCAGCACTGAAACATATCTTTTGTTTGGGTGTGTGTGTCCTGTGCCCCGTTCCCACTGGGCTGCTGCCTTGTCTTTGTACACAGCAGTACAACTCGCTCTGGTTTGTGACTGTTTGGCCTGGGACTGTTCCAGGTTGGACACACAAACTGAACAGATAACAAGGTGTCAACAAAACAAACTGCAACCTGGCTGATGCTACCTGGACTGAATTGAACATTTCTGTCTTTTATTTATGTTTTCAAAGAGATGTAAACTAGAAAAAAAAAAATCCTGGTACATTAAGCAAACTTTTGTCATTGACCTTTTATGGAATTTTAGTCAAAACACAAATCCATGTGCTTCATACATACTTTGTAAGCTAATATTTTATTTAAATACCCATATTTAAGTAAGCACTGAGTGTGCCACATAAACTTAAATATGTTTTGTTCCAATAAAGATATTGTTAAGCTGCTTATAGGGTCAAAATGAGACAACTACCTGCATTTATGAGCATTTTATTTTCACTGAGAATTAGAGATGTCAAGATTTTTAGGTTAATCAAAAATCATGATTATTCAAGCTCCAATATAATCGCAAGACAAAAGAATAATTATCGTGACAATTTTAGAAGCAAAATCTAAAGCCTTTTTAGTTTATTCTAGAAACATGAGACAAATATAAGACAGAGATGTTTTATCTACCAAATACATTGTTTTTACTTATTTATATTTACTACAGTGACAAGAAAATGTGTGATTTTGCCTTGTTATGGATATTTATTTCCAAATATTGGCCATTATTTGTTTGCCACAGCAGAAGGTACAGATATCAGTATTGGTTCAACCCAATATAGTAAAAGTAGAAATTTAAAAAACTAATTTACGTTTTTTAACTTAGAGAAATATTATTGTTTTAGAAGCAAATTTAAGTCATTTGATATTCAACATTAAAGGCATCTAAATGTTTCTGTCACATTGACATTTTTTTGCATTCAGAAGTTTGATTTGATAAAATTTGTCAAAATCTGTAGAAAATTTGACTTGATAGACAATTAGAATACAAAACAATTAAAACATTTCTGCTATTTTGGTCGTAACAGTCGTAATCGTGAATAATTGTGAAATTGTAATATTTTGTCTCACAATTATTGCATTATTAGAATTTGATATTGTGACATCCCTACTGTGAATAACTGAATGCTAGTTCACATGATTTCTTCACTTTAAGAAATTGAAGCCATGACATGTGAAGTGTGGCATGCAAAGATAAAAATACACACAACACATTTAGGAGGTAATTAAAAGACAAATATGCAACCATAATGAAATTTTAAACTCATGAATTAGCACAATGTCACTTTAATTGTTGACAATATACACAATGTTGTTTTTTCCTTCTACTTGTGCTTTATTTCTTATAAATACCGTGAAAAACATGCATTCTTACAGTCTCGCCTCCTCACAAATCTAACTTCTAACTTGACCTGGTGCTGTCACCTGCTTGTTTCCATGGAGATAGAAGAGCTGAACGAAGGAATAACCCCACACCAGAAAAGTTAGATTTGCCTCATTAATGAATAAGTGATTGTTAATTATTAAGTGAACACATATTACACTGAAGCGTTACAATATGTGTGTCAAAGCTGCAGCTCGTGAGTGTTCACTTTTTCTCCACATGTTCGTAATCAGCCACAAACAGGAGGAATCCAGGCTGAGCTGTTTTTACCGTCTCATCTCCCCTGCTACCTGCTTCAAACCCTCAATCACAGCGCGCTCAGTCCCTCCCTCGCTGCACGGCACATTTGTTGCCAGAGAGACGGCTGCCCACGCAACAGCAAACCATTCAGGCCCATTTCTTGTGATTATGCCACCAATGACCAGCAGAATGTCTCAACCAAATTTCCTATTCAGACAGTGGTTCTGAAGTTCACTTTTAAACGTATGAAGCCGTGTGAGTTGAACTTATTATATTATAATGTTAAGTATAGCTGTGAATGCCTCTGCACTTTAAAGTAATCAGCTCGCATATTTTCACAGCTGGAGTGTCTGCTTAAATTAGGTTTGGATTTTTTTAATTTTTTTTTAGACGAGACTCCTTTACAGATTCAGAGTCAGAAATATTCCTGCTTTTGTGGCGGAGACTGCACCTTAGCACCACGGCGTCAAAATACACGCTTATGTCTTAATTATTCATCCAAACAACACGATGTACTAAAGTCACATCCTGCCTTGGATTTTTTTTGTTTTTATTGACTGTATAATTAAACGAATAATGGCTGAACTTTCAAGAAAGGTCAACTTGAATTTCCCACTGGAGCCAAACAGTCATCTGTCTAATCTATTCAACAAAATGGACTACTGATTAAAATCTATTTTTGATCGAATGCAGCAAACTAAAATGATACATCTTTGGACTTAACAAAATATCAAGACATTGTTTGGCAAATTAGCAACTACAAAAAGACTCAAAACCCTCATCGGAGGACCATCATTAGGCAAAGAGTTTGTATATTCACCAAGATATTGGCTGTAATATCTTTATCTCTGTACAACATTACAGTTAAAGAATATGCTTTGGATTGTTTGTTTTTGTCTTTCAGGGTACTATTAATATATAGCTGCTAGTAACTACAAGCAATTGTTTAAGTGCCAATTATGTATTTTGTTCCCGTTTTATTTTGCACTAAATAACCATAATCTGCTGCCACATAGATATTTAATTATGCTTTCTTATATGTGTGATTACATATTCATAAATTAGTGCTATTCACATGCAGAATTCACAAGTTTTACCTAGCTTGTAACTATGTCTTAATTAGCAGCAGATTAAGATTATGCATACTGAAACATTACAAACGATAAATACACATTAGCTAACATAAAGCTAACCTTAAAATATTGCTAGGTTCAAAATAATAGTTGTTGACAGCACAGTCAATCACAGATAGCAGAAAACTCCTCTACATTTGTACAACTTAATGCTCAATCAAATGAGCCAGGATAAGATTGCATGTTGTAATTCTTCCTTAGACAGGACCGCCTCAACCTCACAACTCCCACAACACCTTCCTCCTCAGCCGATCAATATTCTAAACTGCAAAGCGCTGTGAGGGCTGCAGATACTACAGTTATGTAGGATGAGAAAAAGACGGAGGTAAATAAAACCGCATGCATGCAACCAAATCATGCTCATTCAGTGCAGAAACTAGGACAGATAGATCCACACCTTATTTATTTATTTTTTTCAGTGTAGCTTAATATATTCTACTGCGCCTGGCATAAAACCGCAGAGCTGCTCTCCATCACTGGCAAATACAAGATTGAATTTTGGGGGCGAGCAGGGGAAGGGGGAGAGAGATAGATAGAAAGATTGAGAAAGACACAGAAAGAGGCTGAAAATAGGCAGTAGGTAGTGACTGATGGGGAGCCTGTGAAAGCAGTAAATGTGTGTATGTAAGCATATTGGCAAAGCAGATTTCTGATTGGGAATCCCACTGTTATTTTCCCATAACTGCCATTGGCACATCACATAAAGAAGACTATATTTCATTTATCTACGAAAGAGCACAAGAAAAATGCATTACATAATATGATATTGTGAAGTATATTTAGTAAATGTATTTAGGTTATGACCTTCTCATTTCAAAGGGCAGTCTTATATACAGTAGGTTTTCCTCCCCTTCCTGGCTTTGCTGCGCTATATTCCAGGGATTATGCAGTGTTGCCAAGGATGTAATGAAGGTGGCCACAGTAAATATGGGATTTAAGGTGAGCTTTTAACCAGAGGATTCCATCCTGCACCCGTCCACTTTACAGCACAGTCACAATGATAACCCCAGACAAATGTCAGTGCTTGAGAAAAGAAATGCATTTGGCTCTTATGTGTTTGGTAAATCAGCAGAAGAGATAAACAATCTGCAAATAGGTAAAACATGCTAAATTATTCAACTGATTTAATGGCAAAGTAGGTCAAATGCTTATCTTGCAATCAATGAATACAATTAGAACCTGTGGCAATAATAGCAGAACAAACACATCCTGTACCTTTAATCTGGCTATGATTATAATTATGCTAAATAGTGCTAACAGAGCAGTGAGAGAAGTGCTTTTCATCCACATTGTACTAGTTTATTGGTTTATTTATTTGCTTTGGACCTGAGGCACTTTTTTCTTTTTACTTAAAACAGTTTCAAGTTAATACATAAGTTTTATTTTTTTTGTTTGTTTTGTTTTTTTAATGTTCAGAAGGTTTGTTGAAATGAACATCTAATTAATTTAGTCTCTGACTGCATTCACAAAATGAAAGCTCCTTAAAGATTTATGGAGAGAGCAGACTGGTGTTTATTGCACAATATCCAAAATCTTGCAGTGGCTTTATAAGGGATGCAACCTTATACAAGATATTTACTGCTGCAGGGTAAATATGTTATCTTGGTTGAATTGAGTTACTCTTAGTTTCACCTTGAATTTAGATAAATTTAATTTTCTCAGCTTTCAAAACTTCAAGCATGCCAAAATTATTCTTTTATTTTAAGCTTATCTTTGAACTGTTTATTGACTGATAATGACAGTCTTTGGTTTGTTCACATAATTTATGAACTGACATGAACAAAGGATTATGCTATGAATAACAATTACTTGTCAGGAATGGGGCTGCATGATTTGAGAAATATATCTGATAGCGATATTTCTGACCAGTATTGTTGTTGATTCAATATGTTTTAATGACAGAATTTGGCTCAAAATACCTTTTCGTTGTTTGGGAGAATTGACTTAAATTCAATATGAGAATGAACTGATAAATTAATAAAAGAAACTACATTAAAGAAAATTTGAAAACAGATTTAATCTACAAGAATAACAGCTTTTTTACAGAAAGTCAGCTTTTTTTTTTTTTTTTTTTTTTTTTTTTTGTGATTCGTATCAAAGAACTCACTTGTTTTTCCATTTGATTTTCTGAAACAAAACTTGTGCCACTAAAGTCAAGGTTAGATTGATCATTATTATAATCACTCAAAGCAGCTTGAATTAATAAATTAACATCAGATAAAACTGTTACCAAAGTTTAAGATCTTGTTTCCTAGACCCAAAACAACAAACCTTTAGTGCCTTGAATTGGACTCAAAATGGGACTGGCTTGCACACCAAACACCAAAGAACTCTTCAGAAGCGTCAAGGTCGGGACAAGAATAACACTGGGAGGTTATTTACATGCACTCATTGTTTAAACAGGCCTGCGCTGTTGTGAGAGTGACCCAGCCAGAGCGTTCTTATTGGAGGAATCTGCACTGCACCTCATCAGTATTCAGAACCAGCGTGTCTGCTTCCATCACAGTCAGCCCTCTTTCTGCACGTGTGTGTTCATGTGCCAAGACAAGATGCGCACAAGACGCCATTTCTGCATTTATTTAAAAGTCAGTTTTAAAACAAGTGGAAAAAGTTTAGCACCATCATGACTGTAATAATGCCTGGAAGCAGAAGAGAGCTGTAATTTGCAAGAGACGAATATTTCAAACCATGGCGTTTAGGGAAGTTAATGCTTTGAAACAACAAAACAATAGATAATTGAGTACATATCTCTTGTCTTCACTCCAAATCCGAGCATTATATAACAAACCCAAATAAAAGTTTGTTTGAGAACACTGTGAACAGCGCTGCAACCAAATATACATATGCTAATGACAAATGTAGATCAGCGCAGCGCTAAATCTGGATGACCTGCAATTAGAGATGCCTGATACCAGAATATCAGAGCATGAGGTTGATTGTACAGCAGAAGACTGTTAGAATAAGCATGTATAGAATCAAACATATAGGATCAGTCCCATTCATTTGGCACATACAATTTTAAAACTAACTGAACAGCAGGTAGATACAATTTGTAGTTTGTTGTCGTACAAGTTTCTAATGTACGAAATATCTATTTTTTTGTTCATTCATTTTCTACATCTTATTCTCGTTTCAGGTGACTGGAGCATATTCCAGTGACTTTTTTAGGTCGGGTAACATTTGGACAGTGACCAACTCATCGGTTAAAATCAATACAGACACAGACAGACAATCATTCACTTTCTTCCTCATTCATTCGTTCATTCACTAGAAGGACTTTACAAAAATGTGCATGTATGGGTCAATTACCAAACAATTGACCTGTTCTTGCATGTTTTTGGAAATAGGAAGAAGTCAAAGAGAACCCACAGTAACTCAGGTAGAACATTCAAACTCCACCCAGAGAGATGATGAGATGTTTATTTAGTTTACTTTGAATTCGAACCCACAATCTGGAAACAGTTCCCATGAAAAAACTTGCCTCAACTCAAATCTTCTCTCTTGTTTGTGTTTTTTTTTGGTGTTCTACTTGGTATTCAGAAGTTTTAATCTGTGCTAACTTTCCTGAGCTTTCTTCACACAGTGTACGAGTTTGTACATAAAAATGAATAATGATTCATCCATATATGGCAAATCTGGGCCGACACACCGACAAAAGACAAACAAATAGAAGACCTGCAGAAGTGCGTCTCCCACTTCGCTGGTTAATCTCAGCGTCTTAAAAATGTAAATCAATGAACACAAAAAGATTCACATCAAATGTATAAAAAAGCGTTTCGTTGCTTCTGTAGCGGATGCCAGTGGTCTCTGGGGACACATAGGTCTGTGGCTAGTCACAGAGCTCTGAGCTACTTTGCAGGTTTTTGTACATGAATCTTTTTTATGCATTTTTTCTAATTATTTTATATACATAATTTGCTATAATAACTCATCATTAGGAATTATAATTTTGACTGAACATATAGAAATAAATCTGAACAGCTGATTTTTGTTCTTACGAGTGCTCCTCAGTGTTCGTAGGATTGTTCTTACGACGTTTTCCGTTAAGAAAAATTTTGTGAATGCCATAATTTCTAAGGGCCCTAAAAACTTAAAAAAAACATTATGCATAAGTTAATTGGGCAACACAGCAAATTTCTCCAGCAAATGAGAGAGTGAATAGTTGTCTGTCTAACTCTGCGATGAGTTGGCCACTGTCCAGGGTGTTCCCCACCTAAGGCCCAAAGTCACTGGGATAGCCTCAAGTCAAGAGCAGTAGAAAATGAATGAATAAATTTTTTTATCCTGAGACTTGTGAAGACACACAGCAAGATTTTGTAGTTTTAGGGCTAAACTTTAGGACACACATCTTAATTTTGAGTTTTGATTATATTTTATCTTTATTAATTTGCCAATGGGGTAAGCAAAGCATTTAATACTTGTGTCAAGTTATTTTATCTTGAAATAAAAACAAACTTGAAACAAGGCAAAACACCTTAGAGCAACATTTATGACAGCAACTAGAGCAATCAAGGATATATATTTTGAACAATAAACTGAGTTAAATATTCTGATTTTAAGACTTTTAAGCTCATACAGTTTCTCCAGGGCATGTGAAGAATATCCCACAGGAGAAAAGGACATGGAGACATGAAGCACACAGGAACTACAAGATATTAAAAAAATCAAATACAAACCAGACAATCAATGAGTATAATTTCACTTAGTTAACAACATCGGTGCAGTGATATTAGGTCCGTTCCCATAAACAGCGTTCACAATGACAGAACCAGAAAAGGCCTGTCACAGATGCAGCACTGAACTACAAACCTGTGTAATTACAATCGATAATTCATTTTCCCCTCTTCTGCCACCGTTCCATTCAAACAACCCTTTGCATGCTATCGAGACAACTTCCAAATCTCTTCAGGGTCGCAGTAATTGGACCAGGGATTTTTTCTTCCACTTCACTTTGCACCTAACCACAATCTCATCAGCTAAATGTGAGAGGAGACATTGTTCAGGGGGTAATTGTCTTCAACTGTCATGTGAGGCTTTCTGCTACTCTTTTCCAAACGCTGGCAATGTTCATATGAGCGTGAGTCATTTACAACAGCTCGTGACTATATGGCTGCCAGATAACCCATGTCATGCTACTTATCCATTCTGCTTTAACAGGGCTATTAGAGATCTCAGACCTGATGCAGTCTGCGAGCGAGGAGGATGGCAAAAGTAAAGAACTTCCATGTGTCTCGGCTGAAAAATGACAGAATGTCTTCAGCTGCTGAAGCTGTGTCAAGCAAAGAGCCACCCATCGTGAGCCTTTGTTCTCTCCAGTATTCTTTCTAATGGTGTAGTCATTTAGACCAGTGGTCCCCAACCTTTTTTTTTTAAAGGACCGGTACAGTCACAAATTTCTTTTCCAGGGACCGGTCGAGGTTGGGTAGCGCCGACAACAACAATGTAAAATGCAAAAAAACCCAACAATTATTGTGTATATTTTTAGCTCACTTATTGCTTGAATTTGCTGTTTATTGGATTAAGTGGCACTTTATTGTCATAGTAAAGCACAAGGAAGCAGTGATAGAATATAAAATAGCAACAAAATAAATATTAAAAAATCCTCTGAGGACCAGCAGCAGATGGCCCGCGGACCGGTTTTGGGCCCCGGACCGGTGGTTGGGGACCCCTGATTAGACGATTAATCGGTTGATAGTGTTTTACTTGACTTTGAAAAAAAAAAAAATAAATGTTTTGGGTTTTTTTGAGCGCCAAGAATTTCTTTGGTCAACAACAGCCCTGCTATCTTTCAAATAATTTTTTGCAAAACAAGTAATGAACTTGAAATAAAGTCTTTGTTGATATGTAGTGCCTTTTTATATACAATAAAACATACATTGACATATTTAGTTTTACATAAAATAACATTTTAAATGAACTGCTTTGGTGACATATTTTTCTTTTGCTGGTGCTGTCACCATTGTAACCAGTATCTTTATCATTATTGATCAGCCTTCAGAAGAACTGTTGTCATTGGCGTCATCATGACACCCTCTCAACAATGTCACTTTAAACTCATACAGCAAATCATGAGATTCACAATGAAGATTGCTTGAGGACATTGCAGAGATCATGACGACCTATAGGTGCAATGCAGCTGCACTGTTCTATCTGTGGGTGTCACCCACACAGACATAGATAATGGCGCTGGTGAATGGCTTCTCTGTCACTCTGCCATCCCCATCTCCCTGCCTGGGATTTAATGTGACACTTATAGCTATTGCATGGCTTACCCCCAGACAGCAGGGAACCATGCCTGAATGGAAATGAGATTGTCATCTGTCAACTGCACCCATCACACCACTGGAAGACTGACAAAGAAAGTGAGAGAAAGACTCGCCAGTAGTGATAATAGAAGAAGTGCAGGGAGAACCCTTAGTTGTCTCATGTAGCCAGCCCCATTACTAAAAGCCCTAACTGACAACAGCTTTCTACAAGCATCTCTAATAAATACCAAACATAAATGTAGGGCGACATGAAGCACCACTTAATAAGAGCAGTGCTTTAAATATAAACTAAATGATGCAACAAATAGGCAGCTTTCAGAGGACACAGACACAGCATGCTGTGGAGTGACATAGCTGGATTTAGAAGTTACACTTATTTGACCCTTCAAATTTGAGTCACAGATCCAGATCTTGTCCAGCTTAAAATATCCCCTACAATTATGTGTTACATTATTCTTTCTATGGCTCTGGGCAAGTACACTTAACATGAACCCAAACCATAGTCTCTTTGCTCAGTGACTTTAGATTTGGAAAATGATGGAGAGTATTCATATTTACTTTTGAGCTGGAGGCAGAACTAATGGTACTGGAGAAAGAACTCACCTATTATTATTTCACTTGACTGTAGTAAAAGAAAATAGTATATTCATAAAATGCAATAGGTTCAGGCCAAGTAGCAAAATTAGCTCTTGAGCAGGGAGTTGCTTGACCTCAATTCAACAGGGCACAGTGCAAACAAGAAACCCTTTAACAAACTAATGCAGTTGTGTGCTGTGGACTGGCTCATAACATTGAAATCATTCATATTTTACACTAAAATACTAGATGTTGTTTTGCTGTGAGCCAAAGCCAATCATGTTTCTAGGAGAAAAAATAACTTGTATATTGACATGAATTCTATAGTTGAATGACCTGAATGCTTCTTTGTTAACTCTTTCCCTGCCAATGGCATCTATTTCCATCATTGGACTTTTATTATGTGCGACAATCTGATACATGTGCTGACTTTGTCTATAGTCAAATAAATGATGCAGTTTGCTTAATGTTGCTTAATGTAATGTTGCTTTTGTTGGTTTAAAGACAAAAATATACTTGTCCTCATTGTTTTAATCATGTAAACCTCTTTTTTTTTTCTAAAGACATTATTGCATTGTAGTAGCTTACATAGTTTCACCAAAAAGTAGAGCTGAGGAAAATAACACTGAAATGAAAATTGTATTAGAAAAAGGACGTTATCTCAAAAGTTTGCCGTCAAATGCTGAAATCTAATGAAAGCAAGGAATTTCAAAAGGGAACAGATTATTGCAGAATAACAGTTCTTGTTTTTAAGTGAAAGTAGACATTTCTATTTCTCATTTGATGTACAACATGCCAAATAGGGGGTTCCAAATGTGTGTTTATGTGACAGTGTTTATGGTCAGTGAAGAATCAGCAGCTTTTACAGGGATATTGGAAAACTACACGTGATAAAATCTTTATTTTAAAAATATAGGCACATTTTATATTTGGTTATTTGGGTAATATTGGGAGTAACAAAATATAAAAAAGTGTTTCTTTCAGAGTCAAAGCTGTTTTTTTTTTATTTTTTATGTGATTATGTGGCTAAAAGGAGTTTTCTCAAAAAATCAGTTCTATGGACAGAGACAACTTTAATTTAGCTTTTACCATGTTTCGAGTCAAAATGACCCTATATTTTTTCATAGGCGGAGCAATGTTTAACATAATTTTTCAAAATTTGCACTGATTGTACAGAATGACATCGGGGACCATCCATGAAAGTCTTATGTTGATGGGATAAGAGAATTTCGTTTTATTGACAAACAAAAATCAAAACGGGTCAAAAAAGACCCGAAGACAACACAAGGTCAAGTGAAAGTAGATATTTCTATTTCTCATTTGATGTACAACATGCCAAATAGGGGTCAAATTGTAAATAGGGCTGGCAGGGAAAGAGCTACTCTTGAAAAGTATGTAACACTTTATCAGCCTGTTTACAGTATGATTTGTATTTATATTTGTCAGAAGGATGTAGAAAAATCAAAACAAATGTGGTTGAAATATCTTCTTTAATAAAAAAGAAAATCGTGGGTGTGTAAAAAGTAAAGACTCCAACAATTAAAAAAATAAATGCAACTTTGAAAGTTTGCTAAAGAGGTGAGATTAAAGTCTATAGGCCGTGAAGGCTTGTGCAAGGTGATACCTGCAAGGAGTCGAAGCTAAAATCAAATTAACACCACAATAAATCAGTGCTGGAGAGGCAGCAGCAGTCAGACTATAAGGTGTGGGAAAGAGGCCATGGATTTTCTGCCAGAATGACCACTCACTGTCAGTCACCCTTTGGTGCTGCTGTGGCGAACGGGCGCCAACATCCAACCGTCACATGCATGGATGCACACCTGCATTAACTACTTGTATGTAACAAAGACATACACACACTTTTGTACGTGTATTGATCAGGCAAAAATAAGAAATCATTGACTGTGGCCGAGCTGAGCAGATACGTCGACTGGCCTGTGATCAATCTTGATGTCCCTGGCTACAGTAAGAGCAAAGCTGCCTAATACAAAGTAGGTGCTCTGAATTACATTATGGTGCACATACACATTCAGTAACGCAGCAGTTGGTAATTAGTCAGCCTGACAGAACATCCCATGGCAAGTGAGGACAACTACAGCTGAATTAGACCGGGATGCACACTGCACACAGTTGCAGGCTTCCACAGTCACAAGGGAGAGCCTGTGCTCTGTATGAGAGCCTAATTAAGACACAGGAATAATTGGGAATTGGAAAGGAAAGGAGGGGGTGGTCACTGCATGTGTGTGATGGCAAAGCTACATTTCACAAGATGTTTGCATTTTCTTATGCGTGTGTAGCACGCACGTCACTTAGAGGTAGAAGATATACTGACTGAATTATCAAACAAGAAGATTGCAATACATTTTATATTATTTGTTGCTATGTTTAAATCTATGGTCAACTTAACTTGTATGTATTTCATCCTCACTTTTGAAGCTAATTTATAACATTGCCTTATTTTTGCTTGAATAGCTCAATGAGGTTAATAGGCACACTGCTCATAGTAAAAATGCACAGCCAAAGAAAAAGCTACAAATCAGCATATGCATAAAGGTTTAAGCAATAGATAGATGCCATATTTAGCAGCACCAAGGCAGCTTGGAGGACAGGGGGAGAGGAAGCTGTGTGAAGGAGGGACAAGACTGAATGAAAAATGAGGCTTTGCTGCAGACAGGCTTAGATGGCACCACACACTCCCAACAAAGCAGCAAAGCCAGGGGGATACACGCAGAGAATTTTGGGTAATGCGGTCCGACGTGCCACAGCTCACTGGCCCCCTGACTGGCTGCTCTGATTGGACTGGCGCGCTCACAGGGGATGGGTCACGAAAGAAGTTTCTGATTGGCTAACAGCCTCCTGGGTGCAACATGGAGGGGCTATATAAGTGAGTCTGTCGTCACTTCAGGTCAAACTGCAACTGAAACAAATACATAACAGGCTGATGGGAACAGCATGGCTTCAAGCAGTATGTTGTCTGTGTTTATAAAAATGTGTAAGGAAGGTAAGAAAATAATTTGTTGAGAGTGATGTTATTATTTCTGTCTAGTCTCAAAACTCAAAACAGATAGATAAGCTCAAATGGCTCCCATGTGCATGCTCTCTGTCCTTTCCTCTCCTTTAGTCTGCTTCTTTCTTCTCCATTAGATTTATAGAGCTGGCAGATTTCTCAAGAATGTGTAATGCACAGTTACCAACCACAGAATAATATTACTTTAATGTACGACATGATTAATTGAGGTGAACTTCAGTGCCCTCATTTCAACATACACAGACACATGTCTAATAGAGAAAGTTGGACTGTCCTTTGGTTGCAATGTCATGTATCATGCATTAGCGAACTTATTAATCACTGTGAAGATGACTCAGCTATAATTAGATTTTTGCCTGGGTGCATGTCTGATTTCGTTTCATTTGAGCAGTGTGAGTATGGGGTCATGTGTTTGGCTGATCCAGCAGCATGTATTGGCTGCTCGGGGGGTATCCTGCTCCTCTTTCCTTAAGACTGACTCTGCTCAGCTCCACTTCACACATATGAATGGGACTTTTATGGATGAGGTGTCTAATGAAGGGTCTATCTACTGTGATTAACATTTCCGCAGTCTTGGGAATTGTCCATGAGCTCAATTATCACTCAGGAGCCCACCTATTGTTCAGGTGGCGTTTGCCTGCTAAGTGGAGGTTTATACCTTCAACATTGTGCATTAGTGCGCATCAATTATGCAGGTGGCAGCAATTACATATTTATGTATTCTGATAATTACATTTTTAATATAGCAGATGTCAGCCTCATTCATGGAAGTTAATGAAAATGAATGACAGCAATTTGGGAGATGGAAGTTCAGAGGAGCACTGGAAATGTGTTGAGAGTGAGAATAAGTGCATAGTCGGTTTTGCTTGAGTGAATTTGACTGCACTGAATTAAAATTAGCACTCAGTTGTTGACAAGGACAACTTCAATTACATAAGATTTATTTTGTTTTGAGGGATCAAATTAAGGGAAAACACAAAGCCAAGATTTAGGCTAATGTTCTATTTCATATGGTCAAACTAGCAATTGACAATGCATCACACTGAGCAAAAACATAACACGGCTATTTATTTCATCACTGTTTTAAGAAATGTTTGCCAGACATGTAAGCAAATCTCTGCTGTGACCTGTTGCATGTTGCGTTAATGCCACACTGCACAATGCTCCATGTGCTTTGTGCTAATTGAAAACTGTACAGGAGCATGTTTACTGAGACTTAATTGTTTTTCTACATAAACACATTGACAGGTAAGAGGCTTATCTTGTCATACTAACATAATAGTACAGCTTCACATATTAACCAAATGACAGCACAGTTATTGTGTTTACATAGAAATTGGCACCGTATATTTACCCAAACACATAACCAATCACAAACCCTCATTGTTGATAGGTATTCTAAAAAATAAGTACTTTCCTTCCACTTGTCACGTGTGTTTATTCCAGACAGTTCACATTCATTCAGAAGTTGGAGCAAAACTGACATTTAAGAATAATTAGCTTAGATTTTTTCAGGAAAACATTTATGTTCTATTGATGTCTACTGATGTCAGACTCATCGCTGTGTCTCCCCGAGCAGAATTACTCAAACTGAAAGTGATGGTCACGTTTTCAGAGATGTACCTGCTTCAGTCATCCACCAGTGCTCACGACAGCGTCATCACTCACCCCATTGCCCTTGTTCAAGAATGACACAACGGAACTTGCCAAAGTGCCTTATCATCACTCATCACAACATGTTTCTTACCTCTGGGTTTATGAATTATTTGCTGGCCATTAGGACAGTGACATGGAAAACAGGGCAGTTGCCATCGGAGAAGATACTGGAGAGACTCTCTCTATGCAGACTTTATGAAGCTTTGACAACTGAAGGGAGCGAGCCACTGGGAAACGGCCTCAACACAAGAAGACTTCAGATCCACTTTTGACAATGACACCTGATTTGAGATTTTAACATTCACGGAACCTTGAGAAATGTGTGTTTAGTTTATTTATGATTCTGTTATCAATGACAACCTTTTTCAAAAATGCTCAAAATTTTACGGGCCACACGGTGGCGCAGCGGTTAGCGCTCTTGCCTCATAGCAAGAAGGTCCTGGGTTCGACTCGCAGGCCGCCCGGGCCTTTCTATGTGGAGTTTGCATGTTCTCCCGTGTCTGAGTAGGTTTCCTCCGGGTACTCCGGTTTCCTCCTACAACTAAAAAACATGTCCATTAATGCCTCCCCTGACCCTTCCCCAGGAATGGTCTGCAAAAGAGATTCTTAATCTCAGTGGGACTTCCCTGGTTAAATAAAGGTCAATAATAATAATAATATTAATAATATTTTAAAAATCGCAATAGCCTGAATTAACCACCTATTTCGGTACCACTTTATTAAGTACACCTTAATCTGCCTTAGTAAACCATGAATAAAGCATAAATAAAGCCTTCCGTGAACAAATGGTGAATAAATTAATTATTATTGCTTAATAACTACTCAAATAAAGAAGCTAAGGTTAGGAATTACTGTTAAGGAGCGGGGTTTGGAGTAATTAAGCTTAGAGTTACTAAACATTAATACACTTTTTCATTATTAATTAATCATTTGTTTATGATGATTTATGTGTTTATAAGGTGTTATTTAGGATTTATTAAGCCTAAATAATGTATAGCCATTCTAAAGTGTTACCCTTATTTCTAAAAAAAAAAAAGGTTGGTTTTACCTCAGACAATGAAACTAAGAACACACCTTTATGCTGAGTGTGTGCATTTTGTTAATGCATGTTTTGGAAATTCTCTTACATGGCAAAGTTAAGGTCATATGTAAATAATCAATGACCTATCAGCACTGTAACAACTTGGCTTACGATGTAACCTCAAATTAAAATCCAATAATCAAATATGGCTTTAGATATTTGGTTTGATTTAATATTCCTGATCCTGATACCATACTGTCAGTCTCTTTATCTCCTTCACCGACGATCGATTCATGGGGTGGGAAGACCATCAGGATGAAAGAGATGTCAGATGAAAAAAAGATCTCCATAAAAAACTGACAGGCTGATGTCAAAACAATTCACCCTGCGTAATATTTGTGCACGGAAGCTTTAACATGGAGATAGAAATACCCATACAATATTCATGAGATAGATCCTCAAAGCTTCTCCCATGGATTTCATGAGAATGATGTTGATTGACTGGCTTATAATTGTCTTGGTCATCAATTGAGCAACACTGACAAGGACAGAGCGGACACACAACAGAAGAATGCCAAAGCCCTAAGCTCTATAAACAACACTGTTATTTATATTATAATTTTATCATGGATCAAAAATGAATAAATTAGATCTAATTAGATTTAGAGCATGTTGAAGTCACAATACCCAATTTTCTTTTAAGCATTTTTAACAGCACAATATATTGTCAATGGGTGAAAGTAGTTTCCAGTTTACATCTACTAGTTTGTTTTGTCAACTAAAATCCAGGAAGTATGTTTGTTTATATGTGTTTGATTTCTGTATGCTGAATTTAAAATTAGAAAAAAACATTGTTTATTGACCCATTTAAGGATAATTTGAGATTCTGAATCTATTTTTTCCTGGGAGAGGGGAGAAGGGAGCACCTGGAGGAAGTCTACGCAGACACGGGGAAAACTTGCAAACTCCACATAGAAAGGCCCCGGGTTGCTTGGGAATTGAACCCAGAACCTTCTTGCTATGAGGCCAGAGCACCAATTGCCTGACCAGTCAGCCCCTCCTACATTCTGTTACATTCTGTTTGAATGCAGAAGAGTATGGGACCTGACGGTTAGCCAATAAAGTTGTCTCCCAAAGTTAAGACGATCCAATCAAGCACGGCGATTCAAACACGTGACACTAAAAAGTCGGAAGTTGCTTGCAAGCCCCATTTTAAAACATTCAAGAAGGCGAACGTAGCTGATTCAGCTCGTGCTTCGGTTTTGAACAATGAATGTATCAATTCCTTAAAACCTGAGCAGCTACATGTTTAAGAAAACATTCTGTCGCTGTTTTGGTGGAATTTCCGGGTTTTCTGTGATTGGTTGACTCAGCGCTCGGAAAGGCCGCCACGAAATTGATCCTCGGCGCTCCGCTCCCAGACCCTCGCGGTTTGTAAAGTGTCTGTCAAAGCATGTAGGGACTGGCTGGTCAGGCAAGAGTACCAACAACTGTGATCCCAAATGAGTTTGATAAGAACATGTAGGATGCTGCAAAAAGCTTAACATAAAACATTTCTGTTTGCTGAAAAAGCAAGAACACTAAAATCGATAATGAAATTCTATTTCTTGCATCAAGAAAGTTAAAAGTGCTAAGAAAACAATCTGAATGCTGTGACCTCTTTGCAAGAAGTGTTTTTATCTCTCGTTTGTTTTTAGCTTTAGTCTTTAGTCTGTTACTCTGGTTGTGAAAAGCAAGTATAATATATAGGATGTCTGGAATTTGAAAAGAATGAATAAATCCGTTTGCAAGTTTAAAATTAATTAGTTCTCTTTAGTTGTATTTCATTTTTATAGCTTAAACTTTAACTGCTGTCTAAGTAAAGTACTGATTTGGCATGTGTATAAAGCAAAATAAGTGTTTTGCCAAATGGGGCTCACCAAAGATGGCAAGGGCTATCATACATTTTTGGAAAGGTCAATATCTAAACTTTATATTTTTGCATGAGGGACTTTTCAGTGATAACATAAATATTGACCCGTGAAGTTTACAAACCCCATGTCAAAAAATGTTGAGAATCCCTCTCGTACTTTGTGGCTCACTGTGAAGCTGGGCTTTAAAAAAGATAAGACATATTATACATTTTCTGAATCCTCAGATTTCATTCATTTCTGGTATCCTTTATGTTTCCAACATGTTTCTAGAGATTTCAGTGAGAAACATAGCAAAACAGTTTAGGAGAAAATCATAAAAAAAAGCTGTGGTTGCCATAGTAATTATCAGAGAGGACTACAAATGTGCCTACATGAAAGACAAGATTGTTTTCTTCAAAATTATGTCAAACATAATAGTTTAAATCAGTATAGGGCTCGACCGATATATCAGTTGGCCGATATTTTTGGCCGATATGAGCACTTGGCCGTCGATCGGTTATCGGCCAAAATATCGCCGATATACCGCCGATATTTAGGACATGTTGCACCTCATTTTAAAGCTTAGATCTTCCAGAGTACAACCATTATATTTAATCACCAATCAAATGAATATTTAGCGCAGTTATTACATTTATTTGCGGAGTTATTTTATTGTCGGACTGCACCTGAACGCAGCACCAGGCTGACACTCTGCATCACTGCATTACTAGTGCGCTCTGAGGCAGCGCTGGATTTAAACGCTCTCAACTCCGCTACTAACGCAAGAAAAGGAAATTACTTCATCACAGATGACGCCCGCAACAACAGAAAGGACTTTTATTTAATCAAAGTGTCCGTGTGGAGAAGAGGGATGATCCTCGTCAGAAAAGAGGACACACGGTTGCTGTCAAAAAGAGGAAAAAGTTGGCTTTCTCACTATTTTCTCGTTTGGAGTTTGGGTCGTGCATATTAATGAGGCTAACTGCACCTTTAAGTTAGTCTCTGAATTCACTTCAGTAGTACAGGACTACCAAAAATAATGTAATACAAACAAGTTCCAAGCCTTTAAAGTCACTCATAAGAGGCGAAGTAACACTAAATGTGACCTAAATAAACCCAAATTATAATCAATAAAGCCAGACAGAGTTTTTTTTAACATCTGCTCCTAATAAAAAAGTAATTTTCTATTTCTTATCATATCGGCTGTCTTATCGGCACCCCCATCCTCCTCTATATCGGAATCGGTTCCCAAAAAGCCATATCGGTCGGGCCCTAATATGGACCAGTGTCAAAAGTGCATTTTTTGACATGGGATTTGTAAACTTCAAGGGTTGTTATTTATGTTATCGCTGAAACTCAGAAAAGTCCATCATGCAAAAATATAAAGTTTAGATATTGACCAAAAATGTATGATAGCCCTTGCTAACCTTTTCGGTCTGGCCCATGGATTACAGTATGTGTAGGTCGCAGGACAACCAGCTCAAAAATAAAGTATCCGATATCCAGTGAAGTATCAATGGAAACAAGATGCATAAAGGTAGAGGTTAAAAGAAATGTTAAATGAACGTACAGAAGTGCAGCTGAGCCCCCCCTACTGAGCCCCCTATACCCCCCACTTTAAAATCGCCCTGTATTTTCCAAGCCCACACAACGCATGACAGGAGTGTTGGAGCATGACATCTAAGGTGCGTTGTGTTGTACAGTGCATTTCACACATGTGATCCCTTCTATAAAAACTGCCTCTGACCTAAAAACAAAGCAACATTAATGTGGTTATAAACAGACCACTCGAATGCTCCATGTGCTTTGTGCTAATTGAAAACTGTACCAGAGCTTGTTTGGACTCATCGCTGAGACTTAATTGTTTTTCCACATATACGCTTTGACAGGTAAAAGGCTTATCTTGTCATACTAACATAAAGTCCGACACCAGTTACTGCCTCACATACAGTATTAGCTAGCAGGAAAATGACAGCCCAATTATTGTGTAGAAGCAGAACTTTGGATAGTATTTTAATTACCCTCGACAAGGAAGATGCCAGTGTGAACTATAAGGCTATTTACTACAAGAAAAGTTATTGTAGAGAAAGTAATTAAGAAATTCCTTCACCAAGTAAATTAGATTTAGAATAGGTTAAACTCCACAACCTCAGTGCAATAAGGTCATTTTATTTTTCTCTAAAACAATGCACATCACTTGGAGTTCTAGGCCAATCTTTAGGTAGGGTTTAAATTGGACAGACAAACGAAAAAACAACAATAGGACAACAACTGAAATCAGAAATAAACTGCTATTCTTGCCTTTCAACTGCCCTTATTCCAACCTTTGCCTGACACATAATTTGTCAATATTTTAACCGTTTCGTCACCTGTTGTCCCACAAACCTTTAGCACACAATCTTTACAAGCAGCAGAACAATGTCGGTTTACTCCTTTGGGGGAAAAACAAGCAAGAAATTGATGGATGAGTGGTCCGGGTGAGTGCCATTTCCCAAATCACGCCGTGAGGATCTTAAAAGCAAAGAGGATGAAAATAGGATGGGATATCAATCTGTCTGCAGCCTAGCCCTGACAGATGACCCAAACCACTATCCATAATTACCAACACAAGGGACTATTGGAAAATGTTCTTTCAGTCATTTTATCCCACCTGGGCATTCTTAATTCTAATACAAACAACAAGTAGCTCTCTGCGCTTTCTCTTGTGTCTGCTTTATATGATTAATATCAGTGTTCAAACTTGGGCAGAGGAACAACCTTGCCACGGTCATTGTAATGGAGTTGTGGGTAGTCATACTAGATTGATGTCGGTGGGTTGATTAATGCTGGCTAACATCCGCCCAGGTTAGTGGAGTCCTGACAGCTTTATTGATGAATTTAACACATGGACACGTGAAAAGTGTAAATCTTTTCTCTCCTCACCACCCATCTACAGTATACGTATGTGGAAGTTATGCTTTTCTTCTTTCTTTGAGCAAATATCAATTCTGTTATATTGTGGCAGAAGGAAAATTACGCTGGGACACTTGAACAAGTAGTTTATTTCACAATGCCAACATACAGAAGAGAGGTCAAGAAAGACAAAATAAATGGCCAACAGACAAAATATCTGCTAAGAACAGGCCACGCCTCCAAACCCCCAAAGCCTGAACTATGAGAGAAAAAGCAGAATAATGCCTACAACGGCGAGCATGTACTGTGGCTGGTGAATTCAACAAGGGAATGATACGAGCTAACAAAAAAGTTGTAAAAGGTTCACACTGACCCCACAGACAGGACAAGTGAAGTGACAAATTGTCCCTTATTATTTGCACCACGCCTACCTGGACTCATTGAGGTGCACATGGCTTAAAATCAGGTCAAAACTCCTTTAGAAGCTTTTGGAAAGATTTGAATACCTTCCTTATTTAATGTTTGAAAATAGTTTTAACCTCAGATATCTAACTATCCAGCTAACAGTGAGTTAGGTCTCCACCAAAAAATTAGCGGCAGAACTGCCAATACTGTACACAAGTTATTATTTGATGTCCCTTATTAAAGTTGAGAAAATAAACCACTTCAAGCAAACCAGACACAAGGATGGGCCACAAAGGCAATTAAATCACAAGCAACAGCACAAGGACTGAGACGATGTCCATACAAAGACTCAAGCAGGGAGATGCACTTCTAAGACCGGTCAAAGGAAACTTTTAATGAACAAAAACCTTGGCGAGGTGCTCTCTGAATTATCTCATGGTCGATAAGCACCCCACAGTGCAAATGGAAGCGCAATGGGCTTTGGTCAGATAAACAGAATCTTTTCAGAATGGGAACCGAGGCGGGGAGTTGACACTCCACTAGAGATTAGCAGGGTCTCTTTCAGGGCTTGTCAGGCCCAATGGACACAAATCGAAAGTGTGAAGAAAAGCTTTAGAAAGTGGCAGAGGACCCCGCACAGTCAGCTCTAAGACATATTTTTACAGAACACCAAAAAAAGGGTTAATTAGGTAAAAAAAAAAGCAGAGGCATGGACATCTTGAGGGGCAGGTGATCAAACAAGAAAAAAGGGCACTTTCCCATACCGTGCAGATTAATTCCAAATTCAAAGTAGTATATGTATTTGAAAATAACATTTTTGATGAATGCAGCTAGAGTTTATACTGCAGCTTGTTGCACAAACCGAGTTTAAACCAGGTAAAGTAATGTTTATTAAGAACTGTGTACAAATACATTAAGCACAATGGCAGAGATGCTTGTCCCGGATTCACTTACAGCTAATTTACATCTGTAGTCCTGGAGTAAAGAAATGTACAAAGGTAATTATTATAATATGGGGGTCAGGGGAGATTTTGGCTAAAATAGATGCAATTTCCTGCCATCTGGGCTATGTTTGGTTAACAAATCCCATATTTCAACCACTATTTACTTCAGAACAAATGTAGTTGTTTATTAGACTGTGGATTTTTACAACTACTTTACTGACTAGTTGTGCCCAAATCCTTTGTCAGTGGTTCCAGTGGAGCCTCTGTCCTGCTCTCTGTAGTGAGGGGTCTTCAGACTGCAGGTGCCAAGTTTGCAGATTCTCAAACTGATGGCCGTGTGAACATATTTTATTTTGGGATGCTGAGCTGTGACGGGGGTCTTGATTATTAATAGTTATATTATTAGTTTTTAATTGTAATATTATAATTTTTATACATTTTTATAAATTATTAATATAATTGTCTATTATACTTATTTTTTTTCACATGCCTAATCCTAACCCTATGCACAGACGCCTCAAAATACAATTCTGACTAAAAACTTTGTGCTCACTGTTGTGTTGATTTTACTAGAAGTCAGCAAAGCTTTTCCCGAAACGCGCCGCTGTATTTCACGCTATGGACCATGCATAAGTAAAGTTTCATTGGCAGTTTTGCTCATAACTTTGCGTATACCAGACGGATTATCCAAATATTTAAAAAATGGCTAAAACCTTAGGCTGTGTAGAACATCGTAAAAAACTTGACATGAAACGGGAAGAACACAGAGCTGTGACAGACAGAGAGAGAGCAGAGTGGAGAAAAGCAGCGGCATTATTATTTGGTAGTTGGTCAGTTTAAAACATTTACATCACTGCTGTCTTCATGAGGTGAAAAATACACCGAAATAACAAACAAACAAACAAACAAACAAAAAAGCAGTTGACCAGGAGGGCACTTAAAGGTGCATTGTGTAATTTTGTGGAGGTGAAAAGTCATCTACACTATTTAGTAGAATTAGAAAGTTTAAACTATGCTTTAGAACTTTCTGAATGGAGATAAATACATTTTAAGCCATAAAAAGAAGAAAAATCAGCCAAAGGAACCCTATTTCAATGTAAACAAATGTTTTCGGGCCCTCCTCCAAGCCAAATAATAGTCCATTTTGTGGCCATGCAAGCCAGCTCATAGTAAAAACACAGATTCTTATTAATTATTTAGCCTAATAAAGAAATCTAAATGACAAAAATGTGCATTTATTCAAGTTTATTTTTGGCCTTTGAGCAAGAAGGGCAGGTGCTTGAGCACCACAAGGGCTTTATCTGTGCACGTCCCCGCTGTACAGGATGAAAAATTGTCTGTAGAAAAGCACTGGATAAAAAATACATTCATCTGTATTTGTTCAATTAATTGAAAATGTATTTTTGGCACATAATACAGTGCTATGAATAATGTCTGCAGTGCCATTAGCTTCCAGTAGTTTTAATCAAACACCTCAATTTACGTCAGGCTTCAGCCCTTCATCAGCTCTTTGTTGTCTAGTGACAACGATGTAAGCTCCTTCAAATCATAAGCTGAAAATTACCTCACTAAAACTGCAAAAAGAAAGACAATTTTGTGTAAATATAAATGAACCAGTTTGTGTGTAGCACCACAGACTGTCCAGGAGCTGACTTATGCTGCTCAGTTTCAGGTCTGAGAGGAGAGCCTTGAGGACAGGTCGTCTCGTCATGTGCATGTCCAGGCCAAAACACTACCACAACCACTCTTTCAACAAACCACAACCACTCTTGCACTCAACCACTGCCACAATCAACCACAACCAACGGCAACCACTCCTGTACCGCCCCCAACCAATGAAATTAACCACAACAACAAGGTAAGACTTTGCAGAGGCGTCTTAACTTTTCCTCAGCTGGACAAATTAATAAATTGTGACATGACATGTCAAACATGAAATATAATTTTCTGCTTAAAAAAACAAACAAAAAAAAACAAATAAATACATAAATCATTATCATCATCATCATACATTGATAATTAAAAATGTATTATTAATATTTGTGTTTTAGGAGAATCGAGTTGATATGTTCTTTGCAACTCTAACACAAAATGTAATCAAATAGATTCTCTAACAAACATAAACACGCTTGTTAATGTTTGGTGTTGAAATTAGTGTGAGATTTGGAAGATTGAGGGAACTAGTTCCTAAAAAGTATTAGTGTAAAGGGATCAAAAAGGACCCATGACCCTACTCCAGTTCTCTCACAATCTCTTTTGATATCCTCTGATTAATTAAATCCCTCAAGGCACTACGGCCCTCTCAAAGGGTACAGACATCAGAGGTATGGTGATTGATTTGCTGTTGCCTAACTGCACAAAGCAAACCATAAGAGCTTGATGGATTTTCTAGTGTCACAACCTCCCAGAACAAAGCAATCCACATCCACATCAAAAATTAACAACCCCAAATATCCCATACACAATTGGATGTAGGATGTTAAGCACACAAATATATAAAATGAAATACTCTCTCTCTTGCATATTTTGGGAAATAAAAGAAGAACCAACCAGTCACAGAGAGATAAACCTGTAAGCTCCACACAGAAAAATCCCACTGGCCTGAGAATCAACACTGCCGTCTTTTGTTGTAAGGTGAGAGTGCCATCCTCCCAGTATGAACATGTATGCCTATATATTTTTCTAGAATATATTGTAAATTAAGCAAATACTAGAAATGAATAAATATTTGTGAAGGAGACAAAGGATGTTTTCAGGGCTGTGCCAGAGCCTCTGAACACAGGGCCTCATTCATGAAAGTGTTCATAGAAATTGTGCATAACTTCCACTTTAAGAAGAAACAGAGAAAACTCTACGTCAGATTCACAACGTGAAGCCTCATTCCTTCTTAACAGACTTAATGCCAAATTCACCAAACTCAAGCTATGTATCGTTATTTACATAAAAATGAATATTTGTGTTAAGAAAGCTTCATTAAATGACAAATATGGGTCGGCAAATTTGTACCGGCCACAGGACCGAAAGAGGAAATGAGGAGGAACACACTCAGAGGAAACAAATTCTAGTCACAAATGTATTGAATTAACGCTGGGCTTTTGCTGTTTATATTTATGCTGGGACAGGTATTCTTTATTAGCATTATTGATGATTTTTGTTTGTTTGTTTGTTTTGTTTTTAGCAAAAATACACAACCTACAATCATGTAGGAATTGAAAATTTCAACTGAATTATATAAGAAGTGTTCTTCTTTGTTGTTACACATAAAAATTTTCCTTTAAGAATAACATTTATAAATCCTAAAAATGTTCATAAGAACATGTCATGAATGAGGCCTATTGTCTGCAGCATGGCATTTAAATCAGCCCCCTTTTTTCTGCATTAAAAATGAGAAGTCAAGTCATTAGAGCCACCAGTCACACACTTCACTGACCCCTGCAGTAATATCTGTTCACATAATAGGCAGGTTTCCACAGGGACAACCAGAAGTGGTCCAGTAAGCCCAAAGGAATAAATGTGTCCACTGTAGGTTCTTTCCAGGCCTTTCTTATTTTGAACTGACCTGTGAAGGTGGATGTTTTAATGATCTCTTATAATCAGGGAGTGAGCTCAGGAGTTAATTTAGTAAATGGGAGGCACCCTTTAATTAAGCTTAGCTCTGCACATTAAGCCAAGTGTGATGATGCACACTGATAATCCTGAAGGTTGCAGCATTTCAAATACTCACTTTGAACTGCTAATTAGATTAATGATATTACAACTTTTTTTTTCTGTAGGCACCAGAGTATAATTCTCAGGACTGAAAACAATATTGAAATAGACAATGGACTTAAATCTCAAGGAGGCGTTTTATGTCACTAATTCTTTATCGTTCTCTCTAAAATACTTCCTCAGCATACTTGGCCATGTTAAGCTTGTCAAATCCAATCCATACATACCAGCAGACATGTCAGTAAAATCTGTTAAAAATTCTCCTTATTCAGAAATTGGCAAGAAAGCACCCTTTTACATCTTTAAGGAGCAATCTATCACAAACACATGCAAGGACAAAGGTATGCAATGCAAAAGTATGAGTTGGCCACACATTATTAACAATATAAAGACATGGGAGTGCTTCTTCTGTAGTTTTAGTTGGTTAAGGAGAGTGGGAAGCAGCGGGTCTATATCAGAACAGCAGGAGGAAAGAAGGGTGGAGTCAAGGTCATGGACAAAGCACATTCTGATGAAAACTACTTGTGCTGGAATCATTTTACTGTGCTTTAAACAGAAACATATCATTATACTTAGCGTCAGGTCACATCCAGAACCACAATCATACACAAACAAATTATTGAAAGACGGAGTTACAGAAAAGCAGGTATATAAATATAATGTATTGTTAACAGCGGACACAGAAAAGCAGCCTGGTCTGAAAAATAAGGAGCTTCAGTTCACAGACTGTCTCAAGAGGAAACAGGTAACTACTCAGGCATGGCCGGAATAGTCACATGTCCAAAGTTAAGCCTGGGAGCAAATGATACATGGAGAATAGAGGAGCACTATATGCTGTCCGAAGGGGTGGTTCCTTTGTAAGACAAGACATGGTAAGTTAACTTTCTGCTTGACATCTGCACATATGGGATTGTGCGAAGAGAGAAGAGCAAGTGGCAAAAGACTTCATGAAGAATAATAAGCAATGCAATCAATTTTGTTTCATCTGAGAACCCAAAAGTATTCATGCAGAACATGGTTAATTCTTCAAGAAGAAAACTTGTAAAAAAAAAAAAGAGTAATTGAGGTTTTTTTTTTTTTTTTTTTTTTATAAAAAGTATACTTTTTTCTGTGTTAGTTATGTTTTTAAGACCAAAACTAATTATTCCCATTTTATCATCATGTAAAGAAACAAGAAATGGATATTTTCCCATTTTGTCTTTCACGAAAATGAAATCCTGCATTAGCATTATTCCCTCGCTTCACGTAATGTGTTGCTATTGTTCTGTATAGTCAAAGCTTCAAGCACTCATTCACACTTTGCAAGGAGACACAAAAGTATGATAACATCAGGATGGTGTAAAAAAATTCACATATTGTAGTATAATGTAGTAGTTTAAAAGTGGCTTACTAAAAATTGTCTGACTTTGTATTTTAAAGATCCAGTCCAGTCTATCCTGCTTAAATATATCGTCAAACATTAGAGAAGAGCCCACAGGTTCTTTGTGTTGTGCCCTGTCAAACTGACATAAAAGAGAAAAGTAAATGGCTTTAGATGAAATTTTCCAGGGTCTATTTTTCTTTCAGCTGTAGCTAAACAAAAGAAATACCCCATTGTGGTCACATCCTGAGTCCATTTGTGCTGCTCTCTTTAAAACTGTCGCTGCACAGAGGGCACCTGGCTCTATTGTAGTATGAAATCAGACCAGCATTGCTTGATAAAGCTGAAAGAGAGACTGACAGTGACATGAAAAACAACACAACAAATAGAATCTCGTCCGAAAAAATACTATCAGTGTGTTCAAATGATCAAAATGAATAACTTTTCATAATGTTACAAGTAAAAAAATGCAATTCACAAGAATCACTAATATGTTCACATGTAGACGTTTTTTTCTTTTTTCCCACAATGTAATTTGAGATTGGACATGTATCTGCTTTCGACTGAAGATGCCAGTGCATAGTCCACAGTAAGACAAGTGTCATAAATTATGACGAAGCCAATAGCTTTGGATGTGCAGCGTAGCTAATGGGAGAGCTCAATGTAGTTTGAACCAATCTAAAAGGTCAACCGCATCCTAAGCATGGCGTTTGCAAACTATTGACCCTGTGTAAATATCAACTTGAATGCAATTATTGAAATGTGCAATATATTACTTGGTTATCCCTTGCTCTCTCTCGTTTACAATTATATTTAACATAAGTTCCAAATGTATGTATTATTTAATTTTCTATTTAAGCTGGAGAATGTAGTAGAGGTGTGAAAATATCATGTTGGTCTTTTACTAATGCACTAATTCTGCACCTCACACCTCAAAAGGCAATGCTGTGTTTAGGGACTGACCTAATGTGATTTCATAGATTTAATTACTGTAATATTACACATCCTCATTTTGCTTGCAGACATTTCTCATTCTCCATTTCAGAACTAAAGCTGGATACACAATCAAACACATTTGCCACATTATTGGTACTCAAATCCTGCAGGGTACTCTGATTATGTGGGGCTGAGAGAGAAAATCAAGCCACAAATTGCTTTTCATTTCATTATTTTCTCTGCCAGCTAAAATGTGTTTTGAGGTTTTTCACTTGAGTCACACATGACAAGGTAATTATGTCACATTTGTAACACAAACCATTGACAAGAACAGCACAGTTATCATCAGACAAGAAGTGTGTTATACAACCTGCAACCTGCCAAGTGTTACGTGATTCTTAGACAATATACATGTTTTTTTATTATTGTAGGTTTCTAATTGTGTAAATGTTTTCTTATGCATCACTAGAGCCCAGTGTATCATAGTCCTATCAGCTTGTCAATGCCCAATGTCAACAGGCCTCTCTCAGAAACTATTGTTGTTGTCGTTAGCGCCATCTGCTGGAGCAATGATATATTTGTGTCACTTAACCGCTGAAAGACGTACCACTCGGTTAAGCTATTAGTCACTGTTAACTGGTTAATCGAACATTCCTAGTCCACATACACAGCGGACACTAACTATCTGTGATCAGGGTCATAGGATAACATCTTGTGTTTATTTCTGAACTGTTTTTCTTTAAGAAAGAGGTGTCTTTGGGCCCTATGCTTTTATAAAAGTGTTAAAAGATGAGATAATGAGGGACTGATCTGTGTCCTGCTTCCATGTCAGCTGTGTACAACTGTAAATAAACCGGCACTTTGAAATCACATAACCAACTCTGACAGTTTTTATTCTTTAAGTCAAAATAATATAATAATAATTTACCATAACTGAGCTTCTGAACTCAATCCAAAGCCGAGTCTTAGTCTCTGCGCCACATCAATGACAAAGTACATTAGTATTGAGTTTACATGTATAAAGTGTGTCTCTGGAACTAAAAGCCCTTTCTAGCCATGACACACATTATCTCAGAGCAAGCGCAACTATCTCTGTCTGGGTCCTCTTCTCCTCGCTTTACAAATATCAAACACACACAAGCCTCTCTCTCTCTTCTCTTTTACTCGCTCTGTGCATATCAAACACATGCACCTTAGTCTCTCATGTCGTATATTTGGCCAACTTATCTTGTCACTAAACCTTTTCTCTTAAAAGGTAAAAAGAACATTGCATTAGCTTAGTGCTGCGCTGTGGCACGGCTCTCAATCCTTTGCAGAGCACACGTGTTCAGCACGGCTCTGCAGCCCAACAACAGAGCAGGGAAATTGTCAGTATAACTTAAATCATAGAAAGTTTTCTATACAGATATGAGACTACTGATGTATGCTAATTACAAAAATACAGTAAATACAATTACGTTTGATGTATCTTGTGAATTAACCTGAATGCTGTAGCCTGAGTGGAGGTGCAAAGCTTGAGGCTGGTTGCTCTGAGCAGTGCCCTGTGGAGAGAGCCCAGAGGCCGGGTTCAGTGGGATCTGACAGTGAGTCTGGACTTTATTCTGTCTTCATTCTGCCCACAGGGAGTAAGGGGAGTGCCATGCTCACAGCTTATAAGAGGATCACACGGTGGTGCTGAGAAGTTGGCCATTTCATGGAGACTGTGCTCTGTGACAGATGGACAGGGTGCTATTGCCAGAGCCAAGAATTTAAAATCCAAGCTCCTACTGAGAAAGTGAGAAGCAAAGAAAACTCATGGGTGACTGCGAGATGGAGAAAAGAATTTGGGCAGCGGTGAATCTATGAACATGAATGCCTAGTGTTCACGTCACAATTTAGCTTTATGTTGGTATGAACAATTACTGACAGTGTGGTAAATCCTGTGTCACAGACTGAACCAGCACTAGACTAGAATGCAGTGGAAAAACTAAAATATCATTTTGAAGAAATGTTACAAAACAACAACAACAACAACAACAACAATCAATATAAACAACTTGGTCGAAGATCTTCATAGTTAGCAGTAGTGCCATAGAAAAGTAATTGTTTAGTAAAGGTGTGATCTGTGTGAGCCTCTGCAGAAATCAAACCACCGTAAACTGAGACAGTCTCACACACTTCCACTGACTATAGGCACCGCTCAGCCTCTTCAGGCTTCAGACTTTTTAGCTCAAAAGATAGTACACTACACACTAACATACATTCTGTTGTCCGAGCTCATTTCTATTCATCCTTATTCAAGCAAGTCCCTCCTTAGACCGCCATGGCTTTTGTCGACCTCCAATTTATTTTAAATTACCAGTTGTCCCTCCGCTGGCGCTTCAAGTGATCTTCTCTATACTCCTCTTTATTTATAAACCACTTCCGCTCAATTTTCCTTAGAGGACAAAACAACCCCATCTTTCGAGGAGAGACATAGCTTTTGAATACAAGGTTCAAGCCATCACTAAAGAAAAAATACTTAAGCCACTTTGACAGACTCATCTGTCACAGAAAACACAAACATAAATGACTGAATTAAAATATTAGTAAACTATGCTTTATCCAAAGTGCTTTATTAGAAAAAGTACCACCATACATTCTTGTGCTAAGAAAGGGCGTAAGGGAAAATGTGTGGTGACTACCATTGTGGCTTTGAAAGTTGGATTCCGGATCTAGATCATTTGCCAATGGCTGTAACTTCTCTCTCTCTATTTTACACTTCTGCCCTGTTCATGCTGTCCTGTGCACTAAGGCCAAGATACATCTTTTTAAATATTTAAAGTAATATATAGCACATCTTTTGTTTTGTTCAATAAAACAAATAAATCCTAAAAATGATGATAATAATAATAATGTGATCTAAAGCTGTCTGGTAATGTCACCTGGTTATCCGTTGTAAACAATGCAATTTTAATATAATAGTATGTTCCAGGACCGACTGATCTGCCTAAACACACTCATTCTCAATGTAAACAAAGATTATTACTGTGCTAAAGTTAGCCTACATTAAGTGACAAACTACAAAAACTCATTAGAGCAAGTTATCAGTCAGTCAAAGTTATTTACATACTACAAAAATGTAAATGATCTTTCTCGAAAAGAAGATGAATGTAGGTCTGAGTGCACAGGGGTGAGACACACAACCTTGGTATGCTCTCTATGCATTGCAAATGATGGTTGTGCAATAAGCCCATCATCTTTTATGCAAATTGTTTGAGTGCAGCAAAAGTAGCATACATATTCATGCTTGTACTGTATGGCACCTGTCTGCGTTAAATCTCTGCTTTAATGTAGGCCATATGCAGAGAGGCCACAGGGATTACGCCAGGGCAGAAAAGCCTGTTTTTCAAGGTTAAAATACAGAAAATAATGAGTTGGTGAGCGAAATGGGCCTGTACATCTTGATTGCTAATTAAAGCAAGTGTTCAACATTTAAAACAAATGAAATTCTTTATTCTTTTTGTCTGCCCATTTGGAGTCAAAGCTATTTTAGTGACTATGTTCTTGGGGCTAGTGCACAAGGGATAATGGCCAGTTGGGCAGAAGAAATGTCAACATGGGCAGTTTAGACAATCCAATTAATCTAAACATGCATGATTTTAGGAGAGTGGAACAAGGCAATGATCTGTCAAACCCATAAGCCAAGAAGAAGCAACAAAATTGTGTCACAAAGTCTAAAACACAGTGAAGTGGTGAAGTGAAATGAAACTAATGTTTTATTGTCTTACATGCTCTTTCACCATTGACAACATTGTGCCAACCATTCATTTCCATACACTGTGTTCAGCAGAGTTCCTGTTCTGTGACAGAACTAAAACATAAGTGTACAGAAGGAGGTGAGATGCTGGACTGCATGTTGTCTGATCAGACAGGAGAAAGGATTTGGGACTTGTCAGACCCTCATAAAATCCAAAGTGTTGGGGTTAGAGAGACCGGCTGTAGCTGTCGAGTTCTGTGTTGCCAAAGCCACGACACTGTGCTACACACGTCCCTTTGGAGCTGTCTGACACCATGAGCCAAGCTAACTTATGCCTTCTTCATCGGCTGTTATTCATTCAAAGTGCCACTATTTATTTGTTTGAATTTGTTTGTTTTTTGCATTTAGTTTGCTAAAGGACTCCCTTGCAAATAAGATTCTGAATCTCAGTTGGACTTTCCTGGTTAAATAAAGGTCAACAACTATGTGGTGCATCAACTTAATCTAAGCGTATTTGATTAGTAAGGAACTACTTATAGGTGCACCATGTGTAACCTTTTGTAAGAGATCAGTTTTTATTTGTCTATTTTTTATTATAGGCCCAAAAAACTATATATTGAAGACCATGAAGCCAAATTAGATTAGTACATATTCACAAATAGTGTAAAATACAACAATGCCATATTTGTTAATAAACTGTTGTATAACAATTGCTCAATTGTTCAGACTGGGACTGTGGTTGTGGTTTTCCTGTATTTCTTCAGTTTTCTCTTAGTTTAACAAATATCCTACCACTTTTACAAATATAACATTAAAACAGAAGATTGAGGAATGCATATTGAAAGTAGTCACAAGAACAATATTTCTCCTGTTTGGCCTCTTTGTCTAACTGTATTATTCAGCAGGGTGAGTTGGCCGAGTCCTGAGTGAAACATATGCTAATAGGGAGGGGACAGAGAGGGTGGCCAAGTGGCAGCCATTTTGTAGGTGACCTACTTCTGATTTAATGAATAGGAAAAAGAGGATATGAAGAGGTTTAGGGGTGTCCTGCCAAAGAAAGCCATTTGTTCTAACTGCGCCTCCAGTACAGACTGTGGTACTAATATTTTAGAGCCCTTGGCATCATCAGGTGAAGAGCAGAGCTTTTAAATTACACAGAATCTTATTAATTCAATCCACATGTCAGCACGGTAACAAAGACATTTATCATAAGCACCTGATTTGCATTCTGCGCAGTAAAAGCTGCAGGTTAGCTTTCCTGTCATACCCAAGATTTTTATATCCCTAATCATATTACGCTATTCATCTGAATATTTCATCAGCAACACCTTGAGAAGGCTGATGTTGTCAAATCATTGATTGAACATTCAAGAAGAAAAAATATGGCTTGACATAGAGAGAATATTGACAACTTAACAATGACAGAAACAATGGTGGGTGGATAATGCAGACAGTGCTGTAAATAGAAATATTCAATACAACTGTGGTGAGAGGGTTCGGAGTACTGTTCCGTCAATCCAACACACTCTACAAGCTTGTACAATTTGAGCTGAGGATCAGTGGCTCTGAATTGAGTCTCAACTAGATTGTTATCTGAAGTCGAAAAGAACTTCTCAGAATCACCTTTAATATGGACAAATGACTCTCATTATTGAATACCAGTTAGTGCAGTGGGCCTGAAGGACTGAGACTGATTCATAGGGCCTCTATTCTCTGCTCGCCTTCTTTAGTAGCAGTTATGCACCTGAGAGAGCGGTCTAGAAAATGCAGGGATGCTCACTTCAATTCAGAAAGCATGAATAAACAATAGGGTTTCCATGTGCTGGAGAAATTTCCCCTGGTAATACTCAATGGCTGATACACTGGCACACATGTGAAACTCACACTATCACTCTATAGAAGAAGCACTTATACATATTTTAAATGAGCCATATTGAGCTTAGGAAACTATGACATGGAATTCAGTACTTACATTTTCAACATTGTAAAACACCCAAAAACAGCTTAATAACCTAAACACGTCCATTGACTTGCTGTTTAAAACTGCAGAACTGATAAGCCCAGAATCTTCATAGTAAACAATGCACCAAAAACCTCTTTGTTGCAATTACAAATGAATTACTTGCCTTGTCTTTTTACATTTACTGTGTCTTTTAGCAATTAACTACAATGGGATACACAAACTCTTTGACTCATTTTCAGAAGATTTGACAAGAACAATTTGATGTTAGGGGATAAGAGAGACCAAATAGTTTCCTTACAGCTCACAACGCTACAGAAACTGCTGGAACACACACATTTGGATAATAGCAGCACATACAGAGAAAAAGACAAGGACACAAACAATCACAGAAGCAATGCAACACAGCAGAGGTCTGTATTCGAATCTATTTTAGGGCACACTTTCCCTTGGAGAGCAGAAAGATAGAAATAAACTGTGCCTACTGGTCCCATTTTGTCTGAGTATGACACTGGTGGCTGTGAATAGTTGGAGCAACACGACGGCTCTAATTTAAAGTGCTATTTACCGGTACACAAAGAAATACATTGAATCTCACATAATGAAAAATGTAAACAATCCAGAAAGTTCTAAATTTAGCACATTTCTAATTTGTACATGAAAACTAACTGCATACTGTTCTCAGAAGTCCCATACAGTGTGACATTGGCTGGTTTGTGTGTTAATATGTGTATCACATGTGCCCTCAGCTCTGGTCCCCCTTAATTCTGTGCGCTAAGATAATGAGAATTTTATCTTCAGCTCCTCCGAGGCGCCTCACTGTGATTGAATGGGAGCAGAGTGTAACGGATGAGACGAGTGATAGCGGGCCAGCTAGGTTACACCGAGGCGGGCTCCAGCACACAGCAGCTCTACAGGGAAACATGGCTGCTGTGTCTGTGGCTGCGCGCACAGAGGTAATGGAACGTGTTGTGTACCTGCCACAGCAGGAACCCCCTTGGGTTGTGACTGATGCCGAGATAATAGAACCAGCCCTCTGAAAAATAGTCTGCATGTTTTATTTTTTTATTCTAATAGGACAGTAAACCTCAAACAGATATACATGCATGCTGCCATCATTTTGAATACACTGCACACACTTTTCTCTTTCCGGTAATTAATTAATCATTCTTTTTCTAAAAATGATCTCCATATTAGCACACCTGATAAGTCAGTTGTCAGATTGAATTTTGCAGCTTGTGAATCTACAGCCACAAGGTAAAAAAATAATTGGATTAATCAAATTAATACAATTGTAAGACATCTCTTTGAGAAGGTTTACTGAAAACAGTTCCTTAAAGCACTGTGTGGTCAACATAAAATGATTTTCAGTTAGAGGTTAGGGTAAATTTTGTAAATGACACCTAATAGGAGAACAAAAAATATGTATGAACATGTAGCTTTACTAATAAATCAATCTAAACAAAACTAAACCATATGTTCTCAGTGTGAATGATGTAGGTGAACAGAAAAAATCAGATTAAACACAGCTTGTCTTTGGTCTTTTCGGAGTGTTGCGGGTGTGTATGATGTTTCTATGCATTTTCTGTAGTCTATATTATATTTTAGGTGTTTTTTTTTGCTTTTTTTGTTTTTAATGTCTGCTTGGTTAAATAAAGATAAGAAGTGGGCTCTGATGTTTGATTGACTCTAGTTTTAAGTGAGAAAAGGCGCTGTACAAAAGAACATCAGGTTTAATTAAAGTCCGCCTAAAATTTCTTTAGAGTAAAAGTTGATTCTGATCCATCCCAGAATGACTGATTTGGCAGCAAAAAAGAGGGTTCCAATTAGATTTTATCTTTAACATATCAGGGAACTTGATGGTTGATGACTCTAAATAATAAAGTCTAAAATGACTTTTTAAAGAGATACCCTTCTGATATTGCATGTAGTGATAGGATTAGGGCTAAAGCATTGATGGGCAGCAGGCGAGGAGATTTATTATTAGCTTCAATGTTAAGAGCCATTACTAAAAATGAATTATGGCACAAGATACATTTGACACACAGAGGCCTTTGTATCATATGGAAAAGACATACAATCTTTTAGTAGCACTTCCACAATGGTAGCTATAGATTATATACTTATCTGAACACTAGGCGAGCATATAGTTTGTCCATTACAGATTTTTAGATTAGCTTAATGGCTGACAGTGTAAGTCAGTCTGATAAACGATTGAAGACGTAGATGAACCAGAGCAGGAGGGAGGACGTTAACTAGATTGTTATTACAAATTATGCATGATCAAAATTTCATAATAAATCAACATTCATAATGAAAAGATAACTGTGTTTTTCTAATTAACATGTTCCCAGTGAAAAATATCATGGATAAACATTTATTTTGACAAGTATTTAAACTGTGAGAAAATATGACAAGAAGACACATGGTCAGATGTCATTCACCTTGAGAGATGTTTAATATTTTCAGTGATTCTTCTTGATTATGTTTGCTTCACAGAGATCTTGACGATGGAGATTAAAGAGTGGAATAACGGTCAGAAACGTTTTGTGTTTCATCAACCACACATCTCACACCTTCTTTAATTTTTGTGTAGCCTTTTTTGACTTTCACAAATTAATTCATTATTTGATCTGTGTACTATTGCAAAAGTTTAATCACTACTAGAACATACTGGTAAAGTATATTTTAGTTGTGTTTCTTCAGATAAATGGGAAACAAACTCTACTATTATCACAAACTGAAAGTGGCAAACTACTGTGACATTTTTAAGAATGTGGAGTTATTGACTGAGTACACTCTGCCTCAGGTGCTGTGGCGCACTGGGTCACTGTCACTTTGCAGAAGGCCAAATAGTGAGAAATGCACACAGCAAAACAAGTCTGTCTGAGGCCAATGCAGAGTCTGAGCTAAAACCATAAGTTTATTATATTTGGTGTGTATTTATCTACATTTGTATATATCCATGCAGTACTATTATCATTCCACTGTGGGAAAAGTCACCGCAGACACTTCACTCAGTAGATACTTTAGTAATACTCTGAGACTCAGTGTAGTAAGTGGACCCTCAGGGATGATGCTCAATGAGATGCATCTTAAATAAAACATGACACACAGGCAGAAAGATGTCCCAGGGTTTTCAGATCCAACACAATGAAATATTCTCCTTTCTTTAGACTTCTGAAGAAAAATCCATCTCCAGGAGGTCAAGTCTGGACAAAATGTAGTGCGTTAATCTACAACTGTATATTTGTCTCTTTCTTCTCTTGTCTTTTTCATGTTCATCGCAAAAATAGCATACATCTTGGTATAAAATTAATCTTTTCAAATATGCAGAACATGAATAAGAGTGTAGAGCATAACTTAAAACAGATTAGATAAAACTCTTATTTGTTCATGGCATATCTTGTTAAAATCTATTGTGCAAAATTCAGACAAAGATTCATTCAGCAATGGCTCCAAAGTGGAGAAGACTGTGAAATTTCAATGGGGAATCTGTATAATGAGCATCGCTGTGTAAAAAAGAACATCAACACTACTGCTCTAAGAACAAAGCTGATGCAATATCAAGCTTCATTCCTTACTGACAAAATCAAATCTGCTAATTGCCCATACAATAAATAAATAAATCTATCTCACACAATACATCTATTTTTGCAAAGAACGCTGGAATGCTTTGAAATGGGTCTTTTGCACAGCAACAAGATACACATGCTTTCAATCTGCAACAGTATGGTGAAAGAGACAGCAGAGAAGGCTGAACTAAAAAGTTGGACAAAAACAGAATCAACGTGTTTTTTCCATAAAGCTCAGCCTTGACTTGTGCTGTGATTGACTTTCTGCAAGCAGCATGCAATAGACCCACGATTGCAAAACACAAAGCTTCACAGAAAATGTACTTAATTCAGCTTAGTTCACATGCGATGTTCCAGAGAAGAACATATTATGAAAACAGTGTGCAAGTTATCTTGAAGTGGAAAACAGAAAGTGAAATTACTTCTGTGTTGTAGTGCAGTGTAACTGTTGGAAACACTGCACCAATTAGGTATCACTATCAGCCAATATTATAATCATCATTATCAGTTTCAGTATCAGTAATATCAAAAAATCTGACAATATTTGGTGCCAAAATTAGGGAAGGTATTCCTACTCTGTGTCACTCCCAGTGTTTCCAGCAGATTAGATTGGTTATTTTATTGGTTATTAGTTAACAGACTACAGGATCAGTCGCACAGCTGTTTTAATGAATGAAGACCGTTCCACATCCTCCGCACCCACCGCCTAGAGCCCTGCCCCAGCTCCGCCACCGCCCGACCAAAACACAGATCAAGGCTATTCTCCCCTCCGCCCGAGCCCGGCAAAGTGAAGCTCCGTAGATCAGAACACACCAAACAGGAAAAAGAAAGAGAACTATGTCCGGAATTACAAAGCAAAATCAGTCCACACGTACCATGATTCGATCAGACAACGAAAAGTTTATAGCCTGACATAAAGTCCCTTTGAGACTTGGACACAGCAGACTGCCAACTACACACCATGTCACGAAACACAGGAGCCGCCTGTGCCCCTGATATAGTTATTTTATCCTCAACAAGGACTTCTATTTCACAAACCTGCGTCCCCGGCGCATGCCCCTTTTGAGCCCCTCGGGGCCACACAGCCCAGGGAGTCAACCTCCGGATGTGGACTGGGGCGGCGCGGAGCGCAGCTGCATGCAGTACGACCAGTGTATAACGCACAATAAGCGTTCTGTATTTTGACTGCAAGTCATTCTCAGTTCTTCACCTCATTACAATTATGAGTGTCACTGTCTGTCACCTCTTTGGCAGCATTTTGTGGGAATATTCAAACCTGAGTTTATACTAGTCTGCTCATTCTAAACCAATGGGCTTTACTGTGGAATTTAAACATTAAATACTGACATCAAAAATATTACTTACTGGAAACAAGAGAAGACCAAATATTGTTATTGGCATTGAAATGTCTGTAAAAAGATGTATATTGCAAGTGTCTTGCAGTTTGGACAGTTAGTCAGTGTTTGGACAATTTGTCATCCTGATACCCAACTTCTGCAGAAGTGGATAAATGAAAATAGTACACAGTTGTAATCACAGACGCTACAAGCAAGGACAAACAGGCCAACAACATCTCTCTCTCTCTCCTCCTTCCACATACTCTACGTGGCACAAAATGATCTGCCACTCTGAACAAGACTCTGCGCTACAGGGCAGCTGCTGGCATCCATTTATCAGCACTGGGCTCATCCAGAATATTGTCTGTCCTTCTGGCAGGAAGCAAATCAAACAAACAAGAGGACAAATGGAGAGCAAGGAGGGAAAGGAGAGAAAAGAGAACAAACAGGAAAAACAGTGGGACCTCTTATGCCAACCTCTTCAATCAGGTGCACAGATGTGTGGTGAGGGTGAAGAGACACCACACAAGCAAACTGATGGAAACAGTCTCCTGCAGGATGACAGGAGCCTGTTAGCCAGTCGCACAGTCACACAGGCTTTGATCACTGCATAATGATGAGCACCATATGCTTAAGCCTGCACAGACACCAGATCTCTGTCCAACTTAGTACCTATGGGAGTCTGTGGCCATGACACTGCCCCGCCAAATTCCTGAACTTGAATCACAGATGAGCCACACCAGCTAAAACATGTTTCTACAGAACACAGTGTCCCCTACAAGACCTTGCCGTCACACTTAGTATTCATTTTTGTTTAATCTGTCACTCACTGTCTCTGGAACACCAAATCCCCTTAGAGCCACATTCATCTGTGTTCAACCTTTACTCCCATCAGGACTCCTCCTCTGCCTTTGATTATCTACCTGCCTTTCATTTCTCTTTGAGTGCTACCTGCTGGCAACTCCCTCTCCTCTTCTGTAAGAAACTGCCATGCTCCAATACGACTGTGTCCTTATTCTTGATAACATCAGCACTCACTCAACAGCTTTCAGTGGATCTGCAACACACAGTAAGAGAAAATATAAAGTACTATGAATTGACTAAACATGAGTCAGGTCACTTTAAAGCTTTTCCCTAGGATAGGTGGCATATCCTTTGTGTCACACACTGAAGTGCTACAAAATCAGATTAAATTATTATTTCTCTTCTTTACCTTTTTTACTTTTACTTTTTTTTTTACTGTAGCATTGTTATATCTATGTATGTATGAATTTATGAATGCTGGGACCTCTCTTTTTGGCTGGTTGGTTGATTAGTTTGTTTTTTTGTTTTTGTTATGTGGTACAGATTAGATTATAAAGAAAAGTATCTCAGTGTTACCGGGTCTAATAAGGTAGTCAATAGGAAGAATAATTCTTCTTTTTTTTTTATTATTCTTTTTTTTTTCAGCAACCCTGTCATTTCCTTTCCGTGTTAGTATATTTGAATTTTACCTTTAATACTATTCCAATCGATCAAAGGGACACACATTCAAAGATGCATTATAATGCATATTACATACACTACTTTACCGTTCATTCATTCCATTTTCCCTTCTCTCACAAAATTAAAAGCATTATACCATGTTGATGAATCGATCTGACAATGGTCAGGGCTTTCCTCCCTGTGTGTCCTAACACCTGCTTTATAGCAGACCACACACAGCACAGGTATCACACATGGTTCAAACTGGACAGAAATACATGGACTAAAACTTTTGTCAGGTTTAGTGTGGGCTGAATTTTCCCACAGTGATTTGTGCATTTTGTGCAAAAGCGTTCATTCCCAATAGTTGCTTGTGCTCGTAACTCAGCAAATAACATGTTTTGAGTCCAGTCTGTATCTAGTAGGGATGGGACAATTCATTTAAGTCACGATTTGATTTGATTTAGTTTTCAGTTTTGCATGTTCAATTTTCTTCTATTTTGTTAATTTATCTTCATTTTTATCTAGCTTTTTTTTTTACTTTTTTACCTTAAGACACAAATAAATCATAATATCGTAATAAATTACATTTAAAACAAATCCACTGTTGTTAGAGCTCAGAACTTGTATTTTTTAAGAACATTTGAACAGTAAGCAGTCATATTTAGTGTCCATTTTTAGAGGTCGACCTATCAGTTGTTAACACAACATAATAATGCACATTCAGTTAGGTTTGGCGCAACTTCACGCTTTGTTTCTTCACACATCACGGCAAATATTGTATTATTGTGTGTATTATGCAACTCTTCAGAGTGTGTAGGTCAGTGGCTGCATAAGCAAAACTGATCAATTCTGGCTTTTTGATTTGAAAGATTTTTTAATTTTTTCGATCGATTTATCATCCCTAGTGTATGTATGTATAGTATACATTATCGTGTATTGCACAGAAGCATAATATATCTCAGATTTTTAGCATGTACAATTCTTAAGTGCCATATGCACTATATACTGTATTGTAAATGTGCTTTTACTGTAGTAAATATAACATTATTGTTTTACTCTAATAAAAAGCGCATTATCAATTATCAACACATATTTAAATAAAGCACTGACACACCACAGGCTATGGGATTATTATTTATATTACAAAAATCAGTTTCTATCTGTAAGGCTGTATTAAAACATTCACTGGGCTGGAAATATTGTTCATTGTAATATTTTCAAAAAAGGTGCAATTCTTGTTTTCTTTTCTCATTCTTAGCATTCTTCTCATTATTTTGCATACTATTCCTATACATTTATTCATTCCATTCACTTGGTCTCACTTCGCTGAAGCCGCACTGGTGGCCTTGCTGATAGAGGGCTTGCTGTGTCCATTACCTTAAGCCTGTCTGTCTGGGCTGAACTCGATTATGGACCAAATGAATAAGGATTCTTGACTGCAGGTGCCAAGTCACACACCTATAAATCACCTGCTTAGTTCCCATATCTATCTCAAGTCCTCCTGCATCAGAATGTCATCCTGAGTCCTTCAAAATGTACATGTTTTTCTCCTATGTCCCTTTCTGTTCCGTCTCTGTGCTTGTATGGAGCTTTAGCGGTCTGCATGGTCCTTATCTGTACTTCACTATTCAGTATGCGCTTTTCCATCACATCCCTTCTGTGTCTCTGGCTGCCTTCTCAGCTGTCTTTATCTTATCCTCCACTCTCTCTCTCTCTCTCCTCCAGTCGTGTATCCCTACTTGCTGTTTTTGCTGTTGTTCCTTGTCTTTCTCCCACACTACCTCCTACGAAGAGTCCTCCTGCTGCTAAAGATTTTGCAAAAATAAAAAATAAAATCAAATCTGTGATTCAATCTGTCATTGTAAGTACTACCAATAGAATCTGGGTCTTCAGATTGAACAGCGGTGATTGATTTTTGTGTGTAAAAAAGTTGCTCAGTTCGAAAGATCTAAAACTATATTTAATTAATGTTGTGAATTTGTCATTTTCCTAGTCAACCAAGCAATTCTAGGCCTATAAGTGTTCCTAGTCATTGGTTTCATTTCGCTGGGTCAGGTATAGGGCTGGGCCATTAATCGAAAGTCGAGAAATCGAGATCGAATCGAACCAAATCGTCAATTATTTGGTGGTGAGTTTTGAATTGAAAGATCGAAAACCAATCTTTTGTCAGTAAAAACGTGTAGTTTGGAGAAAAAGTCAAACTTTGAGGGAGAAAATTGATATACAGTTTAAAAAAAATCTAATACAAAGGATATGTTGAAAGTTTTTGTTTTGTTTACGTTCATAAATGGCATTTTTCATTTGATTTTGAAAAGGGTAAACAAAATTGAATAGAAAATTGAGATTGATCAATATGAGAAAAAAAATTTTGATTATATTTTTTCTAACCCCCATCTAATATCTTTCTCCTTAAAATGAGGCTAAACATGCGGTCAGAGACTTACTCCGCCCACAAGTGCAATCCAAACAGGCTTGCAAAAGTGAGAGATGCCCAAAAGCCTTTAAAGAAACGCCCAGTGGGTGTGAACGAAGAGAGTTTTGTGTTGCCGCGGTCTTGATGTGAAATGAGGTTTACGGCTGCTGAGGTTGTGCAGCACTGGTCAAGTTTCTTAGGTGCACTTCAAGATTCCTTTTCATCAATTTTGCAGACATATGTATGAAATCTTTGCTTTACATAAGCACGTGAGCTCATCTGAGTATTGTCTAAAATTGAAAATGAGAAAAAAAAAAACACTGGGTAAGAGTCAAACCTGCGACTATTTGCACCTCGAATCGACCGTTTATCTACCTGAGTCACTCATGATGTCATCGCCTACAGCGGGTGACCGTTTTCAAACTCTCCACCGCAGCGGTGTCAGAAGGAGAAGTTTTTCTTGTCCACCTGGGCGGTTCGTCTGTGGCATCAACTCAATTTATGTTGACGTATACTGAAATCAGAATCAGAAAAGATTTAATTGCCATTGTCAGTGATCAAACAAAATTCACAAACTATGAACTTGCTACAATGCTAGTGTGCAACATATAACACAGAAAATACAAATAAAGAATAAAAAATATAAACGTATCTAAAATCAACTATAAGGGCATGCAAAAAATAAGCCAATAAAATTAGGCAATAAAAATATACACAATAGTAAGAACAATAGTGCAATCTGTCAGTGCAAAGAGATAGAATGATACTAACACAATAAATAAAGTGGCAGGAAAATAAAATGCACAGACCGCTTGACCATAGCATCATAGTCGCGTGCTTCGCACAGATAACTGCAAAATGAGCAACTTTGCACAAAAATGTCCAAAAAAGCCTGGAAACAGTAGATAATTCAATTTTGACCCCATACACACAGTGACAGTAGAAAAAAAAGTTGATTCTGCGTTTAGTTTCACTTTAACCTCTTTGCACGTGAGCAAATGTTTGATAAATGAGTCCCTAAAAGTCTCAACTTTGTGAGGGAATGGACATAAGGGCCTTGTCGTCAAAAGAGACAAATTATGATTAAGCTAATTACCACCATGAGCCCAGGTGCTGCAGAATGAAGTGATGGGTCAGGCTGATAGTGCCGTCTTCACAGCCAACAGTTCAGCTCAAAGTTTCAAACGATCATTTCTAATCTAAACATATAGGCAATATTGACAAAAATGATTGTCTCAATACATTTTGGCATTACCTGATGGCAATGTTGAGACAATAGTAAGTCAATCCAACAAAAGCAATCCAACAAACCACTGTGAAATCTTTTAGTCTAATTGGCTATCTAAATTATAAACTTAATGTTCAATTTTTGGATGTCCTGAAAACAGTATCCACGTTATCTAAAATTCTATAGATTGCTTTCCGTCAACTCTGTGTATAATAGTCAATAAGGTGATTTTGAACACTTTATTATCTTATAAATCTAAAGCACCACTAAAACTTCTGTAATTTGATAATTGTGGCCATTTAGTGATTGTGAATGGTCTTACAGCCCTGAAGGGAGGTGAGAGCTTTCTTTGAGAATGTCTGTGTACAAAGGAGGTTTTTAGCTGCACTCTGTTTGCACCTCATTATCATTTATTTGAAGGGTTTTGTGTGCTTATGGTAAACTGCAAATTGGAGCAGGAAAACGTGTGATGAGCCAAAACTGTTAAGTACCAAATAGTTTGATTCTAAATGGTTGTGTTTGATGAGATTAAGCTCTAAAAGTGGCTGTGGGGAAAAGCACATTGTTACTGGGAAATAGTTAGTAGAAGCAAGGAAAAATATATGGTGAAGGTAGACAATGAACATGGAGAAACATAGTAATCAAAATGGACTATTGAAAAGGCAAGAATAATAATAAAACCCTGAAATGTTTTTATCAAATAAATATAATCATTAATAATTTAAAAGTGGCTAGAGGCTACAGACTGAGAAAGAATAAAACTGGGAAATCAGCAGAGTGAAAGAATGACAAACATTACTACTCCTACCTTTTTATTAAAGCTACGGTCACAATGACCCGTACGACCTCCTACGACCTCTCTGCGAACGATTTTTTTCTCATTTCCTACGTCATTCTTGAGGCGTTGTTACGAAAAAACAGCCCTCGCAACTCGTTCGTAAGTTCGTAGACAGGTCTATGGTCTTGTTAAAGATTTTCTACGACCAGTCTACGAACGCAGAGACTAAAGCCTGTGCAATGTGCCTGAGCGGAAGAGTCAAAGTGGAGAGAGACGCGCTCTGGAGACTGCGCATCTCTTGAGGCGCAGTTTAGCCTGTACGAGGGATCTGTATGAAAGCCCACGGGCCTGGAGCACGCGACGGAAACACAGTTAGCTTTAAACACGGAAAGGAACGGACAGGGAGCGCACGGGGAAAACAGGACAAGGAGCGCACGGAGGGGACCGGACAAGGCGCACGGAGACAGGACGGAGCGCGCAGGGGGCCCGGACCCAGAGCGCAGGGACCAGACCCGGAGCGTGAAGGGATGAGATCGCTTGAAACACGGCCGGACCGGACCAGGAGCACACGGAGAGGAACAGACCCGGAGCGTGCAGGAATATCGCTTGAAACACGGCCAGACCGGACCAGGAGCGCGCGGGGAAAACGCAAATCGCCTGGAGATGGACACAACCACGGGGAGGATACCTGTAACAGACGTAGACATTTGGACAACTTCTGCTCGCTGGCGGTGGAATATTGTTTTTGGAAAGTGCTTCAAACTTTTTTATATGAACACAATGATGTCAGTGGATTAATCTTCAGCATCCGTCTTCGCTTTGGAAGTTTAGGCGTCTCCTCTGCAATACGCAGGTAAGAAACAAAGCGGTTTTGATGTTTTTACGGAGGTTTGACTTTGTGAGTTTGTTGTGTTTCGATTGAGAGAGACAAACGATCAGAACAGATTTCAGACAAAGCCTACAGAATATAGCTATTCATAAGCATATTTGTGTTTTGCTGGTGCAATGAGGTTATTGCTATTCCGGTACGGTTTACGAAAGGTTTAATAGCTAGAAACAACTTGATAAAGGCTTGCGTTGGACGCAGGGACATCGTGCAGCTCCCGTGCGATACAAAATAGATGTAGGATTACCGTAAAGACGCATTAAGCAAGCTTTAGGGCACATGCAAGGATGCCGTACGGCTTCATTTCCCCAAGAATGTCGTAAGTTGTTGGTGAGAGCTGAAAGTCTGCCGTAAGAAGACTGTAGGAAAACAGTTTCCACTCCACGAGCCACGTACGAACTCCAGATTTCGTACGACCTGTAAGATTCGTACGACTATTTTATTCGTACGGGTCATTGTGACCGTAGCTTAACCTGAGATATTGTAACATTTGAAGCATTGTTGGAAATTAGACTTAACATATTTGATGAATAAATTGGTGATAAATTACTTTTCTGACAGTTTCACTTGACAGCTGCTTGTAAAATCTAATTTTATTTTATTTTTAATTCTCATAAGCCTACTATTTAGTATGTCCCTGATGAAAATTTTAGCTTTCAGACAAAAAGACCAAATTACCAGCTGCCCAGTTTTCCTTCTTTCCAAAAGCCAAAATCTCATCATTTTAAAATAAGTGGATTTACAAGTAATCCAGTGAGTCAGAGTTCACTGGTTCAGATGTGGCTGAGAGAGTGATGAGACTCCACACAATCATTTGTAGTCTGATTCCAGGCATTAGCTCAATTTTCAAATAAAATGCTCAGTGTGGTTCATCTGAGAGGCCTGAAGTTTTGTTACGAGACAATAATGGAAAGGAAACCAAGTGAATCACCCATAATGCTGCACAATTGCACTCTCTACACAAACACTAACTTACGATAGTATATTGTATTTCATGTGAGAATTATATCATTTTTCTGAGGAAGTTTTTGTCTTCACCAGCTTGTCTCAGTGGTATTACATTGCATTGAGTGCAGTGGTGGTTTTTGAGGTGGGTGAGGTTGGCAGCCGCTCAGGGCGGTATTTACCAAAGGGGCGGCAGGAGGAAAAGGTCACATGTGTGAGATGCACTAGACAACACCAAGCACCTTCTGCTGTCACGTTCCAACTGCCCTATCATGCAGACTTCAGACTTTCTTTAATTCTGACAATCTATTGACAGTGCTGCATCTCAAGATTATGTATGTGCGCCTGCCCGACTCCCAGCTCCTTATACCCGGCCAACAACATCACTTAAAGGGGCACTGTGTAAGATTGAGAGGAATTTTAATTATCACATATAGTCCACAAACATTTAAATCATATTTATTCTTTACAACATGAATACTTAAGAGAGCACTGTTAACCAATCCACATCAATTGTGATACATTTGTACGTATTTGAAATGTTTTATTACGGGCCGGAATGTGGATTATTGACGCTAGATGGCATCATGCTTAATAGGCAAAATGCATGTGAAAAGCTCCTTCTGGTGTTCAAAAGTGGAAATCACTTTGTTTGTTTGTTTGTTTTTCTTACATAATGCCCCTTTAAAGTAGATACAAAAGGAAAAGAGAGTGACACATGTGTGTAACTTGATCTAAGTGAGTTAAAACATAAAAATCCTGGGTCTTATTTTTGTTTTGAAGTACACGATGACAGCCTACTGCCAACATGTTTTCACACAGTTTATATTTCATAAAAAAGAGCTCTTATTTATGGAGTTGTGATTGTTTCTGTTCTTATTGAAAAAATTATATTAATTTCCAGGGTGGTGTTTTACAGGGCACACGGCGTTTCTACTGAAAGAAATGCCTTGTCAATATCCCAGGACTCAGGAGATGTAAAAGCAACACTAAACATGAGCTCAGAGCCTTAGCATGGGGAGGAACGAGGTAGTCAGTCAACTCGGTAATGCTACAAACTTAAAAAAAGTCTTCAACAAATATTCCAAAATGGTGGGGCTCTCCTTTCAGCAATTATTTCGAACAAACGCCATTATTTGAATGTCCAACAAAATGTTTGTAAACTAAACAATTACTAAAGCAGTTTTAATTGTTAAATCATGCTGTCTAATTGTGAGTAATTTGTCATAGTGGCTACTTTATAGATAAAGTAAATGGCGTACTGTATAACTTTTTAGCCACAGCAATAATATCTCCATGAAGACAAACCAGACAAATCACATGGCACACAGTAAACAGTAAGTCTTGCAGTAAGTAAAGACAGAAAAGTGTTGGGAGGTAGGTATAATGTAATGCTTGAAGGTCTTGTCTAACGATCTGACATCTTCTGAATTTGTTTCTTCCTTTATAAATTTTCAGCTGTTGAACACTAGCTCCAGAGGTGGCAGTAGATAACAGGGTGGAGGGGAGGTCAGAGATGAATGGATGAGGTAGGTTGGCAAGGAGAAATAAATGAAAACGCAGACAGGAGCAGAGAGAAAGAGCCATCATCTTACACAGTTACTGCCCACAGGATGACAGGGCAGTCCACACATGTTTTATTTGTTTGCTGCGTGTGTGTGTTCTCGCAGCTTTGTTTGTGTGTGCAGGCTGAGATTCGCCCCTCTCCATCTGTGAGCGTTATAAATGTCATCGCTGCAGACACGGCTAATTGCAATGTGTCAGGGATAACGGATGCTTAGGTAGGACCACACATAAAGAGCCCTGACAACTGCATAACCGGAGTGAATGGACAGCGGGCCTCGTCGTCAATGGAGACACATTATGAGCAGCCTAATTACGCCAAGGACTTTGAGATGAGGCGCAATGAGTCTCAATAACTTTCACCAGCTAACCTGATTAGCTACGCTCACCCCCTGTGGACTTCACTATCATTCAATGACAAATAGTGCCAGGGCTAAATGCCACACACTATTAATAATGTTCCTAGTGCCACTGCTCAGTGGTTAGATATAATGTCATATATTCCCTCTTGGTTGTACTTTTTTCTCATGTAATGTTCCACAGAAAGACAGTAACCATATCTATCTTGTATTTACTCATGACAGGGTTTACTCCTGCACCTCCACAGATCTCACCAATTTTGTGGCCTGGTGGCATTATCTGCTGGTCTCCATGGAGACGGACCTGTTAAATGTCAAGCTATGAAACAATCAAGGGAAAGCTCTGACATCCTTATGAAGAAAAGCATGTGGAAAACCTTCCACTACAAAAGTTGTGCATTAAACCCTAAGGTGTTACACTAACTAAATGTTAAAGTGAAAATAAATGCAGTCAACTTTTTCACTGTCAAATTCTGTGTATGGGGTCAAAATTGTTTCAGGCCTTTTTTGGACATTTTTGTGAAAACTGGCACATTTTGCAATTATGTATTCAAAAACTGCGACTGTACTGCCACTGATCAACGTCAATGTTAGATTGAGTTGACGTGACAGACGAGCTGCCCAGGTGGACTGTAATAATTTCTCCTTCTAACACACAAGGCAATGCAGGTGGAGTGAGGGGCAAATGTAACATCAGTGTTGTTGTTGTTTTTTTTCTTCTCATTTTCAAGTTTAGAAAATACTCACATGAGCTCATGTGCTCATGTAAAGGGAAACTTTCACATACAGTATGTCTGCAAAGTTAATAAAAAATAACCTTGAAGTGCAAGTAAGCAACTAAACCTGTGTTGCACAGCCTCAGCAGCTGTAAACCTCACCATACTGCTCTAACACAAAACTCGCGTCACTCGCCAAGCTCGCTGTTCATATTTGATGCTGTCAATTAATGTCTGCTCACATCCACTGGGCGTTTTCTAAAAGCCTTCTGGGCATCTCCCACTTTTGCGAACCTGTTTGCAGGGCAGTTGTGGGCGGACTAAAACTTGGTTTATGCCCCCTGCACGTGAAGTCCGCACAGGAATGAGACACAAACACTGGAGTATAGCAGACGCTGACAGTATTTATAGTTTCTATGCATTTCAATTGGCTGCTTGTAGAGGGCAGTAGAGAGCTGCTAGTGAAATGTTGATTTCCACGCAGACCGTCTGCGCCTGAGGGGGCGTGTCTGCAAAAATGATGTAACTCCGCCGTGCGGTCCTTGTTTATTTTAATCTTATTGTATTTTGTGTTCAAAATATAACTGGCTTATAATATATGTCAAATGCCAAAACTAAATTTATTATGATCTCTAAGCCATGCTTTCACTCACTGACAGTGGACCTCTCAATTAAAATGCTCCAAGCTGATCATTGACAATTAGAAATTAATCTCAATTTTGATCTCTGATTAATTGCACACAACGCTTTCAAATATTTGCAAACGTGTAGTTCATTAAAATGAATGGCTTCGAATGGCAGTTGTACTTTGTTCTAATTCCTTGTGCCATTTTCAGTCTACTCTGTGTTCTGTGTTCTGCCTCCCTTGAACAGTCAAACTATTCATCTGCATTGATCAATCCAATCTATTTGCACCACTTGTGTCCTCCCCCTTAAATTGTTTAATGATCTCTGTAGCTTAATACACTCGCACAGACCCACACTCTCTTGCTAAGATGCTCAAGCTTGTTCAGCATCAGTTTCTACAGCTGCTATGGACAGGCTAGACTGCAGGCTGGGGAATTACGGTCTAAATGAGTAGCTTTAAAAATGTCTGCCAGTCACAAATGTCTGTCCACAGGAGAGTGATAGGGATTGTTTAGTTGGTTTTTTTTTTTTTTTGTGGGTTTCAATTGAGTTGTGTAGAGCCTGAATGATTGAGAAGGTCTGGTAAAATATACTTTACAGAAATGCTAAGATAAATATACATTTATTTTTAAAAAGCAGACAGTAATTTTATTTCTTTAGTAGTTATATTTTAACTATGCTTGTAAGTAGGGTTGTGCAATTAATTGAAATTCAGTTACATTATTAAATTGTCTAATTGACTAATTGAGATTACAAGACATATTAGAGGTAATATTGTGATTGTTGTCTTGAAGATATGCAAAAACGGAATATCATGTATAATGTTTGTAGTAAAAAAACAACAACAAACAACACAACAAATTACATTATGTTCAATAAAAGTTAGACAGTGATATTTTAGTCAATTGATCATTCATTGGTCTCTTAGTTGACCAACATTTAGTTTAGTTAGTTAGTTGGTTAGATAATTGAGACACTTGCTAGTTTTGCTCAATTGGTAGCACGCGTTTTAAGCAAGAATGTTTACAATCAACCCATGCCCAATTTTTCAGAATTATAAACTTTAATACATTTAAAGACATCACTCAGGCCTAATTATAATTACTAAATACATTTTTCAATTAGAATGCTTGTGTTTCTTTCTTCTTTTCTGCCTCATTTCTGGACAAATAATTACCTGAATAACTGTTATTTCAAATATGATTTATATATTTGTGATCAGGCAACAACCAAGCAAGCATGTAAGCTTATTTTTTTATTATTTTTATTAAACTGAGTTACAAGACTACTGTATTTAGACAGTGTAGAAGCTGGTTTGCATATATTCCACACTATTTAGACTATAATTTCTCAAAGCCTGTTCCAGACAGTTCTTCCCGCTGGTTATCAATTTGTGTTTTGGACTGCTGCTGAGATGCCCTACAGGTACTTCCACCCAATCTGATAAACACACTTACATAAGCAGCCAGAAAACACAATGGAAAAAGCACTAAGCACAAACTAATGGCTCTACATCATGCTGACACAGACAGCAGACTCTGCACTGACGTGACACCTAAAATGGAAAAGTCAAAACTAAAAGCTAATGCCAAAGAACGAGAGGTTAAAAACCAAACATTCTGTCTATCTTCTCAACTGCCAGTGTCCCCGGGCGCTCCCATCTCTGCAAATAAAATGAAAGGGAGGAATATGATCTAGTGCTTTGGAAGTTGGAGGCAAAGAGGTGTGAGAATGGGGAAAATGAAGATAAGTTTGTTATCTAAATGAGACATAGCCCGCCAAATCAACATTTAAAAGCTTTGTATCATGTCATAATTTATCATCTGACTTCTCATAGTTGGAGTTAGTGATTCATGCATGTTTGAGTAACCTTTCCTAAAAAAGTAGTTGTATTCACATTGAGTATTTACACAAAACATCACTATTTGGTGTTTCCATCAAAGCGAGTGTGTGCACTGCATATTCTGCATGTTAGATTTTCAGTTCCATATCATCTAAGTTATGCTTTGTTTTTGTTTATCTGTTAGCATTATCTCCCCAAGGGGAAGAAAGTGCTTAGAGGAGCGTTTTAGTAATTTGAGACTAATAAATATGTACAGGCTTTGACTTCCAGTGTATTAAAGTATTCCAGAAGGACACAGACAAGACGACAGTAGATTATGGATAGCAATACTGTAGTCTCTTTTGTTTGTAGTGGTTTACCCAGGGCACAGAAAAAGCTACTTTCAGAGTATTGAATAAATCGAGTCAATCTAACCATACTAAAATGTTAATGATCCAAGCATGTGTATTGCATTGGCTGAATCTGATTCACAACAAATGGTGCAATGAAGTTGAAATTGAGAATTATGTTGATGCTGACAGTCCTTTTTCTCCTTACCAATCCAGTTATTCTTGCCACAAAAAAACATTTTTTCCTTACAAACATCCCCATTCTTACAATGAATATTTAAGAATTTATCTTAACTATTTAGGAAAATGTTTTCTGTTAAGGTCTTTGGTTACAGTCTTTTCAAAAGCAATGACAAACAACGGCACAAGTTACCAAAAACATCGGCTATTCATTTCCCATTTGGAGTGCTATCTTGACCTGATGCAACAGAAATGAACAAATATCACTCCATTAAATGTCATTACGCCTGTTAGCAAAATCTAATTCTGCTAAAGTTCAGTGTCGATTTACAAATTGAATGTAATTACCCAGAATGCAAATGGGCAAGACCTTGTTGATTGTGTGAACGCAAAGCAGTGAGTGAGACAATGGGAAACCTCATTGTGTGAATCTTTAAGCGCTGTCATAATGGGTGATGCTTCGACTTCACAGTTTTCATGCCACACTTGGAACAACACCAGGGAATTGTTGATTGTCAAACCTTTAAAACGGATGGCTTCATTTAACGAAGAAACTGGAGAGAGACAGGGGAAATGTAATTACGCAGCAGTGCGGAAGAGCAGCGTGGGAGTTTTACTGGTTCTGATAATTATCCCTTAAAGGAATGTTAAACTTTTACTTTTGCAATAGCCAACTCCAGCAAAGACACACAAGTATAAGAGAGGTCACCCAGCCCCAGGAGAGTGCAAAGAGCTGAAAAAACTTCACTCAATTGTTCTGCTCACAGTGATTAGTGGTATGTAATTGGATAGTAGAACAATGACACAATAAAACATTGGTTCAACAGAACAGAAGAAGTTCAACAACTGATAACAGGTTAAAACATTGTGGGAATAACATGTCTGCAAATCAAATCGTGTCATCGCAAAGTTGTGTATTTGTAGTGTCTCATTTGTCAAAGACTCACAGGGTTTAAAGGACATCTGTTATCTAAAATATATGTTATCTAAAATATTTGTATGTTATAACAGTGTTCTCTCATTAGTTTACTTGAAGTTGTATTTGGATTGATTCAACTAGTACTCTCTATAGTGGCTTGTCTCATTCTCATGGTAATTATTCAAGTTGTGTTACACATTCAGTACCATGCCATAACACATCTTATGCCGTTTAGAATAACAAACTAAAGTAAATTCAGTCCTGAGTGATCTGAGTGTTTATTCCTCATGTTTTAAGCATATTTGCATAAAGATGTCTGCATTCTGACAGGCATGCCTCTGTATTTCCAAAGAGACCGTGGTAAAGGTCACACATACTTTGCAGGTGCATCATTTGAATGTCTGTAAATACGGCATATTTTTGTCAGTGTCACTCTGTCATTCTGTTTTCCCACAAGAAGTGGGTATATTACACCGGAGAGCCAATTAGCGTCTCTCACGTTGACAAGCACTCATCAGCAGCAGCATGCTTATACATGTTAATAGTGGTCTAGAGTGACCAAGGAGGCTCATTACTGCTGGAGCACGCAAGTCACAATCAGGGAGCCACCCACTCCCCTGTCACCACCTCTGCGCCTAGCATCTCTTCATCCTGACACTGTGCATCCCAATCAAACATACATTTGAAGAGACCTAAATAGATTGTCAACAATGTCTTTCCAGGCTTGAAATGTACCTTTGAACGTGTGTTGTTTAAAAGTATACTAATTAATATTTTTCAAGTCAAATTACGCACAACTATGAGCATACATGCATGCCTATTATTACAACCTAAGTAAAAAAAAATTCTAGAAGTAGAGGTAATTTTGAGATCAAGAAAGCATACAGCAAAGAAATGAATGAAATACTGTATGTGAGTTCATCTGCAAACACAAAAATATTTCTATTTTGAAGATGGCAAAAGGTTGATATCTTGTCTTTAAAATACAAAGTGATTTTCCAAAAAACAAGGTAAGCAAAATCCTCCCCTGAGCAAAACAAGCTACTAAATAATACTAAAGCTGCAAGTCGTTTTTCATGTTGCTAATGCAACAGTATACAGTTCCACACACTGGCCAACACCTGCACCAGCTCACTCAGTCCACGCTCAACATGTCAGCTCTGATTAAGCTTGCACTAAGCCAGTAGAAAAGTGTTCTTGAGTGCAGGAAGTGGAGGTAAAGAAAAGACGTGTCCAGTAATAAATAGCTGCATGCAGTGAGGGCCTCCGGTGCTCTGCTCTGCTCTGCCCGACCTCAAGCAGATGCTGGTGGGCAGTGTGCTGTGGTGTAGGCCAGCATCATCATCAACAATGGCCACGCTCCAACGCCTGGGTCTAGCACTACAGACGCAGGTGTACACATCGTTAACATCCAATCAAAAAGCCTGCGGTAAGGACAAAGTGATATTGATGGAGGTTAGGCCGTGCTACACCGGTTCACTGAGTATGTATGAAAATAAATATGGCATTTGGTGTCACATGTTGCATTCATTAATATTCACCATAAGTCTCAGGTTTAGCCAGGCTGTTGATTAGCCAAAGTCAACTTATGGTTTGACATCAACTTATGGTTTGACTAAGTCCTGTTGCAGCATTTACAACTCCTGTTTGAACAAGTAATATAAATGAAATACAACAGTTGTCTGGAAAATGGCAAGTCTAATAGGTTACTAGTTCTGTTGGAAAGTGTTGGCTTAGCTACAAAAGTAGTCCGCATCAAATAAATCCAGTGTGAATGTTGGCACATACTGTTGTCTGAGGCAGCCAGAGAATGGAGTACTCATGTGAGAAATAGGAGACAAAAAGAATAAACAAGCACAGAAAGTGTTCCTTTGGACACTAGCCAGAAATTCTTTAATTAATGCAAATAATGCAACACACAGTCTTGTTTTGTTTGGAGTGAACTGTGTTCAGTGTCTCACAAATGAGGCGACAGTCATACTTAAATACATTATTTACCCTGCAGTTTTTCTCTAACTAAAACCACAACATCTGTCAAGTCACTTCAGTGCAGCTCTGTTCAAGCAAAGGACTTTCTCCCTGAGCTGTATCATGAGGATCTGCATAAGGATCTAGTGGAGAAATTAAACTGAATTAAAGTAAACAAACACACATAATCATAATATTGCATTAGTGCTTATTGCTCATAGTTGGTTAACATGTGTTATGTTATGCAATGCTGCTAGTGTAACTACATTTTCGCCACAAGTCAAGACACTTCTAACACAATGCAAAACTTCTGATCAACATATTCATTTATTCACCTACTACATTTTTAAACGTATATTCTGCCAGTTGTGCAGAAAGTGAAAGAGAGTTTTCCAGAGTTCTGATAAATCATAATTTAGGAGAGTGATACTGCAAGGTTGATTCATCACTAGTGAATTTCATGAGCATCTGCATTTTCTGATGGAACGTAAATGCGGGGAGTCTGGCAGGCGCACACTGGCACAACAAGTGACTAATGAGTCAGATCTGTGAGGAGAGAAGAGTAAACATACGTACGCTGTTATTTCTAGTGTGAAACTTTACTTTGCAGATCTAAAAACATAAAAAAAACCTATTTCAAATTCAGTCTGTTCAGATTAAGAATAACCTCAATGTGTGATTGCCAGATGCAACAGCAATAGTGTTTTGGTGAAAATATGGTTAAAGTTAGGGTTACAATTTACTGTCCTCTTTGGGAAATATATTCTTTGCATTTGATCCAGTCTTCTAGACTGATTTACGCCACAGTCCATCACCTGGAGATCCATCTCCAGACATTTGGTCAGGGATATTTCTTGCTCTAAAACTCCAGTCAGAACAAAAAACATACTCCACATAGAACATGGAGTTGAGCCTTTCTGTTGTGAGGTGAGAGTGCCATCTAATCATCTCCTGTGCAGACCACGCGATTACTTTTTGCACAGCATCTGAACATTTTATATGAGCTACAGCATATATGAGCCACCACCAGTAGTGCATACTTTAGAAACATGTATTGTTTTGACCTGTGCTCAAGGGACAAATCAAGGCTTAACATAAAACATTTGTTCACAAGAGATCCTATACATAATGCACAGACGTTGCTCTTCAGTGGGTTTACCACAGGCTCCAAACAAGCTACAGTATGTGGTGCAAAATGGGATTTGTATTCACAAGGTCTAGTCACTAAATTGATACACTACCAAATAAAATGGAAGCAGAAAGTTGAGAAGGTTAAATGCAGGACAATCTAACTTAAACTGATCTTTAGCCTTGAATATAAAGGTCAGGATTATATTGTAGAATAGTGAAGAATAGAGAGTTTGATTTTCTTTACCTCTACACAAATCACAAAAAGAAAGGCATGTCAAACAGTTATTTATACAATATACAAACTGACAAACTGCATTCATGCTCAAATTGAGGGAAGTGTGGCAAAACAATGATGCAGATCCAGATTTGATAGACAGTAATTCCAAAATATTTGTATTTTTATATTTTTGTCTAGGAGACAGTATCCTCAAATTAACTCTGAGACAAAAAACAAACAGAAAATCCCAAAGTCTGTGGCAGTGTCCAAACCAGACTGTCCCTACTGACTTTTGCCTTGATTTTAAAGGTTATCTAGTAGTAGCCAGTCTGAGGCCTGTGGCAGTGCAGGGACCTGAGCCAGCCGGCCACAGGAGTGAGCAGTGTCGATAAGCACAGAGAGGCAATGGAGAGGGGCTGGGAACAGGGTGGGGCTGAGCCGAAAGAGATATTGCAGTCCATTGTGGCCCAGGACTGACCTTCATTCATAATGTACACCAATAGAGCATCTTGGGTTCAGAACCAAAAAGATTGTTCCACATGACTGCACCTTTTGAAACGTTTTCAAGCTCAGAAAAACTACATAAAAGACAGCAGAGCAATAAAAACACAGTGAGAAGCAGAATATAGGTTTATGTACTGCTGTGGAAAGAATCAGTGAATATAAACAAGTCATCAGGTTGCACTTCTGAAGAGGAGGACATAAACTTGGCCTTAAAATGCATTTTTAAAGCTTGCCTGCAGGGATTAAAGATTAGGGGGTATCATCTGCCTTACAAAATGAAAACACAGAGAAGAGAAGAATACAGCAGCCAATCCCAGAGCTCACTAGCTCAGTTTCACTGTCTGTAGCCCTGCCATTAATAACTAATAGGTGGAACATTAGGGGGAAATGGTGGGTATGTCTTGAGGGCTTTCATTAGCCTGCTGTACAGCATCTCCTCATCTCTTTGTAGGACAAAAGAGAGAAAGGCAGGATGCGCTGTCCTCTCGGTGACATTCTTACTCTATTAAGTGCCCTGGCAGAATAATTCCAGAGCTACTAAAAGAGCAGAGAAACAGTGAAAATGTTTGCAGCCTGCTGAATAGATTATGTATGTGCATGTCTTGTTCTTGTTCAAGCTTACTGCACTGTCACTATTATACATACATACTGTACATCAGTTATTGGAGTTCTAAACTGAAAAAATTTGGTGTATGTGAGGATATTTTAATAGATTACATCATGTTAGCCCAGATTACAACATATTCCAAAAACGAAAAGCTAGGATTCATTGAGCCAAATAGTAAACATTAGCCCCCAAGAAACAAGTAGTACTACACACATGAATGATAATGAAGAATGAAGAAACATAAAGATGAGATGCTTGTTTGATTAAAAAAAGAACAACAATGGAATATAGCACTACTACTACACTATACTTTGATCCATTGTATGTAGCCGAAAAATATGCTTTTAATTTGTGAGAAATACAGAAACAAAAGCCAGAGTTTTCTCTATTTGGGACAATATGCATAGTAATCATAGTAATGATGATTCATGAAGTATTTTTAGGGTGCGCTGAAGCACACAGATTGTATGGTTTGTATTGTATAATTAGATAGGGGCGTTACTGATGTTCACTCAAGAAGCACAAAAAGGCCGAGGCAACAGGAGAACTAACACATGTCTGCATGCATACGCACACGGAGAGAGAGAGAAACCCACTCTTGTATAACTCTGACTAATTTCACAAACTCCATAAACATCATTAATCAATGTGACTAAGATTAGTGACCAGAAAAGTGGCTGTACCTGCTCATTTGTAATTAGATCAATGTACAGGGCAGTGCTGGCTCTGACTATGCTCTCTTATTGCTTCAGCAGACAAGAGTGAGTCAGTGTGCAGAAAAAGGAATAAATAAGGGATTTCAGTCAAGGCAGAGGCAGGGCATTGGTTGCTCATGGGAAGAATTGGAAAGTGGTTAAGACTGAAATTGGAGACAAAGGTGACACATGTCCTTTGTTTTGGTATTCTTTCACAATCACCCGGACACATTTGTAGCCATGGCCCCAGTGGAAAGCTTCTATTCAACAGAGCTTAGATTGTATAACCTGTAGCATTCACAGTCTCGCGGTGCAGAACACATCTCACAAAGGAGAGAAAACACGACAGATAGGAAAGCTAGAGGGTTACAGATTGAATGAGAAATCAACTGAGCTTTTGCTAAGACACACAGTACCTGCAGAATCCTGGAACGAAGGGCTACCATAACATCTTAAGGATTCGTTTTAATATTTAATATTTACATCCTTACAGAGAGCATTTTTCTTTCAGTGAGGAAGGACACAAAATGTAAATGCGTGTTTGCTGTACTCTGGATGCACTCCTAAGCTTCACAAAACACAAAAACTGATGTTATGTTGAAGTTGTTTTGAAATTTGATCAGATAGAAACCTGAACTTGCTGAATTCTTTATTATTATTTGAACAATTTTTCTTTCACGCTTTCAGGCCCTTTTACTCCCAGACAAATATTTTATTAAAGACGCACCACATGCACAACATGTTTAAGAGTTTTGACCAGAAGAATGAAAACTGCAAAGAGAAGAGACACACAGGTTGTCAGATGTCTGATTTGTGCCGGCTTCTGCAGAGGAGGTGCACTAGAGATAAAGTCAGGCCAGTAAAACTTTTCCTCACAGATAAAGTGACATGGTAATGGCTCATAAAAGGAAAGTAAATAAATTAGGAGGCAGAGAGTTTTATGACAACAGTGAATAGAGCCGCAGCAGACAGCAGCAAAATGTGTTGGCACTCATATCAGGGCTGTACATATGGAGAGCAGTCTGGCAATGTTTCTTTTTGCATTTGACAACAAAAAATGCAAAACACATGATCACACTTAAGTTGTAATAATAGCTGTCCAAACACAACTGTCTTTGCAAAGAATTGCTAAAACACACAATACTCAATGGTACTGTAAAGCCAGAAAAGGACAAATACATGACATTTATGAGGCATATTATTTCTCTACTAGTGCTAATAGTAAATTTATAACAGCACTCTGACTTCTACTTCTCAAAAATCCAAACAATAATTATTTGTAACAAGTACCAAGCACTACCTTCTCACTAGTGTTCTCATTTGTACACAGTAATTATACTAATTACTCACAATAAATGTAGTAATGATTTATTGATATCTAAATGATGTAATCCTTCTAAAATGACAGATTAAAATGTCACTTCTAAATTGGTCTGAATAAAAGAGGTAATTGAATCTGTTAAGGGGGAGGAGTGGACAGAATGATGATTAACAATGTACAGTAAATATGGTTGTGTGCCTTTTTAAAACAATCAGCCGTATACATGTGTTTTTGTTCTTAATCCAACATTTGAAAGGAAAGAGTGGTTTTGAAATTGCAAAAGCGAAATAAAAGCAACTCAATGAGAAATGCCTAATACTTTCATTTGAGCACTGCCAAGTCTTTATGAGAAGATCTAAAGTCAGAGCATTTTATTGGACTAAAGCAGATTGCACAAAGGGCTCAGTCTATGATCAAGAGATCAAACTCTGTCATTAACTACTACAGAACAGATCCCCTCTCTGCTTGACAGGACTATGTGGGGTAGATACTGTATGTATGCACTTTTCTTGTGCTTTATTGTTGTAAGGGCTGAGGGAACAGAACCATATGCTTGGTGGCTGTTTGAGAATGAATGTTGATAGGAAGCTTAGGTCATGGACTGAATGGCTGTTTATTATATCTCCTGAATTAAGGCCCATGTCTAATGTGCAGTTGAGCACTGTTAGTCTGCTGATGTCAGCTCATTAGTGTTTCCTTCTTCAGCAAGGTCATCAATTTATATTGAGTATTGTTCGCATATTTAATAAGATGTTCAGTTAGAGGTTGTGTTAGGGTATATCAGGGCAGAATAACTTCCCAGATTAATAACTTAAGGCTGAAAATTACTTCGTAATGCCAATCTAAATACTTCAATTAATTGTTCCTGCATTCATTTTTTTTACCTCAATTAAAACTCTCCAATAAATACATAGCATCTGTCCTTTGAAAGCAGCTCACCTTTTCAAACTGCTTCCACTGATATGCAAAAATGTGCAGAAGTGAGTACTATGCAACTGTTCACTGCATTGAAAAGCTTCTACTCTGGCTCTTAACTAGCCCCATGTGAGCTACCTTTACACAGAGAAGAGCTTTGTGCAGAGCTGTTCCCACTCCCTGCTGTGCTCGTCGCCTTCTCTAGAGAACAGATAGCTGAGACAGCAAGCTGCAATGTTCTTTAAATATGTCGCATCAAAAAAATTGAACACTCATTATAGCATCTGTTTAAGCTACAATTTCAGAAGATTGCTTCATAACTAATGTGTGAGTTGTGGGAAAAGAGTTCAACAGAAATCAAACTTGGTCTTTATAAATTGTTGACAAAAGTAGAAATCTTCAAGATACTGTATATCCTGATCAAGTTTCACATTCATAAACTGGAGAAGGTTCCCCTGACACCAAAACTCAAAGAACTATAGAGATAAAAGAGTGAAAAGCACAAGCGTAAATGAAATACATTCTGCCAAAGCAGCTACACTTACATTGTAAAGGAACGCAGCAGAGAGCAGCTGACTTTACAATAGTCGCCTGCAGCACCATGGCAACAGAGAGCAGCTCTTCAAAGACACAGAGGTTCAAGGACTTCACTTGTTCCAGCAACATTTTAATTACTTTGGGCATGGACTTCAATGGAACAGATGCAATCTCGATATCAGCAACAACAAGAACTCAATCCCCAGAGATTGCCTTTTTTTTAGAGCTTATAACGCCCACTACATTTTGGATGTTTATAAAATAGAAAAAAAAAGATAAATACAGACATATTGCAGGGAATTACTGATAATGAAATATCAAATATTTAAGATTAAGATAAGATTAAGATAAAAAAAAAAAAAAAAAAAAAAAAAAACACAAGATCAAAATGAAGATGAATGGGGAGAAAAATGCACAAAAGTGAATCCAGATAGAGATCAGCAGTAGTGAAGACACAAGCTGTTTGAAGAGGTTGGTTAGAGAAAAAAGGACCAAGGGAAAAAGGATTTGGAAGGATTTGTAGGGATATACTGTAAACGCTCCAGTGTTCCCCGTTAAGAAACACACACACAGACACAGGCACATGATTTTGAAAATACATGAATCGACGTTTTTTGATGTGCGCATACACACAACACTTGTTAAAATGCAAATTCATATGTAAGCCGTCAGTGGCAATGGAAAAGAAAATTTTCTTGCCTCTACGCCTAACACGATCAGTGCTCATTAAGAGCTCTCCAGAGCCAGGCCATCTCACAGGAACAAGCCCTCGCCAAAAGACAATCCTGAACTCATGCTGCCTGCAAGCTTCTTCTCCAGTGTAAACAAACTGGCACTTTCTGAACACACTGGCAAGGTTATTTATATCAAATCCAAAAAACTCCACCTCTCAGCAGGCACATCAAAATATAATGCGCAGAGATTACCGTGCCTATGTGCCTGACATTTTTATAACAGCAAGACAATCTTATCTCTTGTATTTACAGTGTCTTTCTTAGCCTAAATAATGCCTATAAGACAACATGGCATGCCTTAAATTTCTCCAGCTATGTGCTATGTTTAATATCAAAAACGCTGAATCAAACAGATAGTGGAAAACACATCATGCATAAAGCGGTTTAGTTTTGTCATTGCTGTAACATTGCCATTTATCATCCTAATGCTAAAGTATGATCATAAAGGGTCAGGTGTGCATATCTTCACTGCATAGACATGGCTGATAATGCAGTGTGACAAGCTAATCCATTACACCTCTGTATGTTCCTGTAGTCGTCGCCCTGTAATCTGCAGCGAAGCCTGGGCGCTATACAACTGTCCTTGTGTGCGACATGCTAGTACATTGAGGGAAGCATTAAGTTCTCTAGAGAATGGCCCAAGGATGGGAGTGGTGGCGGCTGTTCTTTTGTTGCCTGTAATGGATTATTTTATACAAACATGCAATTGGGGCACATTGCTGATGGATAGCAGCCATTGTTACGGTAAAGTCATTCTATCGCCTTCCCTGGATCCTCTATTAATCTCAGTCAAGTCAATGGGGCTATTGTGCAAAAATTCCCATTAAACTGCACCACCTTGACGACAATTGAAGAACTACTACACAGCACCTTGCAGAGGTCCCCAGAAAATACACAAAAGGAATGTTTTCCCAAAGACTTTATGGATTAACGGGTGCACTTGCAGACCTGTTGTGTAGAAAAGAAAGGATGAGTCTGTAGCTCATTTGTAATTATATCAAAGGTTATATTTGGGTGGTAGATTGGCTGTAGGTGTAGGTGAGAGGTAGCTAACCCCATTTCCTGTGAGAAAAGAAACCTAGCTGACCCACTGTGTTTAATGACACCATGCAGTGACCCTTGAAGAGAAATAGAAAAAACGCAGAAAGCCTGTGTCAAGATACCTTCCATCCTAAATTTTAAACATGCAGAATGATTTCCCCTAATTCTCTACAGAAACTACATCCTCATTTTCCCGTATCTATTTTCTGTGATAACGATAACATCACACATGCATGCAACAGCTCATGGAGATGCAGTGTACTTACCATCTGCTCATATGTTGCAGTCAGTCAGTCCCAAAGGAATCCTAGGGGAGACAAAAGTGTGACCTCAGTATCTTTGATTTTTCTGTCAGACACTTTTAGCCCCCTGGCCCCAAAAAACGGATTGTCTTGCTCTTGATTTGACTGTCATTGTTTTTCCTCTGAGAGCGCGTTGAGGTGTCTTTCAAAGAGAGGACGAGAAAAAAAAAGTCTTTCTTCCATTGACTATACCACTTCACTTGGGGCTATCTTCTAACATAGATAAAGATTGATAGACTCTGCTATAAAGGGGAGACAAGAATCTCTGACAACCGTTGCGTGAGTTCAAGTGCTACACCTTAGGCCTCTTGGTGTCATGAAAATCATTGAAGTCCGTCAGGAAATTTCAGACAGTCCATAGTGAAGCCATAGGAATCTGCAGAAAGAGCTCTGATTAGTATCGATGACACTCAAGACCATCCATTTGATTCTGGGCAAGAGGCTGTTAAACCCGAATGGGCGACTCATTAAACTGGATTCAAGTAAATAATGGATCTATTTATCCAACAGTTAAGGTGGAGAGCGGATAAACCAGAAAGCTAGATTAGGAAAAGAAAAGACTCTCTTACATTTTGCTATTTCTTTACTGATCTCAGTCAAAAATGTGGCTTGGTTCTACTGACTTGAAAAGAGGCCCCCAACTCCAATAGAGCACAATCAGACTGAGGCAATATGTTTAAGTAATTGGACAGCACTGTTTTCCATTTTGGTCATTTAGCTAAGCTCCTTGGCCTTGAGAGATTACACCGCGACCCGGTCGAAGTTTCTTGTTTCATCAGCAGTCAAATTGAAGTGTGAAATGAGATACAGCCATAGAATGTGCCTCCCAAACATACATACATTCTGTCACGCTGACACACACTAATATTTCATTATGTGTGAGGCTGATAACACAGATTCATTAACTGCCCTCAAATACACACGAGCATTGATGGCACTTTTGTGTTGCCACTGCAGAGAATGACGAAATATAAAGACACACAGACCTATAGCACTTAGCGTCCTCAACATCACACACGTGCTGGCCATAACTCCCACCTACTGGTGCTCAAGCTGGGGATTGTCTTCACTATGGCTTCCCCTTTCCCCCACCACCACATCCTCCCTTCAATACCTTGGTCCCACTGGAGTCGTAAATCCCTGCAGCATCCACCTCAAAGAGCAATAGAGCTGACATGTGAGGACACACTAATTCAGATACACTTGTACACACATGACACCACACGTGTGCTCCATAGTTATAAACAAATGCCAGTAAAGGGCTTGAGAAATTAGAGTAACAAGAACGCTTTTTATGAGCTATGAAGCAAATGTATATATGGACATTTTTAATCAGTACATTTCTTTCCTTTTACCGATGCTCTGAATATATTTAGCCCAGCTTTTTTCAAACAGAATCCTTCCATTTATCCTGGCTTGTGGCTGGACTGTATCTACTAAAAATATGCATGCTTCCCTATAAGTGACAGCAAGGCACTTAGCTATCTGATTGGAGGAATATGTTGGCAGAATAGTATTTGTCAATATAAAAAGCAGAAAAGGCAATAATACTAAAGGTGATAGTAGTGGTTGTGTAGGTGCTCCAGTGCAGTTAAGCACAAAGCTTTGGTGATTAGTGGAGAAGCTAGTGATTTAGTGCACCTATTGCCACTGTGTGGCTGGTTAATGAATAGGCCAACCTGGTTATTAGAGGTTTAAACCCAAAGCCTTAAGAGTGATGGGAATGCCGGAGTAGAGTGGGGAGCACTAAGATAGACACGCTGACAAATGACGAGTGTGAGAGAAAAGCTCATTAAGAGACCGTGGTTGAGGGAATAGCCAATAAAACGCAAAAGGATGATCCCTTGAGAGACTGCGGAGAGAAAGAAAATGGAGATGAGAGAGAGGCAGTCAGGGATGGGGAGGATGAGGGACTCTGGGAGTGTTTTGTGGAAGTGAAGTGCCTTTCAATTCATATAAACTGGTCCTGTTGTCACATTGAAAAAGCTTGTAAAAACAACTTTCCGCAGTCCAGTTAGATCGGCATTCTGACTTGGATGTAGTTCTTATTCTTAATCTTTTAAATGCAATAGCAGTTGTACTTATTCTTCAGTGCAGCTTTCTTTCAGCACTGTAGAGTCCCATAGGATGTCTGACAGTCATCCTGTTGGACTGGGGGGAAACAGCCGTGTCCCATAACACATATTATCGTGCACATCACTCCTGCTTCAGTGCCAATGAATGAGAAATAAACTACTCAGCTGAGGTGAACACACTCTGTCATCTGTTTACAAGCAAACACCAGGTACACCGGGCCTCCTGTTTACAAAGAGAATAAAGCACAATTACATGCATCATGTGGCATAAGCTTCATGTAAAAACACAGGTCCAGATCCAAATAGGATGTAGCTTAGACAATCTGACACACGGCCACAGTGTGACTGGGCTTATCACAAATCAAATGTTTTCTGTGACAAACACACAAAGGCTATATAAAAGGCTATATGTATTAAAAGAATGGTTGCAAAAAAAAAAAGAAAAAGTCCCAAAAATCATGTATGACTATTTGTCAGCCATTCCTAAAGTTGGACTTTTTTAATATGTGTCACTGACAGTAGATAATCTTCTATTAAAGTGTGAATGTGTCTGAAGGTAGAGCAAGTTAAATATGTGCACGACCTCATAAAGCTTATTTAGATTGATATCATCTCAGAAGGATACTTGATGGTGTTGAATATCTTGTCCTTTGCTGTCCAATGTGTTTATGGCTAACGCCTGAAGGCCGAGAAGAGCTTTGTGATTCACTGTCATGAATAAAGTTGCAAAAAACATCTCAGAAAATCTCAGAAAGTCCTACTTATAGGAAAATTAGGAAATAAAGTTTTCTCTATCTCTTCTATGCGAAAAATGTTGGACCTTTCCTGAATATTTTAGAATGATCACAATCTTCATCATAACTAGAAAATGTAAATAACTTTTACTTTGTGTTGAAAATACTAAAGTTCTGAATTTCAAAAATAGTGTTTTGGCTCATCATTGTATTCAAAATACAATACAGCAAAATACAGGAACTTGAAACCTTCATTTCTGAATAAAAATTTTAGATTACAGAGTCAGGATTTGTCTTCAAACTACTGAAACTTATCAGAAACAGTGAATCTGAAGTCTGGAAACAAAAAAACTGGAATGACTTGATGCAGAAATGCTACTTTGTGTTGTGAGAAATTTAAGCACTGTGACAGTAGCAGTGCACACCTGCCGCATTCCAGCACCGAGGGTCACCTATGAAAAGTGCAATCCCTTTTACACTCGACCTCTGACCTCAAACTCACTTCCAGTTACATTGGGTCATTGCGTCTCTGTCGTTTTTCTCCCAGTCGGCTGCGTACTATATGGCTATGGCTTTCCTGTGTAAAGGTGTTGCTTTCTAATATAAATCTTGTTGTAGCTCATGTATAGCTGGTGAAGTGCTAAGCCCCACTGTCAGTCACCTTGTTGTCCATGTTGGTCGGTGTTGCTGTCATACGCCTGGGCTGTTAGGCATTGCCCTCATGTGCCACAAAGTGTTACGTTTACTGTGACAAGCTCTTCTAACTCCATGTTTAATGTAACCTGCTGTTCGTGAAGCAGCTTGAGTGGAGCTGAAACCCAGAGAGCAAACTGCTGCCGTTGTCTGTTTGGGATTATGAATGTTAAATGACTGTATAAATAGTGGTGCCCTGCATTGGTGCGGCAGTCTCTAGACTGAAAGATGGAAATGCAAAAGTGTAACTGTATAATGTGCAGTGTTGTAACTGCTCTAACTTAAGTGAACAAAATAATATAAGCTTTTGTAATAAATTATTAAATTGGGACCTAGTAAACCTGTCTGTCTTAAACAAACCTGCATGTTGTTCTAGTTAGGTTCAAATCATTTATTTTTATTTTTCGGAATTTCTTTCTTTTTTTAACTAGAGCTAATGCTACGTTAATGTCAAACAAGTCAATTTAGCTCCCAAGTGTTTCAACTAACCACCTAGTTCCACATAACACTGAAAAATAAACAGTTTCTCTTTCTATCCAACACCATTCTTCATTTACATCTGATCTAGATCAACAACTTTGCAACACATTAAGACAGACTAAGAGCGTTTCTGAAGTGAGGTTGTGTTTCATAAATATGCCGCACACGTACAGGTGAAGATTTGTCTAAAATGGTTCTATACTCGCTGCAGTAAATGGGTATAAAGGCCTCTCAGATTTTCTTGGTCATGGTCGGGATGGTGTATAAAAGAGTCTTAAAGGAAAAATGTCAGTATTCCATTTGAGATTATTCAACTGAATCCACAGTCCCCTCCCCTCGCACTCGGCTCTCATGGTGTTTCCTCTTCTCCTAATATGCAAAGTCACTCTTTGATGTGAGCAGTGAAAGGTAGGTTTATCTTAAAACAACAAAGCCCTCAGAGACGCACAGAAGAGACGAGGAACACAAGATGTAAGTTAAGTGAAAGGAGACACCCCCTGAAACAATATTCATCTCCAGTGTAAATGAAAATACATGGTCCATACCTTTAATTTATAGGAGATGTATTAAGCTTTCATTATTACGTTCAGTTAAACATGTCATTTTGACTACTAGGTTTGATCAAGACCATCTTACAACTATTCAAGTGAGGTCAAATTTGGTCATTTTTATTATGCAATTATTTTAAATACTGCTCAAAGGAGTATTCATTTTTATACCAATTTTAGCATCAGTTAGTAGATAAAAAAAAACTCTGAACCCAAGCAGCAGTATTTAAATGTAATAAAATGAATAAATATCACATTACTTTGACAACTTTAATGACTGATATGTGAAACTGGGTTACATTTATGAGTAAAAATGGTGGGAATACTACTAATAAATAGAAGTGATGGTTGAAGGATAAAAAATTCTCAACACAAATCTTATTGTTTTATTTTTGAAGTTGCATTCTTAACTGGCATTCATTCTTCTGACTCTTAATTGTTTAATCAAATACTTTCATTGATTAAAACAAAAAAAAGTCTTCAGTCCATTCATGCTGTTTGCCACTAATTGAATTGAATGTGAATAAAATTGAATTGACAGAAACAGATAAGAGATAGAGAAACTCAGAGTAAGACTTTTGGAGAGCAGAGGACAGGCAGATTGCCCTTGCAGTAGGACCACCCTATCAATTTGATTAGAGTGTGAAAGGACACTTAAGATCTGAATTGGCAGCACATTAGTAGTCCACTCAACTCCCTGCCAAGGAATCCACTGCCTAATGTTTGGGGTGGAGGTGTGCAGTGGTGAAGGCTTTAAAAGATTATTTGATTTCACTTAGATATGCTTCTCCATGTGAAATCAGAAAGTAATTAGATAATGTGGGCTAAATATGAAAGGGTCTGCTTGGTAAGATGCACTGATTTAGAGTTTTAAATGGTTTAGCTAAGAAAATACACTGAGAGACGAACTATTAGTAGCAATAACAGAACTTATCTACTTTGCAAAAGGGTCAGACAAAGTGGAAGCAAAGTTTCTATTGCTATATTTTGTTTTAGTTGTGTAAGGGTTAGAAAAAAGCGAGTATTCATGATTATTATGCATTGTTATTTCTTTTGTATTTTTTTGTATGAGCGGCTTCATCACATTCTGACAGGTCTCCATCATGTAAAACCCTCATTATGAAATCAGCAACATAAGTTTAAATAAGGTTAAGAGTAGGATTAGGGTGAGGGTTAGTTTAGGCAAGTAGTCGCTAAGGTTAAGGTTAGGCTTCATGAAAGGAATGTAAGTCAGTCAATGGAATGTTCCCTTGAAATAAACACAACATGTATGTGTGTGTGTGAGAGTGTGTGTGAGACTACACAACACAGTATCACAACAAAGCGCACTACGAGGTACTACGACGCATAAACAGCATATGAGGAGCATAATTTCAAACGTCGTATACGTTGCACAATATGAAAAAGCGAAAAACAGAAACAATATTTCATGATGTAAAATATACAAGTTTTGCTTTGGGTTTAATGAATACTTTTAGGCTTCAAATTACTAATATGGGTAAGCTTAGGGCTGGGGCTTGGGGTAGTTCAAGATTGGGATAAGGATTTTGTTAATATTCATTAAAAAAAAACTGGGGCTGCAACGAGTGTCATGTGTGGGCAAAAAATACAGGAAATTGTGCTAAACCTTAAGATATTGACATGTCATGTTATGTCGTGGTTTATATACACTTTCTTGTGAGATCAGGTCACTCTAACTGGAAATTATTCCGTTTTATTCTGCTTTTCATGTCAACTACTATTGTTATATATAGCTAAAAGTGCCACAAAATTAGCATAAAATAGCAACAACATCACTAAAGCATTCTGCAATAACACAAGAATTGCATCAGTCTAAAAACAAAATCTTGTCTAAGGATAAAGTTTGCAATAACCTTGCTCTATCTTTTATTCTTTCCCATGGTTGCCATTCCTCTCTGAATACAATAAATATGCATTTTTGGTTGATACTCAGACTGCAAGCTAAATGAGATAATGGCAACACTATTCTCTTATTTTATCTCAAAACCATAAACAAGCGTTATGTATTTAAACATATGCAGTGCTGTTCAGAGTCTATATTGAATAGACAAAAACATGCACAAATTTAAATGCAAAAATACCCTTGTTACACAATGTGTCAAACACTCGAGAGCCTCGACATTTTAGAGCTTTTTCATCTTCGCCGAATCAGCCAGCAGTCACAACCTCATTAAACTTCTGCCTCCTGTGACGCAAAGAGGGACCCTCCAAAGTCACACAAGAGGCAATCAGACTTGATCTATCATTTTTCTATAAATACATTTATTCGACACCCTAGATTATACTCAGCAGTATTGCTCATCGCATCCAATTCTTTCTTCCCTCCAATCCAATTTAACATGACTTATTGGTGACCCTGAAATAGCACAGGAGCTTTTTTAAAACAGATCAACTGGTTAAAGGTATGATGAGTTGTTGCACACAGGAAATGAGCACAAAGGTTGGATAGACTCCCACTGCCACATCGAATGCAACTGAATCTTTTCAGAAGTTTTTAATGGCTCCAGTGTTGTACATTTACTGTTAAAGTTAAATTTTAGAATGTGGTTAAATATAACAGACAAGCATTTGTCTAATTTAATTATATGTACGTCACAAAACTATAATTTAAAACTTGTCAAAACGAGAAAAAAGTAGACTTTAACAAAAGCTTTGTTGTTTTATGTTTTTGTTTGACTGAAATAATAAAAAAACATATCTTTACTCTGAGTACAGTCTTTTGTGTCACAGAGGAGGGCCTCATCGTGCTTGTTTCCATAGAAATCACATTCCTGTATCACTGCTTCTGAATGTTTGTTGTTTTATTGAATGTTTATTGTTTTATTTTTATTTTTTACCATTCATGTAAAAAACAGACCTCAGAGATGACCGTTGCTGTGATTTTGGGCTATACAAAAATGAATTTGTTTGATTTGACTTTAGCTATATATTCCACACTATGGCATGAAACTAATGTATATCTGTGGAGCACACTCCAACCTTTCAAATTTAATGGAGTTGTGCATTTGATTTTTCACTTCCAAAAAATGACATGGTGTCCCTTTTAAATCAGAATCAAAGTTTGAGAAAACCTTTAGCATAGGTTCATACCTGGGTTCATATTATTTTTAGTTTTTGACAACATTATATTATATTTGAGACTGGCATGATTTTAATAATTATTATTTTTTATTTAATACACTTAAATTAGAGGTACAAAGGGAAAGCAGTAAGAAATACACAGCTTAAATGATTGCAAACGAAATTAATTATTGTGTTAAAAAAAAGTAGTAGTACAACTGTGTAAGAAGTTTATCTACTGCAATTTTTCAATTATAGAAGAGTGCCATGTGGGACTATTCCATTGAACTGTGTTTACCAAGTAAATATATGCATAAAAATCGAGGTAAAGTCACATTAGAGTTTTCAACACTTCCACAACATGTTGAGTTGTTATCCTAATACTGAGGGTCGATAAACTTCTCCTGGTAGTTTCTCTTTCTCTTTTCAAGCGTTGGGTTGTTTGAAATATTTCCACAACAGTGGGTGTATTTATAACTTATATTGTCCATAGAGCAAATCTTTCCATGAATGCTTAACCTTTTCCATTGCTGTTTGAATAAACTCAGTAGAATGAACTATACTATTCATTGAAAGCACTTACAAATCAAAGTGATAACTTTGCTGTACAGTTGATAGTTTAGTCTTTTTCACACAGCATAAAAACATCGATCCTGCATACTTTGTATTACCAGTGAGTGAGCAAAGATTTAAAGTCAAACTGTGAATAAAATTACCAAGAATCTATTGTCTACATTGTGTTGCAAACACTGCCGGGCACTATTGCACACCCCCACACCTCCCATACACACCAACCAAACCTCTACTCCAACAAAAACATCATTTTTACTAACACTGCAACATATTCAGCCAATAAATATGACTCAGATCACCAAGGGAACTGCACCGCTCTTCAAACTAATACTGATATTTTTATCCTTTCCCCGTGTGACTGACTCCTTCAAACAGCGTACTCTTTTAGCCTCATTAAATTACCTCCACCACATCTTAAAGGCGTTCTTTGTACTGTCTCATGTCATCAGGCTTGGGATTTTGTCAAGATATTTATTTTTAAATAGGAGAAAATCCCCTTAGGTTGAACATGTCACAGCAATCACACGTGCAATCCAAACTAATGCCACTGGGGCTATCAAAACACACACGTTGTTCATAAAATACACCAGACACATAGTATATATGGAGAATAGCATGCCAGCGTGTGGACTAATATGCTGATGGCTGGCCGCGGGCAGCAGAAACACAGAGAAACGTTTACGGCTCCCACTTTTTATTAGTGCAGGAGATGAGCTCGCTGCTAGTGTTTAGAACTTCAAAGATCTCATCACATAAGCTATTACTGAGGGAAAAAACACCTAAGGTCAGAGTGAGGCAGGAGAGACGGTGGTTAAAACAGGACTGCATCAATGAACACACTTACTATTCCACACTGGTGGCTATTTACCAGCATATTTTCACACAAACAGAGGGAGCAAATGATAGAAGAGTTCAAATGTAAATGTGCAAATGCGTGGAGTCCCTGCAGAACAGCAAGAGCAACATAAAGCAATGTCATTTGTATGCATGTGCTTATGTCTGTTTTATACTCCTGAGATGCTGGAGCAGATTTGCTGTATTCATTTCAATGTGTGTGCTTCCATTCGTGCAAGTTTGGATGTAAGTCAATGCTCAAAGAAACCCATTATGTGGGAAGATTCAAGGGTTCATCATGTAATTTTAAAAAAAAATCATAGTTCTTTCTTCTAGTTCATGAGTGGGTGTGATCGAGGTTAATTCAATACAAGCTTTATATAAATGTGAGTTTATTAATGGATCCACATTACAAAACTACAGCACAGGACCTGTACTGTATATCGATCAATTTGTAAATACAAAATGAATTATAAACCAAGTAGATAGGTTGCTAATCTTACATTGTGCTGATGTGTGCTGATTCCTTGGTCTAAATACTGTGAGAAATTCACTGTTGACTAAAGACATTTCTTATTGACTGATTAATTAACTAAATAGCTTACAAACAAAAAGGTGTTTTATTTGTTAAGTTAAGACCCAAAGAATGCTTTAAAAAAATAAAAATGCACTGGAGTTTATGCAAAAACAGCACTTCTCCAGGAGCTACACAATGTTAAAAGGTTTTGTTTGATTTTTGTTATAATAAACAAGACTAGTTTTGTTTTTACATAGCATGCTGTTCAACTTATTACAGTAAAAGACAATAATTATTGGGATTGCGAAAATGGTTCTCTATTGATGAGCAAATACCTCAAAAACAACTGAATACAAAAGATCATATTTTGTGTGTGTGTGTGCCCTGCTCAAATTAAATGACTTCCTTGTTGTATCCCCATAGGCCATTCTGTGTTGCCCGCATTCATGTTCTGTTCATTCAAAAAGGTGAGACGACATTCAGTCAAAGTCAATCACAGCACAGTGCCACACAACTGCTTCTTTTCTATAACAACACAATTACAATATTTATGAGAACTCCCGTGGCTGGAGCCAACATTTCACTGTGTTCCCAGTGTGTGTGGCCGCCTCGTGCTATCTCCTCTCTTTGTTGGCCCCATTCTTTTCACCGGGCTTATTTTAATGAAAACTGTGCGGGCAAATCGCTCGGGCATTGGGCAGGCTTGTATTTTACACAATAAGATGAAGTGAATAACTATGAACTGATGGCTCTAAAGACACAGACAGCTTAACACACAGTGACACAGGTAAACTCTTTTCAATGTCCACAGCAGTGAAAACAAATTACATTTGTGTTAGGTGAGTAAAAGATTAAATGGAATAATAACAATAATAATAATAAACAATAATATATATATATATTTATATATATATATATATATATATATATATAGAGAGAGAGAGAGAGGAGAGAGAGAGAGAGAGAGAGAGAGAGAGAGAGAGAGAAGAGGAGAGAGAGAGAGGAGAGAGAGAGAGGAGAGGAGAGAGAGGAGAGAGAGAGAGGAGAGAGAGAGAGAGAGAGAGTTTATGAAGAGAATGTGATAGATAACTACAACTAACAACTCTTTCTCACATGTTAAGCTTCAATATACCAGAAGTTTCAAGAAGCACTTTTCAAAGCTAGTTCTACAAGCAAAGTCATAAAACATTTGAGAGAAATAAAACAAAATTTACATTTTATTTTTCCAAAACTAACTTCAAGCTCATCACCTGATCATTGTGGGGGGGGGGTTCCTCCTCTGCTCTCCTGTGTAGAGGACAAGAAGGCAAAATTAAGGTAGATATGCAAAAAAAAAAAAAATCAATATATCAGCCCGATACATCACATCAGTCAATCTCTAACAATTGCTATTGTCTGCTGTAAATAAAAGTGGGTGGAAGCTGCACTTTGGCAGTAGAGACAGCAGTCGATTGAAATCTGAATCATGCCAATGTGAGTAGAGCGCCCCGTAGTGAAATGCCTTATTCAGAGCATAGAGCAGGTATCGAGGGGGGTTCATCTGCCCATGCGGCCCAGACCCCTGCCTGCAGCATTGTGAAGAACAGATTCCTCTGTTTTATTCAAAGCTAAAGTGAGGCTAAACACGCAGTCAGAGATATACTCCGCCCACAACTGCACCTCAAACAGGCTTGCAAAAGTGAAAGATGCCCAAAAGCCTTTAAAGGGACGCCCAGTGGGCATGAACATACATTGAATGACGGCATCAAATATGAACAGCGAGCTTGGCGAGTGATGCAAGTTTTGTGTAGGAGCAGTTGGTGTGGTGAGGTTTACAGCTGCTGAGAATCTTAAATCTCTTTTTTTCTTTTTAACTTTGCAGTCATATGTATGAAACCTTTCCTTTACATAAGCACATGAGCTCATGTGAGGATTTTGTCTAAACCTCGCAGCACCCGCTTATCCATCTGAGATGTCAAATAACTGATGATGTCATTACACAGCGGGTCACTACTGTCTCACTCTTTACAGCAGCGGTGTCGGAAGGAGTTTTTAGAACGAAAACGAAAATGAACTGACAGCGTTTGACCATTGTGGCAGCACAGTCGTGTTTTTTGCACACAAGTGCAAAATGAGCGACTTTGCACAAAAAGGTCCAAAAAAGGTCCGGAAACAGTAGATTATTCAATTTTGACCCAAGACACACAACCTGACAGTGAAAAGAAGTTGATTCTGTGTTTAGTTTCACTTTAGTCTTGTTTGTCAAACAAGGACCACAAAACAACTTTAGTATTGTAAAAAATAAAAAAAAGAAGAAAGAAAACAGTACTGGGGTTGATTAGGTAATTCCATTGCAGTGCAAGTCTCAGTTGTAAGCCAACTAACAATTGGTTGACAGTGGTGAAGTTATTTAAAGGCGAAGTAGTGCAACAAAGGAGGATGCGTCCCCAAACTGCTTAAGTTGGGCCAAGTAAAATTGATTCCATAATCACACACTGCCATTTAATTTCACTGTGTACATTAGGCTCCATGTGTGAAGTGAGACTTGACCGCACAGATTGTCTTTGACAAATGCTGTACGACAACCAAACACATCTAAGTCACACCTGAAGATACACATGCTCTCTATGATGTGTGTCCTGCTTCCTGATGACATATTGATATTCACAATAAATACCATGTGCATCTATGGAGTCCCACCTGAATAGCAAAGGCGTGGATAATGGTGCTAACGACTCTGGGGACATTAGCCATTTCACGGGTGGTCACTCTGGCCTCTCAGAGCACCACGCTTACATCGATCCACACACACTTTGCTCCTCATGCTGCCCGCTTCCCACTCCTCCCAGGACATTCTATGCTACCTAACGCACTGATGCATTTGATTGCACAGCACCTCTCTGGGCCAACTCATCAAAAAACTTGATCCACACAGAGATAGGTTAGGGAATATGTTTGGTGAAGCTATCTCATGTGGAAACCTGCAGACATGAAATTCTGTTAAAACTTAAAATCTACCATGCACAACACTTTCACAACTGTCAAAGTGCATACAATTACGGTAAATACAGAGCAAGGGTGAGTACCATTTTAATTCCATGAAATGTATTGAAATTAATCAATCACAAATCACTTGTGGAGAGAGAAAATACTACATACATGTAAACACATTTGAATACATTATCCATGGCAGGCACACAGTACTGTAGTGGAGTGACTACTCTGCATTAGTAGGCCTCCCACAACATTCACAGAGCCTTGTGTTGGCCGGTTCTTTGCTCAGACCAGCACTAAATGATTCAGGGTGGGTGTCCCCGCTTGTTGCCAGAATGTCCCACAGAGTCAGACTTCATAATTGATGATGTGCTGAGTGCTACACGCTCACACATGCAACATTTGCAAACTTCTGTTCGGTATCACTCTTTGACTGTTATGAATGAAATAGAGCAATATTATGTGTGTGAGAAGGAGAGGCCTTTGCAGTGCCCGCATGTGGAATGACTGGCAGCTTATTAGAATTTAAGTCTACCTTGGTTTCAACCTCCAGGTGAACACACCGTGCCATAGGATCATCACGTACCCATCTTTCCACCGTGCTTTAATTACCTTAGCACTCAGTAAGCATGCAGCCATAGGCTTCTCTAAGCCCCGAGTCTATCTAAGTTATTTCAGTTGGTAAATACATATATTAAAATACCACCACATAAATCCACCTACTGTATACTCACAATACTAACTCAAGTTGTGAACCTTAAGCTGGTTTTGCTTGAGCAAACAAGCTCTATATGAAATGAAATATGTTTGCTCAAATTCGAGACATTGCACTTGAGTGTGCACAGCTCTGTGTGAGAGCCGGGGGAAATGGCCAAATTACTTTTACGATCTCTTTTGTAAATGGACAGCCTATCTATTTGAGGTTCCAGCAGCCTTTCATGCACACTTGCTCCACTTCAATTTCTTTTATCTCGTCCTGCATGAGTATGTAATAGAAGCCTCCGTTGTATCATAGCTCTTTTTGGTTATCTTCTCGCAGAATCTTGCTGGTAGAGTCTCACACACGCACACGACGGACTTTTTTCAGAAGCAACAGTGTTTTTTGTTTGAAAGAGCACAACTCAATAAGACCACGGAGTTGATCCCATGGGTGTGCCGCTCTTCACACAGACCTCCAGTGTAATTACAGCCTGATCCTGTCTGACCATCACCCTGTGCGCCCCCACTGGGCTCTGCAGCCGGACAGAACCTTTTTACCCACGATCCAACCATAGCTCTTGTTCTCAATATTTACTCTAGAGTCATTTAAAGAAGAGGAAATCTGTGAATATAGCTCATCACTTTTGTACCCTGACTAGTCAAGAACTCACTATTTATACATTAACTAGCATTATTCACTATAGCTTGACTTTGATTCTCTAATTGATATTCACTAGCAAGGACCACACCACATCAGAGAATGCAATTAATATATTTATTGATGATTGTTGATTGATGATTGATCGATGGCTGAATCGAGGAGACTGTGGGTGGGGGCTCTGTCTCAGCAATCCGATCAGCCGATTCAGGACCCCCCACCTGTAGATGGAGATGTCTTCAGCAGGAGGACAGATGAATGTGGGGTGGGAGGGTGGGTCGAGAGATCTGAGACAAGACGTGTTGTTAGGAAAGGCGGTTTAAGAAGAGGCTTCTGGGTGATTGGAGGTGTGTCCGAGAAGGTGAACGAGGTGTGGTTTCCTGATGCAAAGGGGCTGTGGTCCTGCTCCTGAAACTTCGTTAATTTCATTAACTCCCATTGTAGGAAAGTGATGCTAACATTGTTATAGGATAAGAAAATATAAAGGCCTAGATACAATAATTTCAAATACAACATAAAAAACGACAATCAAGATACAATCAAAAACTAATGTTATTTTGACTAAATACAGATGAATCTGCACAGGAAGATTTCAAATAATTTAATGGCCTAACTAGACCAAGTGACCATAACCTCAGACCATAACATAATTAAAGTAAAGTAAACTATAAAGGCTCTTTGGCTCAACAAACGTATTTCACTTAAAGTAATCTAAGAAGAAACGTTTCTTAAAAAAAAATAGTGAACATTTTGAGGAAAAAACATCAATGCCATCATTTTTTAAACCTCCTTGAACATTTTCACCAAGACCTTGGCTCTGCTGGCTCCATTCTGCACTGTACTTAGAACAATTGATTTTTGGAGGTTGTTGTTTGAGACCAGAAACAAAGCTGTGACAGGGAGAGATAAGGTGGGATCAATATGTTTGGAGGTGTGGATGTGCATTATGCAGTGAAACCAGGCATAGCACTGAAATGGACAATATACCCATACCCCACGGACTGATCCAGCCAAAGACAAAATCATTTCTATAATATAGTAAATTACACATAATGAGAAACAATACACCAAGCAATTCCACAGCATAATAATGAAAAAAAGTTTTATTAAAAAAAAATACTTGGAAGAATCAATGAAACAGACAAGGTGTTTTGAGAAATAAAATACCTCCTAATGTGGATACTTTGGGTAAGTTTTTAAGTCATGGACAGAAATGTTACGATTTATGATCAAATTCAATAGACACGAAAGACCTAAATAAAAATGAATGCTCCTGTGCAAGCTCCAGTGCTTTATCCTGCGTTTGTTTTAATTAATGATTACTTATCTTAATCTATCTATGTTTGAATTTTAGGATGAATTGGTTTACTTAAGTTTATATTCAAGAAGGGCTATAAAATTTAATTACTTATAGTTAGCTGTTACTACTGCAAAGTAATTGAGTTAGTAATGATGAAAGTAATTCATAACCAGGCTAAGTAACTATACTCAGGAAAAAAGAAACGCAACATTTTAATTTTCAAAAATTCCTTAGAAAACGAGTACATTTGAAAAACAGGCTAGCACTTGGTTTCGGTCCACAGTAAGCTGATGACAGGTGAAGAAATTTCTTGGTTTGGCTTAACTGATTGTGAGAACAATAAAGAGTGCATTACAGGGTCGTTTATTCACATAAAATCATTTTTGAAACCCAGAGTTGACTTTTACCGCTGGTTAACTGTACTCAAGTCTTCTCTATAAAAGGCCACTAGAATGAAGCCAAAAACACACTTCTTCACGATGCTACGATTGTCGCAACCAGAGAGGATCGAGCTATTGGCTGCTCCAAGCTGGACGGTTTGTTTTGCTGTCGCCAGGGTGTTTGGAGTCCACCGCTCCACCATTAGTCGTCTTACGGAGCGATACCAGGCCACTGGTTCCTTTAACGACTACTCTCGTACTGGTGGCCCCCGTGTAATGACCGCTGCACAAGACCACGCCAACCGCCCGCACATCTTCGTAACAGGTTCAGCCGCCACCAGGTCCTCAGCCGAGACCATTGGGACACATCACAGGCCAGTGTTGGCCAGAATCATCCGTAATCGCCTCCATGCTGACTGTATTCGACCATATTGGCCATATGTTGGATCAGTGCTTACCCCCCACATCGCCGAGCTGGGGTCGAATGGTGCACTGCACATCGTCATTGGACTTTGCAGAGGTGGTCCCAAGACGTGTTCAGTGACAAAAAAAGGTTCCAGTGCTTCAGAGCAGATGGCGAGATTGGGTGTACAGGACACTATAGGAGAAACTCAGCAGCAGCTGAGGGCGGTACTGGTGGAAGAATGGGCGGCAATTCCACAGGATCAACTCAGACACTACTGCCGATCCATGAGGCGACGAATAATCGCTGTCCAGGATGCCAACGGGCGTCACGTGAACTATTGACAGTCTGATGAAACTCCTGTCACTTTTGATTTGGGGGTTGCTCTATTGTTTGGTTGTGTTTTTGGACTCCAAAATGTGTAAACGCCACAAGAGTTGGCCTGAGGATTAGAAATGGATGTAGGGTTCATATGAAACAGGCGGATCTCAAAAAGAAAATTATTCTGCCCCCCAAAAACTCAGAAAACTGAGTGTTGCGTTTCTTTTTTCCTTGAGTATATATTAGTTACTCAGCCTTAGTGGTGTATGGTTTGATAAAGTAAAACATGAGATAGTCAAACACAGAGGAAGTTGCTGTTAAACTGAGTAAAACCAAAATGCTGGTACTGTAAGTCTGTTTTAATAAAGCAGTAGCGAAATGCCTTGTCACTGTCCTTCAGTGATGCTGATGAAGGAGATCAGTTCATTACTCCAGGAGCAGACAGCTCATGGTTCCTGGCACTAGAGGTGCCATCACACTGGTGTGTATTTTCTCTCACAGTCTACTCTGGAGTAGGTGAAGGTCACACCCATAGGTGGGGTCAGTTCATTGTTACTCAACTGTCTCTGTAAAAGGACCTGCCAGGGATATTGATTGACGGTGTTTACAGCAGCAACTCAACTGATGTCATTGACATCAAAAGCTATCTGAGTCAAGGAATCCATGATGATGTTTCAGCCTTTATCACACCTAAAGTGATAAATGCTAAAGATAGCTAAAAAGTGATCAAAGCTGACTGTAACAGTAACATTCAAACAGCAAACTGTGGATGACAAGCTCTGTAATGCAAACTAACATATTTAATAATCAAAATTCATAATAATAACCGCTGCGCCTCCGTGTCGCCCCCGTGACAGCAATTAAAATGTAGAGTCCTCAGTTGAACTATGACTTCAGTCACTGACCTTCTACACTGAGCATTTATCAACAGGAAGATGTGTACCAGATGCTTAAGCAATATCATTAAATTGTTCATTACCTCCATAACTGACTGAAATACAAAAGTTTAAGATCAAACCCTAAAAAAAAGAAAAAGTCATCTTTGAAAACTAAGACGATTGGTAAAAATTCATTTCTTTTAAGGTCTCCAAACAATTTCAAGACCAAATGAAAAGATGCAGCTAATTTTTGATAAATAACAGTGCTTTAAATGAAAATAATTAAATGCTTTATGTATTGTTCATACAATATCTTTTTAGGTTCCTAAGTATCTTCTGTTATAGTGGGAGGAGTTCTGACTAAGAGTTGAACTGTAATTATTTAGTTGATTGTTGTTGTTATTGTACTGCAAGTACTTAGCTATATATTTAAATAAGTTTGTCAAGTTTTAGCCAGTGCTGCACCACTCACTCTGTTATAGTAAAATAATCAATAAAAACAATGTTATGTCTTAAAGGTGGGGTAGCTGATTTTTACACTTCAAACACGATTTAGGTTTTAAATCTGACAACTTCCTCTCATAAATCTTTCCACACATGGTTAATATCGACATGTATTCATTTTGGTTGCATTTATGGCTTATAAACTTATTTTACAAACAACAAAGTGAAACTGGAGTGACCGCCCCAAGCTCAGCCAATCAGAAAGCAGCATTCAGCTCCTGATCACAACTAAAATTCTTTATTATTCAGTTCAGACAGTACTCAGAGGTCTCATTTGTCAAATAGTGCTGTATTTACAATATACTTTTTAGTGGAAAGCACAAAGTTTACTAATTTACAACTAAAAAAGTTAGCTATCCCATCTTTAAGTCACAGAATTTCATACTACAACCTGATTTTCTGAAATTTGTGAAAGATGTTTACAAAGAGCTGTTAAATGCTTATTTTTTCCAAAAACCAAAACTACACAGAAATTTCAGCGTATTTTAAAATTCATATACAATGCTTGCCTCTCCACTTGTTTAAAATTCCCAAAAGGCCACACAGAGGGCTGCCAATATGCAGTGTCTGCCAAAGTGTCTGTAAAACTGAGTTCAAAGGCTCTGAGGCAGTGGCACCGCACATATTCTTTGGGTCTATAAAAAGCTGTGCTTGTGGGAAGTGTCACAAAATAAATGCAACTTAAAAAGGTCAATTAGAGTTCATCAGCTGACTGTAGATTGTGAAGTGTGCCAGACGGAGCAGCTTGGCGACGTGTCTCCTGACAACCAATCCAGAAGGATCTTCTGCAGCCAGGCAGGTGGGATGATGTGCTTAGCCGGCCATGCCATCAACATATGCCACATTAAACATGGAAGCTGCTTCCCCATTGGTCTGCTACCTGCCTGTTTAAATACTGAATAAAACAATACCCCAGATGTTCAATAGGATTTACACTTCTATTAAAAAGTCAACATTTGGTCCATTACTCTACAAGATTACAAGTTATCCAAAGTTGAGATATCAAATGTTGCTGCTTAAGAACAATTTTTCAAATTCACAAATATTTCAATGACTTCCAATTTGCCTTTATTTGCATCGGTGTCAAATGCTTAGCTAAATTGCATTCCTCCATGCTACATTGACTGATTTTCTCATCAAAGAGGCTCAAACTGGGAGAGGACAGCCGCTGAAAGACATTAGTGGAATACATTAGACAAGATTGAGCCTCAGTCCTTGTTACAAAAAGTGGCAGTAATCATTAAAGGAAATAAATAAATAAAAATGACATAAGTTATTTCTTTATCATTTATAAAATTGTACAAAGTAATGGCCACAAGTTCTGCACATCACGTATAATAATAAAAAGCATAGAAAATATTGCTGCTGTCTGAACTCTAGTACAAGCTGACACAAGTACAGTACCTGTACATGATTGGACTTAACTGAAGATAGCTAAGTATTATATCCTGAAAGAATAGGACTCATTGCACAGCCCAAATAAACCAGGCTGCAGGTGTTTTGAATATTTGCTGCAATTATTAAAATAAATAAGTTACCGTAATTATTCATTTTCTATTTTTTTTTTCTACCGCTTAATCCCGTTAGGGGTCGCGGGTGACTGGAGCCTATCCCAGTGACTTTGGGCCTTAGGCGGGGGAACACCCTGGACAGTGGCCAACTCGTCGCAGGGTTAGACACCCGTAATTATTTTTTTTTTTTAATCATATTGCATGGTAGTTGTGTATTGGCAAATGAATTAAAAGTATACTAATTATTGCAGGATTTTGGCTTTAGAATGATTTATCCAGCATCGCGATCACTGTGCTGGTCCAATACGGATTTTGAATCATGCTGTTTTCTTTCTTTCGTAATTGTATTTTATTGTATTTTTTCAAACTGAAAACATATGTCATCTGTGTGTTTTATGTTACTTTTTACAAAATCGATTGCAAAGTCAAAGTCACTTCACAAGGGTCCTTTCTACGTTGGCTTTAGTGAGTCATTGCGACACAACCTACCTTGTGAAGAGGATATTGGTTAAGTCACACATTCTAAATGTAGAGTGTGGGAACTCAACGCAAGATTAATTGGTGAAGAGTGAAGTCTGTCGAGTGCTCATGCCACACTAGGCTTGGCTTGGTTAGATTGTTGCAGGCTGTTGTAGGTTTTTGGAGCAACTGCACAGAACTGACTCAATCTACTATAAAAGATGAATACTTAGGTTTTAGCGGGCCAACTTTCTTCATGTTTTTCACTGTGTCTCTTGGCTGGTATGTGAACGCCTCGAGATGCTGAAGTGTGCATGGAAAGTTTGTGCCTCCTTGTAAAGACTGTTAAATCTATGGCTCGATCTCAAATAAAGCATGAAAAAAAAAGATAACATCAAATATTTCCATCATTTTATGTCTGTATAATTAAAATTCAAATATTCCGAATTATACTGTGTGTGCTGAGTCTTTGTGTCTGACAGGAAACAGTGGTATAAAGCTATTGTTATTATTTCCATCTTTTGTTTGTTAGTTTGTCTTTGCCATTGTTGATAAGAATATCACAAACAAACAAATGAACATAAATACAGACGCTGATCAGTTTGAATTATATTGTTTAGCTTGCTTGAGATCAAATACTTCCTGGGCCTAGCAACTGCATTACCTCCTTTGAAGGAATAATTTATGAGTGATTTACTACTTGCTGAATGATTCTGACAAATATCAACCCATTACAAAAGCCTGAACTTAATTTTACATTAACTACAAATGTTGAGTGTATAAGTCATTATTTCATCATAAAGTAGTTCTCCCTCGACGATTGACCCTCAGCGTCTGTTTGTAGTTTGTGTCATCAACACTAATGAAACATCTGTCTGCTGCTTCTCCTGCAGAGGCGGCACACTTAATTGCATATAGATTACCCTACTAATTATGTCACTCTTCACTGTCCCTGTTTGTTTTGGAAATTTTGATGAAAAATCGTCAAAGGTCTAAAACAACAGAAGCCATTTATAGCCATATTTCTGTCTCTTATATCTGAGAATATACTGACCATTTGTGGGCCAAGCTTAAACAGACATTTAATCTTTAATTCTCTTCAAGTTTTTATGGGATAACTTTAGTGCTTAAAGGGCTATCATTTTCCAATTGCTATGGCAACCTCTGGCATGTCATATTTGTTTTGAGCCTATATTTTTACTGATGGCATTCGCCAAATGCATCTTTTCACAATTTCCGGCTATTTCCTCGATAGACGAGTGGTGCTAAAAGACACAAAAGGTCACAAAGCAAAAGTAAAAAGATGTGACAGTAGACTTCATAAAAAGAGCAAAAGTAAGAATGAGGCTGGAAGAAAATAATGATAGACCACAAATGTTTATCTTAGCTTCAAACAGTGCTCTATAACTGTCAAAGTTGAAGAGCAGTCGCAATAAACAATGATGAAATAGAATTTAGTTGATATAAATACAAAAAGGCAGAAGAAAACTGAAAAAGGGCAGGAAAACGATGGAAAGCTAAATGTCAAAGTTGACATAAGCAAAGGGGGAGGATGTTGTAATTCTATAGTTGACCTCTTGTTATAGGTGGCCCTGCAGGGTATCTGGGTAGAGAAGTGGTGGGCGATTGTGGAGAAGCAGAGAACCACAGAGAGAATGTAAAGCTGTTCTGAGGTCAGCCCCAAAGGCATTGGAAGGGGTCTTTTCATTGAAAGGGCTGCCAAATCCCCAGGCCCAAGATCAGATTAAAATTAAAAATGCACTCCCGGAAACCATACATGTACGCTCTGGGCCCTGCTTTAGCATTCACACAAGAGTTGGGACAAGAAAGAGGGCAAAGAGAAGAATGTTGCAGAAAAAAAAGATAAAAGATGCATGCTAACAAGAACTATAGAAATATTAAAATATAAGATATTGTATATGATATGCTGTTTTGCAAATGCAGGTGTGATGTGAGTTGAGCGACCCAGATTCAATATTTTCAGTTCTTACACAAAATCTCATTATAAGCTAAACTAATATGTGCTTCTACAACACTAAAATTTAAATTAAAGGGTTGCTAGGGGCGGAGGCTGTTACTAAGCAGGTTGAAATTAGTTTGTCATACACACACACATTTGGACACACACTCTGTGATGGACTGTCCATGACCAAACGTGAGGCGGGGGCACAGTGCGCTCTGAGGTGGACAGTCAATGTCCAAAGAAGGTGGACTGTCCATTTGTCAAGGCTCTGAAGTAGACTGCCCGTGTCCAAAGCTCTGAGGTAGACTATCCATGAGCAAGGCGGGGGCATAGCATGCTCTGGGATGGACAGTCTGTGCTAGGAGGCATAGCACACTCTGTGGTGGACTGTACGTGTGTGAGGCTCTGAGGTGGATTGTTTGTGGGCAAGGTGGAGGCACAGCGTGCTCTGAGATAGACTGTCCATGAGAGGTGGGGGCATAGCGCACTTTGAGGAGGACTGTCTGTGTGTAAGGCGGGGGCACAGCACACTAAGATACACTGTCCATGTGCGAGGCAAGACCAGAGTGGTCTGAGATGGACTTTCCGTTTGCAAGACGGGGTCACAGTGCACTCTGAAGTAGACTGTGCATGTGTGAGGTGAGGTCACAGTGCAATCTTGCTTAGAAATATAGATGCATAACTTGAAAGTTTTTTTTTCTGTGTTGACCTAACAATTGTCAAATTTAATGGTTTGCTTTGTTATTTTTGTTGAGAGATGCTCTTGTGTTGGTGCACGGTAGCCAAATGCTCTGGCTTCCCAATAAGGAGGTCGTGGGTTCGACTCCCGGGTCGGACCATATCAATATCTCACGATCTCTCTGGGTGGAGTTTGTATGTTCTCCCCGTGTCACCGTGGGTTTTCTCCGGGTACTCCAGTTTCCTCCCACCTCCAAAAAAACATGCATGTTTAGGTTAATTGGGCATCACTGTAAATTTCCCTTAGTGAGTGAATGAGAGAGTGAATGGTTGTCTGCCTAACCCTGTGGCAAGTTGGCCACTGTCCAGGGTGTTTCCCCGCCTAAGGCCCAAAGTCACTGGGATAGGCTCCAGTCACCCGCGACCCTAACGGGATTAAGCGGTAGAAAATGAATGAATGAATGCTCTTGTGTAATTAAAATGTTTAATGTTTATGCATGTTAGTTATCAGAAATATAACAAATGTAAAAGAGAAGCAGAGAAGAAAAAGAAGCCCAAATGTTTGCTGTGCATTTCCTCACAAGACTAGTCAGCTACATCATTTGAACAGATCCCATAGAGGATGTAGTGACAAAGTCTGACTCATAAAGTACCTGTATATTCAAGTGACAGTAGAACTCCACGTCCAGCGCACAAAAGCCCCAAACGACATGTGCTGTAAGCTGCTTAATGTCAGTGCAGAACAGAGCAGGCTGGTGGAGAAAGGAGGCTTGGATAGATGGATGTCTCAAGAAACAGAAAAGCAGGGATTGGGGTCTGTGGTGAGGTGTCCCTGGGTGGGTGAGAGGGGTGTGACTGACGCATGAATAAAAGCGGGCGTATGTTGTGAGACAAGACTGGGCAAGTTGGATAGACAGCAAAATGCATGAAGTATTTTAAGAAGTGACAGGACTTAGTAACTCTCCCTTCTTAAAGTCCGTCAGCTCATAATCCAGGTACCGTGGTGCGAATAATAGATGAGACTTCAAATGGAAACATTCCCTGCAACCTCCACCTTGAGCTCACCAGCACTAGTCTGTGCGCCCCTGTCTGCCATCCAATCCAGCCCATCCAAAACCCTCTTTCATGTTAGCAGTGTGGAGCAGGCTCAGAAAGCTTATCACAGTTGACAAATCCCCCTTTTCCGCTGTGCTGCAAAAATAGAACAGAATTTATATCCTGCCTTTTACGATCAAAGAACACATACAGTATTGATATACTTCTAATGTGTTTAGTTTAGGTGGTGGGGTAGTGTCTGACCAGACAGGCTGATGGACTGAACAAAATAATCTATCTAAATGCTATACTAAGTATACTGTATATCAGTGATGGATGGCAAAACAATAACATTGTATACCGCTGAATTGAAAATGTCTGACAATGTCACTTTTTAGTATCATCTACATTTAAAAAAAATCCAGCAACCAATACCTGCCATTTGACAGCTATTCATTCAACTCTTACTGAACAACTTCTTTTCTAATTTAAATTATTAACTACGCTCAAAGGTGAAAGATGTGCAAGTGTCCCCGCAGTTACAAAGTTAAGTTAATTTTTAAAACTGCGGGGACACATTATTGCAGTTCTGGGTTCTGGGTATTTGACTTGTTATAAGAGAAAACATTAGTGCCTCGTCAATAACAGCTGTATTGTGATGCATAATAGTTGTGCTTTAATGCCTAAGTCTAGAACTTCATCTCTTTTACAGTCACAACATCACAGAATTATTCTGTAACCTGTAGTTTAAAATGGTAAATAAAGCAGAGCAAGGAGTGCTGACGGGTCGCTGTAGTTGTGAAGGGAGATGCAATGCTTAATAGTAAAATAATGCTATATTTTGCATAAAATTCACAAAATTCAGAGCTTCTTTATGAATGACTATTACTATATTATATACTTTGTATGCTTCAAGAAAAAAAAAAAAAGAGTATGACAAAATATTTTTAAAAATACAATAACATATATTTGTGAGTTTACAAAATGAAATTAATCCTTCTTAAACCACATCTGCTGTTGCGACTGGGCTTGAGTTTGGTCACAGAAAAGCATTGTGGCTTAGACTGTTTTCAGACCGATCTACTTTGTTTTGTTTGCACGTTTATTTCTGCAAAGGAAAAAGCTACAACAACATAGATGCTGTGCTTTTCTCTGCTATCCCACATGACGTATTTGACTGAACATTCTGCCTTTTCAAGATTGCTTTCATCAAGGGCGATCTCAGATTAATTCAACAGTAGAACTCAAATCAAGGCTGAGTTAGAGTTGAGATTCCTGGTTTCGAAACAGGGCCCTTGTAGGGCCTATGGGTCTCAAATGCTGAGCCATAAAGCATGAGTTTTTTCTCTGCTACCACAGTGTATGCTACAAGCACTAGTACTGTAACATTGCTCGCTTTGGCTGTAATTGCTTGTCAAAGCCTGATCTCGTCAGGTCTCAGAAGCTAAGCAAGTCAGAGCCTGGTCAGTGCTTGGATGAGAGACTGCTGGAACACCAGGTGCCACAGTGGGACAGCATGAGTGGATTGTCGTTGATCAAAACAATAAACTTACCTTATGTGTGTACCCCGGGTGAGTGGGTTGCTAATGGTCAAGCAATTTGAGTGTCTTGAAAAGTGGAAAACCGCTATCTAAACAGAAACCATTTACCATACCAGTGTATGTGCATGTGCTTTTTTAGTTTAGCTTTATCAAAACTATAGCTGACATATCTTATTGATTGGTGTGAAAAGTTTAGTATTTTAGCTGCTCAAGAAAATGAGGTTAATGAGGCTAAAGCTCACCTCAGCAGTGGTCAGATGCCTGCCAGTCCCTGACAAGAAGAGTGTTGTTTATCTCAGTAATCACACATGGCCAATAATAGCATCAAACTTTTCTCAGGCTCCAAGTGCACCACACCTTCTGGGCTCTTGTTAGGAGAGGCAACAAAGACATAATTGAAAGCGGCAGGAAACTGGCCGAGCACAGCTGGAGGCTAAGGCCAGGCAGGGAGCAGTCAGAAGATGAAGATGACAAAACACTAAGTACAGGGTCGCAAGACGTACGCATACCCCCAACATTTTAAAATCATACAGTAGATGCAAGCATTCTCATCAATGAATCTAAATATATATTCTGGAGAATGTGTGCACCACACAGATTTGGAGAGATTTCTTTCTCTGGGCCTTTGGGGCACTTCTTCTGCCCTTCGTACCCTCTTTTCTGCTCCTCCTTCCCTTTGCCCCTTTCACAGCTTCTCCCAGCCCAAAAGTCGGACGTTAATGAAGACGAATGCGAGGAATCAATTTGCGGCATCTTCCCTCCATCTGGCGGGGGCTCGTGTCTGCGCCTCAATTAGCACGGCAGCTGGGGGAGAGCTCCTCCAAAGCACCCCTATTACACACACCACTGTCTAGCAGAGAAATGCATTAAAATGAGAAGCTCATCTTACTTAGAGCTCACTAGTCAAATTGTTTGTTGATTCAAGAAACCAAAATAATAAACTTCACAAACAGTACTAAGTAAATTGAAAAATAACACACTTTTAGGGATTATTGGATAAATTCGACTCACATTGCCAACCATTCTCTCTGAGAAAAAAAAAACTGCTCAAATGTGCATAAATCACTCTATAACTTCAAGAAGTTCACAACTATAGCACGGTTAAAAGCTTACAAAAGTCAAATTTGCATAAAAGGTCTCCATTAAGATTCACTTCCAGCTTGCTAATCGAAGAGTGCCTGCATCTTAGCCTCAAACGCATACAAAATGCAAAATTTACAGTAATTCCTAGTCTGATTCTCAGGATTATACAGCGTAAATCCAAAATTTGACACAGATTTGAGCAGTCTAAATATTGTCAGATTAGTATCCAACTGTCCTATTGTCTCAAATCAGATCACGAATAAGGGCAACACAGCATCTGCTGATGCCAGAGTTTTGGTAGAGCGCTCACACTCTAAGCTTGTTGTGTTGACAAACTTCCCACTGATCACTGATCAGATTTTAAAGCAGAAGGGAGCTTAGTTCATGGAGGGACAACTTGTTCTGAGCCAGCTCAAGGCTTTGGGGGGGGGGGGGGGGGGGGGGCATTGGCAAGAGGCAGTTTCATAAAAGAGGCAAGGAGGCATGTACTAAGTCCACAGTTTGGTAAGTTTTCCAAAACATATAAAATAAATAGTAAAAATAATTCAACTGTGTCTCTATTTTAACTAAGTGATCATAATGGTTCACTGCCACAAAGGAGGGATTTGACAAACCAGTTATATACAGTACTTATATACAGAAAGCTTACCAGAAAAACACACCAAACAGTTTCTAACTACTAGCAGCAACTATACCACCAATTGTACAGTAATAGAGAGTAATTGAATCTAAGTAGTGTGTAATTTGGTCCACAGCTACATGGCCCCACATTAGTGTTTTTGTTCCTTAATCTTTTTGCAAAAAACATGAATAGCTTACATGCATGTTGTGTTGCAAAGTCAGGCTGATTCACATGCTAACCATATTTGCATAAATGCACACACTTTGGCCTACCATCTATAGGACTGTGAATCAGAGTTCTTCATACAGTAAGCCCTGCAGCCATGGATACACTCTTCTGGATGAGTGGCTGTGGTCTCTTAAAGGCTCAGAACAGGGAAGACCCCTCATGCCTGCGCTGATGTCTGAGGCTCCACGTGCTGACGAGTTACACTGCCTCTGGGCCATCACTCCTCTTCCTGAGTTTGTGTCGGCGTCACAGACATTTACACTAAAGGTCAAGCATACTTCCCTTCATAGACATGTCAAGAAGCACACCCACTGCTGCATCTGCATGTCTGAAAGGCTGGATGGTATCATTTGCTATTAAACTTGGTTTGGTTTTGAATCTCCCTTGGCCTGCAAAGAATCTTGTAAAGTGACCGTTTATCTTTAAAGACTTCACTTTCAAGATGTAAAGATATAGACTTGTAAGTGTTGAATAACTGGGTGGGTGCCTTTGATAATTAAAAGGCGTAAAAGGAAAATTATGGTGGTTATGCTTTCTGGCTGTGACAGCCCCACCATTCACAACAAAGTGAGTTGCACCAATTACAAACTGTGCACTCACCATCACTGCAGACTGCCACTGGTTACTGCATTACAAAGTACTTTAAAGGAGCGGTAGACGGAAGGTTAGAACAATGTAGATCAAGTCTACAATGTCTTTTGTTGTTCGTGTTTAACAAACATGTCAGTTGAAAAGAAATATTAAGGCAGTCATGTAATATCAAAACAAAGAAAATGTTAATTGTTGTTAAAACACATAAAAGCATCTCTGCATCTCTGCTGCCCCTCTCAGGCAAAGAAGTGCACCTGCACAGTGCAGGAGAAGAGTAAAAGATATCTCATTCCAGCTACTTCCATCTTTAGCATGTTTTCTTGTCATTAAGCCAGTGAGGACATCTTTTTGCTTGTTTCTGGTGCAATAATGGGATTGGTGTTGTTGTCATTTATGGTTTTGTATTGTCATGTCGTAATGACTTTTTGTTGACTATTGCAGGACATGTAGATTAGTTTTATAAATGATATTATAGTATATGAAATAGGCATGTTTTGGAAGCCACACTGATGTTTCTGCATGACTTGATCTCTGAAGTATGACCAAAGCTGTCCTCGGTTGTGAAACACGAGGCATTATGCTGCTTCGCTGTGCAAGAGAGCTAAGCACAGTCTTTGAATGATGTACTTAGAGTATTAGTAATGTATACTCAGCTGAAGAAGCTGACTGTGGAGCACTGAGCTTTACTGGGATGCCAAAAAAGGAGACACAAGAGGAGGGGGAAAGAAGAGCTGTGATATTGTTAACAGAGCCAACATTAAGAAGATTTAATTTACCTAATGACGAAGGCGCACCCTAAATGGCTACGCTAGTATTGTGGTGACACATATTCCATTTAAGAAATATATCTGAAATTATTTAGGGCAGGCTCCCTACATATTCTCTCTCACTTTCTCTCTCTCTCTTGCTGCAGTTTTTAGTTTACCTTTTCTACTTGTGCCAGATATTACATAATGTCAAAGAGACAAAAAACACACACGCTTTGTTGTCACACTTTCAGTGAATTTGGACTGTATAATCAGCCAATAAAACACGCACAAAACTGGTTAGGTTTTCTTGGTTGCTTTTTAAAAATATATTGCTTTTAGGTGATAACAAATGCTTTATATTTTTCTTTTCTTTTTTCTTTTTTTTTTGTCAACAAACAAAGATAAATTCTCTCAAAATGTAATTGTGTTGACTACATTGGTGTGGAAGTTGAAATAAACACAGCAGTATCTTGTCATGTTAGTGACATTTGTGAGGCTTAACTTGGTACAGGTGGTGCTCTAATTACTTTCATGTAAGCAGCTCTTTTTTCTTTGTTAGCAGCTAATGAACTTTTAGCTGAGAGGACTTTGTTTTCCCAAGGCACAGAGTCAGTTAAGGTCTACAAAAGCCCTTTTCTACACGTTTTTCAATGTGTCTTCTGTGGCCTTATAGTTGAGTAAGAGATTGGGGTCATGATGGAAGTGAAAGGAACAGAAATGTAGCTAAATAAGGTTTTAAAACTTGCATACAAGGATGAACATTGGAAACAGTGAGAAAAGGAGGAAGAAGAGAGAAGTGTGAGTCTGTGCTTGGCTGCTCTGGTGCCTTGAGGGGGTGGTGGGAGGTCTTTGGGTTTTATCCCAACATAGTAGTTAATCCCCTGATTGTGTCTAATTACCTGACGGCTCTAATTAGGACCCTTGATAGGAAGAGAGTGGTGAACCTTCTGGTGCAGTCCAAAAAGAAGATTCTTGATTGAGGCTTGAATAGTCTTGGGTATGTTTAAGTTATCCTAAAGCTAAAGTGCATGACAATGACACTGCAAAACTAGAGTAGTCTAGGAAAAAGGTAGGATAATCTACAGTTTGATCTGTAAATTGAATTGATTTGCTATTTTAACTGTACTTTTATATTTATATTGGTTTTGTACAGTTGTCTAAGTAATTAAGAACAGTTGTACTTTAATCAGCTTTGTGATAAAGCATTTCTTTTAATGAGCTTTTACACAGTTTTCACAGTTGTATTTTACTTTATTTACTGTATGTCTGTCTAATCCTATAATGCTTGAGAAAAAAAAATCAAGACCCTTTTCACACTCACATCCCTATGCTGTACAAATCTGGACTCCGAGTCAAACATAAAATAATGTTTCTCACAAACGCTGACTTCATTGTGTGTCGCACTTCCAGTAAAGATAACTTCATTTGTTGAGTCAACGGACTGAGCAAAGTAAAGTCAGTGCATATTAGCATCAGCTGTTTCCTGTTTGTTGAGGCAAAATACTCTAAAATATCGTAGTTCCACAGCATAATGTGTCTAACATACAGTAATCAACCCCAATGGCCCAAATCACTCCAAAGTGAACTGGTCCGGGGATTTCCGGGCTAATGGAAGCATTGCTAAAGCCATTTAAGATCAATACTGTGGTTGACAATGAATCCCAAGTAAATTGACAACCTATTCATGCTATTGTTCAGTAAATACTAAGCACCAGTAAAATGCATAATACATCTCCTTTAAGGAAATAAAATAATGTCAATATTTTTGTCACAATAAAGAATTGATTGGACACTGAACCAGAAGATTCTCTCATAGCCTTGGCAGAGATGTAGTCTATGCATTGTGGATGTATTTTTGTTTTAAAGTTTGTGTTTGTACAATACACTTTCCTCAATGTATTTATTTAATTTATTTATTTTACAATTGTGTATTTGGACCAATAATGGCGTCAGTTGACATGACCGTGGGCTACTCTGCTAACCAGCTTATGTAACCATGCCCTGGCAGTTCGGAGGATGTGCTGACAGCATGCTTTCTCAGCGTCATTAGCAGAGTTACACAGCTGGCTACCAAATGGTGGGAGGAGCAGGGATGAAGCCACAGGAAGAAAATAAGGGTTGAAAAGGGAAAAAAGGAAATGCAAATGCTGAGCTGATATAGTTGAGATCTGTCAAAAAATGTATGATTAAAATTGCATAAAGTTTTAACAGTTAACCAAAACTACCTTAAGGTTCAAATTCCACTGTTTTTTTCTTCTTTTGTGCTAATGCAGATCTACATAGCGATTCCTCAGTGTCTGTTTTTTCCTCGGAGAAAAACTCTTTCTGGGGTTTATACGTTCAATCGTGCCCAACATCAGAGCCATTCACATGCAAATATTGCTTGCTTTGTGTACTGAACATAGGTGAGAAAATACAGGAACGTTTCACCGGAGACCTCAAAAACAATGTCAAGGAAGACGTCAGATAACATAGATGTTGCGTGTGGAAGACATCAAAGAGAGAGGAGGAAATCACATGACACAGGATCCTGTCAATCAAAATGTCAGATCTCAAGCACAAGGAAAGATCAGACGCAGTGAGAAGACAACAGTGCATTTTGTTCTTCCCTTGTTGGATGAACAAACTAGCTGTCACGCACACAAAATAATCAGATGCTAACGTGTATCTCAGGAAGACAATCCATGTCAAGGAAAGAAAAAACTTGTATGCAAATTTGAAGATGCACTGTGTAACATTTTGACCACAAAACAGAATTTAATCAAATAAAGGATTTTTCATTTTGATGTTTTTGATGCACTAAAAACATATCTGTATCTTTACTTGCATTGTCACAATTATTTTATTGTTATTCAAAGGAGAATGAGAGAAGATGTTTGTTAAGTCATAATTTTTCACAATTTGGCATAAGACATAATTATCACAATTAAGAATTCCCCCAATTAGGATCTTCACTTTCAATTTCTACTGAATTTTGTTGTTGATTTTTCACTACCAGGGAGTTACAAAGTGCACCTTAAAAAATGTTTACAGGTTTTGTAAAATTGACAAGCATGATTATCATACTGAAGGTGCGCATTGTAACTTGTAACCAACTTTAGTCATATCCACCGTGCACCTAACAAACGTATGCAAATGTGACTTTTTAAAGCATATACTAACTTTGTACCCTTGTTTGTTTTATGCATCTTTAACAGATTACTAAAGTCTTTTTTTTATCCTACATACAAATTAAGAACTATTCGGGAGTATGACTTACAGTATACTATGTCACTATGTTGCTTCTTTTTTTCAGAGGCCTTAAAATCTCATTTTATATTTAGCTACAATTGTGAAAAATCTAATGAATTAACAAAAAAAAATAAAAAAAGAAACAATTTATATAACGGAGCACTGTTTCATCAACCAAACAACTGTACCACTGTACACATCAAATGTATTATATTATAGAGGGATTTTGTTTATCAACACGGGCGATGCGCATGCACCCTGTCTGTAGAAAGAGTCGCCGCTCATAGACACTAACAGTGGAAACAAGTCAAAAAAGCTCTGTTGTCAGCTAACTAGTTTATCACTGTGAGAAAACAAAAGTTATAGTGCTTAGTCAACATTTATGGATGAAATTCGATCCTACGACTCTTAAAAGTTACATTCAGTGAAAAAACGGAAAGTGACGTAGACCGAAAATCCCTCTATTGAAATTATTATTAACAATTTGTTCGACAAACCTGCAACAGTCTGAAATAGAAAAGGAAAATCTGACAGAAATTGTCACATTTTCAAGACCTATAACGAGTTTTTTTTTGTTTTGTTTTTAAAGCCTTACCTAAAAATGTTTTTGTGCTTTTTAAAGCCCAACAGAAACCCTGGTGCCAGTAAATGGCATGCTTGCACCAAATCCTGGCGGCACGCCAGGATTTGGTGTATAGAGTAATGTGTGCATAGAGTAATGTGTGTTTTTTTAATATACAGTGTATTGATTAGTGTATAATTGCATCTTGTGTATAAAACACAAGACGCAAAAGTACTATCTAGAGTATATTTAAAAGAAAAATGAAATTGAAAGAATACTGAAAGAAAAAGTCCATTTAAGCTTCTATTTATTGGTTTCAGAATTCAAAAATAAAATCCTTCATGCACAATCCCAAATGCTGGCTGCCAGACACCCACTCACTGTCCCTCCATAGTTTAGCAAGATCTTGGCAGATGCTCCTTGTTTACATGTTGGTATCGACTGGTGGAAGGCCAGTACTCACAGGGCCCAGATAAACATCCACTGGGCACAATGCAGAATCAACACGAAAAGGGACTCAACAAAATCCTCCATGTTTAAAGTTTGATGCTAAGGGAACAGCGGGACAGTGGCGCTGAGACAGGGCAGAGCTGAGAGGAGATGTTTTTGAATGACTGCACAGTTGGCTGTAGGCTTACTGCCCAAGGACATAACTTTATTCACTGGGTCAAACAAGAACGAAAATCCCAATCCCAGAACTGATATAACAACATTTCCACAATACCAGTTTCTACAGGGATTACATTATCTTATGATGATGGTATTCTATTTATACATTTATTTCATTATAAATGTGGTCTAATATTGGCTTTAACTATAAAAGTGTGTACATGGAACTTAAAATATCGGCTGTTCTGAGGTTTGTTTGTTTGTTTGTTTGTTTTTTCAATTATAGTACAAACTAGGCAAATTTGTAGGTTTCAGACTAAAATAGTCAAAAACTGACTTTACCCACAATTTTAAACATATAGATCAATCACACTGCTGCAGATCAATCACATTGCTCCTTTAAACTCCACCCATTCTCTCACGCAGATTTCAGTTTATAGTGTCAGGGAAATGTCTGTTTAGTTTAGTTTAGTTTAGTTTTTTTTCACAACGCACTAAGAGTCCTCATTTGTCCTCCAACACAAGACCCGATCCACCTCGACATTCTCCTTCTAACTCCGGCTCACACTGTTAAGCCTGAGGCAGACAGAAACACACATTGTTTTCACACACTAATTCCTGTGCACTTGAAACAGTTCCAGCTCCCCTTTTGGTACCATTTCTGAGAGCGTTTCATCCGTCTCTCTGGAGGGGGATGAGTGCCGTGTCATGGTTTGTGGTTATGTAACGTCTGTTTTATAAGTAGATGTCAGTTCTTCAGGCTTCCAGTCACCAGGCAGATAACAAGCTTAAAAAGTTTGCCAAGGCCCCAAATGGTTTTACCTGAAAGCCACAAAAATATGGAGAGACTGCAGTTTCAAATTTTCTTCTATCACTTCAAAGTGTCTGCTGTTTCTCAGAACGTAAACATACTATACCTCATGTTTGAGGGGAAATATGGATTAAATGTAGAAGTTAAAGGAACCGTATGTAATATCCACAACTAGTTGTTTTTGAAAGGTATAACAATCACAAATGAACATGGGTTGCCAGAGTGTGAAATGGCTCATACATTGAAGATAGGAAGCTACTGATTACTGATTCAAAATTAACTTCAGCTTCAAAGAAACCAAACTGGCAACCCAAATGAGAGAGTCATGTGAGGCTCATTCTGCTTTCTGATTGGATAATAAATGTAAACATCAACAAAGGGACATCATGTCCATTGCTTTTTTAATTAAGAATAACTCAGAATTACATTGACTTTCAGTAAAAATAATAGTATATTTGGACATGTTGACCTTGTATCTTTAGGCACATATAGGTCATGTTTATGAAATCTGACATCAAAATCTTACATACGGTTCCTTTAAGGTAAGATAATACATTATAGTCCCAGCAGGAGACAATAGAACTTCTAAGTATTGCCTACTATGCAAATTCAAAATGATATACTCTGCTTCTGCCAAGCTGTGCATTGGTCTATTATGGAGATACAGTATGTGTGAGAAATACAACTGCTTGTGCCTTCTTTGTGCAGCAGTGCATTTACTGCAAGGCTGCAACATATTATTTGCCAAGCTTCTTTTTAAGCACAAAAATCCCTGTGGCAAGAGGGGCATCCTTTCAAAATGGCACTCAAAGAATTGATAAGTGGATATACTTTTCATACAAGCATGTAAGATGGAAGCATACTTTTCATATGTGCACAATCTCCCTTCAGTATTCTTGTTTGTCATTATCATTCATCCATGTAACAAATCCCATGTCTCATCATAATTTCAGAACAGAGATACAATAAAAACAAGACTTCCACGGCTCACATGGATCTATCCCAGAGTTAGACTTTGATGAATCATTCTCTCTCCCTAAAGACTGAGTGATTTTGCAATGAGGTCATTTGATTATGTGGCGGAAGGGAAAAAACAATTGAAAACTTTCACAAGTGTAGTCACATAGACACATGTAGGATAATATGATATATGTATGCGCATTACTATTTTTTATTATTCGTTCACTGTATTATGAGCCTACTCGGTTTATTCATTTGGTGTGGATTCTCTGTGTCTGGGCGGCTTTCCGACAATATTTCAGTTAAACTTTCAGTAAGTACTGTCTACTACTTACAAAAATTTTTTAGTCAACATCCCACTATGCTCTTGTGTGGTAGTTGGTGAGGTTACATGTAATAAATGCAATAATGTGAAAGTCAAATCAATCACTTATTGATTTTTGTTGCCACTTTCTTTTACATCTATATATAAAATCAAACCCATGAAAATGATTTGGTTATTTTATTGGTTAAGCTTTTGTGTGAGTTTTTTTTTTTTTTTGGCAGCTGGCTGTGTGATACTTCCATTACTTTTATGTATTTATTTGCCAAGTTGTTTGTAGAGACACTTTTACTGCTCTGTTTTGCAGTTTTGCTAATCACTTGGTATAAAAGGAGCAGCTAAATTATAGATTATAAGCACAAGCTCAAATTGCACTGATGATGAAATAATTTCTTTTCAAGGGTTGCTGGCATATCTACAGTCTGTGCCGGCTGGCCAACAACTGGGTGCAGGTGGTCAGCAGCATTTGATTAGGATTTTTACATAAGCAGCAAAAACATTTGCACTATAATGCCAGAAAATTGGAGAAGCCATGTGTTGTTTTTTTTATAAAACAATGAGAATTTTTTTTAAGAATTGTAGCCAAAATCATGAGAGAAAAAAAGCTCATTATGTGTGGTTTGATTCTTTGAAAGAATAATACATTTATATTGTGTGGGTGGTCAAAATTACAAAACACAAATCACAAACTGTAACTTGAATTCCACTGCAAATATGCGAAATATATTTATGCGAAATATAATGTTCGCATAAATATGATACTGCATGTTTGCAGTGATTAGCATAAATATACAGCTGAAGATTCTTGTCAAAGGACAAAATCTTTGACCTTCTCTGGCAATGGATGATGTTGAAGTTTGAATTGAGATTGTGACGATTCATATTTTTGTTGTATAATGCACCTACAGACATACCTGATGAAAGTCAAGGTACAGATAACGGTGTCATAAATATGTCTGCACTGTGGCTTCTATTGCTTTGATCTATATAAAAATGAAAAGGCTATTGTAGAGGTAGACACAAAGGGCATTGATCTGGCCTCCTGAAATATCAACTGTGCGTCTAGCCACACTTGGATGAGTCTGGGGATCAAACTTTGCCCTTACACATAAAGGTGCGTGTGTGTGTGTGAAGCATGTGCGATAGAGACCACAGGATAAAGGTATATCCAATAAAAGTAGGATTAAGTGTGTAAGGCTTGTAAGTAAGGTGGTGTCTGTCTGCTAGTTTTGATTGTAGCATCAAACCTTGGATAAATCTTAGCATGGTGAAGATCTCAGCTTTACCCTGGAGATGTTGGGCCAAGGGGAGTACCATGGCGAAGGCGAAGGGCTTCATTAAAAATGAGATCTACAACAAAATAGAGTTAAATCACTCCTCATTCATTTGTTTGGGAGACAGATGTGGAAAATGTAATATTTAATTGTTGTATATTAAAAAGTATTCTGATAACATTTCAAGTGCTAGTAACATTTGAAAGGTAACAAATTAATCAGTGGTTTAATGTGCATAAGTATGTGTGATCAAAGAAACCTACAAATGAGCAAACAAAGAGAAATGTATAGTGATAAGTTATTAAAGGAAGCTGTAGCACTTCTCTTGATGTTTTCTACCAACTACACCACTAAAATGATTGATGTCAATGTAACGGACATGTCTTTGAACAGTTACAGAGTTGTCGGTCCACCTGAGCTCAGTCTGTGGCAGCACTAATGCACTAGTGAAGGCGAGAACAGCACTGGACACCACTGACAGAACGAGCAACAGTCCACCTGCTGCTGTGTTTTTTTCTATGTGTGTAGAATGTGTGTATGTGTGTGCAGAATATGTGTGTGTGCTCTCCACTCAGGCTCTTTGACAATGACAGTGTGTGGCACTGAAAGCCTGGAGCCACATTGCTGCTACAGCAGCTTCAGCCTATTTCTACATGAAGCACAGTTAGAGGACACAGTCACACACAGGGCACTGTAAACACTGTCACAGGAAGTTGTGCTAAAAGTGGAGAGGACAGATCTATACTCTGCTGCACAGAGGAGACGCAGGCTAAAAGCATCGAAGGACAGGCCTAACTGACTGCAGAATCAGAGGGAGACAAAAACAAAATCAAACAAAGTAAATCATCAGAATTTTAACTGCAATTACTGTCAACCTTGAGGTTCTTCCACTTGAGGTCCATTTTAAACCAACTACAGACCAAAAATGTACAAAAAATACAACAATGGTGGAGAGTCGGCAAATATGTATATTAACTTTTTTTTTGGCATTTTGCCATCTGCTTTAATTTTTCCCTTGTGGACAATTTTGGAAGCAGTCTGAGAAGCAGCAGACCTTTCTCCCCTAATGTACAAAGCAGAGGGGAAAGTTCAGTGAAGTGCCTAAATATGACCGGTCATAAATGGTATCGACAATATACAATCATACGTCTTCGCACTGGCTTCTTGTCCATTTTAGAAGTGATGTTAAGATTGGATTGCTTGTTTTCAAAACCTTGACTGGGCTGGCCCCAACACATCTCGAACCTGATCCAAATGTACACACCAGTGCACACTCTAAAGTTCAGCACCAGCTAAAAGCGTCTAAGACAAGACATATAACTAGTGGGACAGGGCTTTCTCTGTGGCCAACCTTAAGCTCTGGAAATGTCTGACACTCCATGTTCAAACAGGTCATACAGTGGAGTGTTTTAAGTCTCTTTTGAGAACTTAGTCTCTGGCTTTGAAGAGTTGCATACTCCTTTTTGAATCAAAATACAACATACTACATTGTGGAATGATAATGAGAGTTAAAGGTGTTTTTGCACACAGCCGTGTAATTTTTTTTTTAAATTTATTTATTTATTTATGGAGTGCCCCTTGAGATGTACCATCTCTTTTTCGAGGGGGTCCAAAACAAAAAAAACATATAACAATACGTCACAAGAAGTAAAATTATAATACAGAAAACAATATTTAAGATACCAACAACACAAGACACAACAAACTTGCTCACTCTTACACCTCTCCACACTCCTGCAAATGTACACAGAAACATAGAAATTACACAACTAGGGATGTCAGCACCACTACACAAGTTCATGACATCCCTAGAGATGACATTGAACAGCATTACAAGTTACCAACATAGTTGGTAAGTAAGTTCATATTAACCATACTACCATTATTACAATGGTATTAATGAATAGATCAATAAATAAAATAATGATAACAAAATAATAGTAACAAAATAAATTAAAAACAATAGTAGAGATATATAAAGATGTCAATAAAAATGAATAAACAAATAAATAAACAAATACCCCCAAAAGAAGTGTAATTATTCAGAATATTGTAATAGTACTAGAAACAGTGACAAGAAGTTTTAATATGAAAAGATAAAGATGACTTGAATATACCAAAAGATGTTATGGATCTTAAGTATGTGGGTAACTTGTTCCAGTCAGAAGGAGCTTTGTACTGAAATGACCTTCGTCCAACCTCTTTGTAGATTCGTGGCACAAACAAAGTAAGACAATAGGTGCTTCTGAGCGAATAAGATGAAGTTACTGGACTTAAAAATTGTTTGAGGTAGTGTGGACAGTAAAAATAAATCCATTTAAAGATCAACTGAGTCCAGTGAAATTCACGTCTTTTGGATGGATGCAACCAGTTGAGTCTTTCGAATAGAACACAATGGTGAGTTTGATATGGACATTTAAGAATAAATCTACAAAGAGAGTTGAAAAGAACATTCAGTGGTATACATAGGTGTTTTGATAAATCGTGTCGGCGTAATCAATAATGGGTAAAATTAGTTGAGTGACTATTTGTTTCCTAACTTCTACAGTAAAGCAATTAGAAGAACGATATAAAGGACTTAAAGAAGCATATGTTCTTTTGATTATATAATCAATGTGAGGCTTGAAGTTGAGTTCAGGGTCAAGCCAAAGACCAAGATATTTAATAGAATCGGTCTTGTGCATCAAGGATCTATCAATAAAATTAATTTGAAGATCAGGAGAGTTCTGTAGTTTGTGGTGAGTACCAAAAAGCATACAACAAGACTTTTTCATGTTTAAAATTAGTTGGTTCTCATGAAGCCATTTTGGACCAAATTAAAGTCAAGTTGCAACTGCTTTTTCACAACAGAAAGATCAGAGTTTGAGTTATAAATAACAGTATCATCAGCATAAATATTTATCGAACAATTTGAGATAACACTAGGAAGATCATTAATAAATATGCTGAATAAAAGAGGGCCAAGAGTGGACCCTTGAGGCACACCTTTTTCAATTATACATTTATCAGACTGTACACCATTAGAAACTACATATTGGGATCTATTATGAAGATAGGAATTGAACCACAAAATTGCATTAGTGTCAAGACCTATTGCATAAAGTTTGTCAAGAAGCAGATAATGATCCACAAGATCAAAGGCTTTTGATAGATCAAGAAATATTGATCCCACATATTGATTTTGATCAAATGAGGTGAACAGGTCGTTTGTGAATTTGAGGAGGGCAGTGGTGGTAGAAAAACCAGAACGAAAACCAGACTGAAAAGGGGACAGGATATTGAATGCATTTAAATAATGGAATAATTGACTGAAAATTATCTTTTCAAAGATTTTAGCTACTGCACAAATGTTAGAAATCGGACGATAATTATTCATATCAGTAGGATCTCCTCCTGAGTGAACTTTCCGTCAATATTGACCCTGAGCACGGCAGGATACCGCAGGGAATACTGAAGATTCTTCTCGCGGAGTTGACGCTTGACGGGATCAAACATGCGACGTTTCTCCAGAGGAGTTGCACTGTAGTCCGGGTAGATGAAAACTTTCGTTCCCTCAAACAGGAGTTCTCCCTTTTCACGAGCCAGATGGAGGATCTTCACTTTATCCTGGGCATTTAAGAATTACCAGTATTGGCCTGGGCCCGTTTTTGGACATCGGTGACAATGTCGTAGGACTGCGGTGGGCACGTTCGATGACTGGTGGCGCTGGAAATGTATCCGCACCGAGGAGCAGGACAATCAGCCGCTGGATAAAATCCACCGTATCACGGCCCTCCGCCCGCTCCGGAATCTGCAGAAAACGAAGGTTTGATGAGCAGCTCCTGTTTTCAAGATCATCAACTTTGTCTTGAAGGAAGCTGTTCTTGTCTTCATTGGCACTGATTCTGTGTTCAATGAGGGAAACCTGCTCACTGAGAGTGGTTATTGATCCATTCATGGTGATTAAAGTTGACTGAAGTTCACCAATTTTAGAGTCAAAGTGAGAGGTTAAATCCACTTGCAGTTGTCGAAGGGCGTCAGCGATATCCAAGTGATCGGCCATTGAAGTATCCAAAGCAGTCAGATTTTCAAATCCCCCTAATATGCAAAACGAAGAGCAAAATCTGACGCATTACAAGGTTCTAGGGGCTACAAAAAGTCAGCAAATGTCTTAAATCATAATGCAGACTTGCTCAGCAAATGCTCGCGCTGCTGCTCGTGCGGCCATCTTAATGGAGTGGGTAGGTACAGGTAGGTGAGTTGAGTGAACTCTGCATTAAAAAAACACTTTACCTGTGTATTGAAAAACAACTGTTTCTTGAAGTATGCTTTAAAAATGTTAAATAGATGTAGTTATGCATGTTTTATTAATTAAACAGTGAGACAATAAGATTTAAGATTTTTATTTGCCTATTTGTGGTAGAATAATCTGCCTGCATTAATAATTATTGTTTCTGATTTTCCAATGTTTCTGTTGGTAATGACAACATTTTTCATTGTTTGATTTTCTGACAAATTTGTTTTCTAAATCATCATCTTGTAAAGTCCGCTGAGATAACTGCTGTTGTGATTTTGGGCTTTACAAATAAACTGAATTGAATTGAAGTTGAACTTTAATTATAGACTTTTTTGTTGTATTTTCTAATCAAAGCCATGTTTTTAACAATTAAAATATTGGCTGAAGAAAACCACATATTGCTCGACCTCTGCTGAATGGTACTTAATGGATTGCATGTTTATCTAAAGGGCATTGTTTAAGAGGAAGTCAGTAGGGTCATATGGCAGATACAGGTTGAACATAAAAAGAATATTGCACTAAAATGTGCATAAAGCCGTTTCTGTGATCTTGTCTTATTTATATTCTCTTCTTTTTGTCATGTGTGTGTAATAGAGAAAAAACTAAATTAAAAAATCCAATACAACTGTTCATGCGTTTCTGTTTACTTACTCTTTTGAGCAACATTTTGAGGATGCTTTTCCATTCATTTAGTTTTGAACTGTTTATAGCCAATGCCATGGCCTCAGACTGTGAATATTCCAAAACTCATGAATGGATTAGCTGGTCATACTCACGTGACTAACAGGTGAATTAACCATTCATAGTAAGTAATTATTGTGCCAATTATCTCTGTGCCTGTGAGCTGAGTATTTTCAATTTGTCAAGCTTTAGCGGACACACAAACACATCTTTTTTAAACACACTTTGGTCCTTTAGTGAAGTTTTCTCCTGATTTGTAAAGTATTTCATGTATTCTCACAACTCACTGTTCAACGTCCGATTTTAAAGGATTTTTTTCATTTTTGACTGAAATAGTGAAAACCCCATAGAAATGAAGCAAACAGGAAATGAAAGCAAGTCAATATTGCTAACACTTGCCTTGTACACTACAACTTTAAAAGTTTATTTCATTACACACCAGGTTCACCAAGGTTAATGAAGCAAAATGAATGGTGAGCTAGGTGTATCGTTATGCCTGAACATACCAACTATGCCATGGATCACAGCTGAGGAAAGGATTGCAGAATCCTCCCACACTGAGCTCGCTGTGCTTATCCGGGCAGCTCTCTGCGCTTCGACTATTGGCTCAATACAAACTTGTGTGCATTGAGTGTGGCCTTCACCTCTATTGTAGGCACACACAGAATCTCACCTACATCTCACCCACAGGGGCATTCACAGACACTGACAACATCTGCTTTATCCAGCCCATGTCTTCTGCGCTACATCATTATTTGTGCTGTTTTACGGTTAGATTCAAGATAGTCTGACCCAAGCAGGACACAGGTCAGGCCTGGGGTTCTCTGAAGGACTGAGGAGGAAAAACTGTACTTATTAGATGTTAAGAATTCCCAAAAGCTGCTGTTGATTCCCAAACGTTTAGTCTTATTTGTACGACCGACTCCTTCAATTAACTTTCTGGAGAAAAAGTGCACACTATAAATTCCAGCATCTCCTTGTTGAAATGCTTACATCTGAACAATCTGAAGAAAAGTGCATAGTCTACTAAAGTCACATTTTCAAAGAGAATCTATGAATGTTTGCATTGCCAACACATTACAACGGATAAATCCACAGCATCTCTGCTCTGTAAATAAACTATAAATAAATATAAATAAAGACTGGAACTATAGCTCTGCAGTTGCAACAGTTCTCACATGTATTAAAATGCAAATGTTTTTTTCTGTTTTTAAGTTCATTAATATTTAATTTAACAAAAAAAAAAAAAAAAATAGGAATGCATTCATAGTGAGCAGACTTTGGTGCAGTTTTGTTAAATAATGTGTCCATGGAAGGAACTGAAGCTGGGATTGAACCACCAGAACCAGACTTGCTGAAATTGCCAGAACAAGATGCTGTGCTAAAATTCCCATCACTTTGTTTACACTGCTTCTCTCCTCAGTGCATTTGCAAATGAGTCAGAGCCCAGTGTGTCCATAACATTGCTGGTAATGATTGGTGTTGAGAGTAACAAAATACATGTATTGCTGTTACATACTGATGCTGATACTATGAGCAAATTACAAATACTTTTGACATTTTGATTTAATGCCACTGTCCTTTGACATGTTTTAGAATCTGTATTGTCAAGTTAATGTATTTATCAAAAAGTTGTGATTCCTTGATTTAAATGCACTGTGTAACTGGCGAAAAGTTAATGACACAATTCGGTAGAAATAGAAAGTGAAAAGCATAATCTGGGATATTCTGAATAAAAACAATTATGTTTTAAGCCATAATGTGAAAAAATACAGCTGAATGAACAGTTTTTCCATGGAAAGAAACACAAGGAGACCCTCCTCCTGCTCAACTAATAATCCTTTTTGTGGCCATGCAATCCCCTCAGTGTACAGATTTTGGTATGCATCATTTATTCAGTGCAACAAAAAATGTAAATGAGAAAAACATGCTTTACTTGAAGTCTATTTTTGGTTAAAAAGTTACACGTTCACCTTTAATCATTGCAGCCCTGTGTAATATTTAATAAATGAATCTGCGATCAGCAGCACGCTGTAGCTCATGCTCCTCACTTTAACACTGCTGCATTGCAGAGGATTCCCCTGAATACTCTAGTGAACTCAGAAGTGCATCTCCTCTGTGACTAAACTGTTTCTGTTGCAGCAAATAGGCTCTGTGCACAGAACGTCAGTTGGCTTGCGTAGATTTTAAAAAGCTAACGTTTGTACTTGTACGGAGTATTTCTTGTTTGTGTTAGGATTTAGACACATACACGTCTATAAACACAGTGTCTTTTGATAAAGTATTCTCTTGATTTGTAAAGTCTTTAACATCCACCACAACTCACTGTTCACTGATCTACTGAATATTTATTCATTTGTAGAAAAAAAACTCATAGAAATGAACTGAACATGAAATGCTCATAAGAACAAAAGTTTGCTATTTTGAATATAAACATGTAAACTGACATTTCATGCACAGAGCCTATTTTGTTCTGTGAAACACAATTTGTTGGTAGTGTTTATGTACAGTACCACTGTACACAGTCTGTTTGTTGTCTAAATATGTGCAACAGTACGTTTGTGTGCACAGGCCTCCATGTTTACTGACTACACTGGCTCAGTCAGAAAGGGAAAAAAAACGATCAATATAATATAGAAGTGATTTTTTTTAATTATTTTTTTTTTTTTTTTACTTTATCCAATTTATCAAAAGCACAAAATTAGCAATGAAATTGCCCTGGGACAGACACCAAAATGTTTATGTTTGCACAAGTTGTGTGGAAAGAAATCCAAAAACAGTGCCAAAGGAAGTTTTGGATGAAGTCACAAAGCCAATATAAACAGAGTGAAACACAAAACACAAAAAGAAATACTGGGGAATACACTTGGTAAAGATAAAAAGGGTGAAGATCTACAAAGACATGAGGCTAGGACAAGTCCTTTTGAGTCATGATTGTTAAACAAAAAAAACAGAGCTCCACGCAAAAGCTAAGAATCAATGTTAATACAAGGACTTCTAATGCTTTAACTGCACTTCTATTGACTATTGACAGAACTTCAACAATATATTTTATTGACCTTTATTTAACCAGGGAAGTCCCACTGAGATTCAGAATCTCTTTTGCAGGGGAGCCCTGGGGGAAGGGTCAGGGGATATAATCTATAATGGTGCTCCAGAAACAGTTAAATCACAGGCTGTGACCAAGCATCTAATCTATTGTCCATAGGGCACTTTTGGTGTCCGAATGAAATGAATGAACTAGTGCACTCTAAATTTCCCACAGTGCATCTGAAAAACTAGTGAGCATCAATGGTCACTAGAATTATCAACATAGACCTCAATTCACTGCGAGAAACAAAAAAAAAAAACAAAGCAAACAGAGTCAGGAAACAACAGCCACTTAAATGCATAGTTGAGCAGCAATGATAAACGAAACACCAGCAAAGACAATAATCTTAGCTGCCTGCTTCCAAGTTAAATAAAACTTGTAGGATGATAAGTTCAGTTTTTTAGTCAGGTGACTTGATTGAATGTTGTATCCATTGTTTTATACAGTGGATACAACATTTATTAAACTGCATTCTTTGAGATTTCACCATTTATTTTGTGATTTTCTAAACGTTCTATACTCTTCAGCTGAACAACATGCAGATACAAATAATATTAGGCTACTTTATCTTTATTTTTTCGTGTAATAAGACAGTTGTAATGAGCTAGGTGCTCATTTACCTGACAGTTTCGGCGGCAGGACTTCCGCCTTCGTCAGAGGTGACGTCTGGTGTTGTGACGCCTCTTATATAGAATCTTCCCAGACGTGGCCAGTTTGACAGACCACCGCCTGGTGGTCTCTGGAGAAGTGAGTCCCATGTGTGAGCCAAAGAAAAAGTTCCTTCGTCTCTGTTGATGGTCTTCGTGCCTCGCTTCCTGATCTCAATAGCCTCTCGTATCCATCGTTTGTATTTGTGTTCTTCTTTTCCAAATATTTTTGCCGCCGAAACTGTCAGGTAAATGAGCACCTAGCTTATTACAACTGTCTTATTACACGAAAAAATAAAGATAAAAAAATAAAAACTAAAAAGAAGACAGAATGAATTTTCCAAATATAATATTAGGCTACAGCCAACTTAATATCTAAAGATAATATATGAAATTGTGAAGCTTTGAATAATAGCATGTCATTGTGGAAACAGTTGCACTAAATGCACATGCACTTTTCCTTCCATTCACTTGTACCTACGTATTTACAGCAGGCACCACCATTGCATTCCAACACCTCAACCATGTTTTATTAGAAGATGTCATCTACACTATGTAATTGAAATGGAAACGGTGAAATAAATTAATTAACCTCAGAAAAATAAATATTTTTTTGGATTCAAAACACTTTCTTAACCAAATATGCAAAAGCAGTAGAGTATTTTAGTGGCATCAACAAGTGGGCACTGTTTTATAAGGTGCCTGAACATATTTCTTCTTTCTTCAAAAAAACCCCAAAACAAAACAAAACAAGAACACAAGTGTACTGCTGAATTGAACTACTGAATGAACAAATTGATCATATCAATTTATCTTCTTATGTCGTTTGTGTATGTGCTTTGAAATATTTTCTAATACATCTGCACTAGAGTCCTACTGTTACGTGTGACGACGAGCCACTGCATGTCCTCTCTATGTGCAGCTTCAGCTGCAGTCAAGTGCAGTCACTGTAAGCTTTCCATTTCTATATAAATACACAGTCACTGTGCAGTTCGGTGTTCCCGAACTCTTTCCATTAGCAGGAACTTTCACCAGAGTGCAGACAGAGCCCTCTGGTCCCCTTTTTCCTTCACAACTTCCACAAGAGCAAACAGGCTCAAATGTGTGGGATCAAAGGAGATGACAGCAGCAGCACCAGAGAAGCAGCGGGTTGAATGTGAGCTGTCCACCGTACAAGAACTCGATTAAGACAGGACCAGAGCTCGACTGATAGTAGTCTGAGCTTGGTGTAAGGTAGTCATAAGAAAAGGATAACAAGCAGCAATCTTGTGAGAATATACACTGCATACAGATATCAGAAAATTATGACAAATGTCTGTGTCCCTTTAAAAAGTATGTGAACTGAGTCTAAGTTCAAAGTTTGGTATATCTAAAAGGTGGTGAAGTTGGCTGGTTCTAAGGTTTTGACTTGGTAGCGATCTAACGTGAAAGAAAAGTGCATTTTTATTGGCTCAGTTTATTGAGGCAGGTTCTCACCCTCAAGTGGACCACTTCTAGAAAAATGCTTTTTATAAATTGAAAAACCCAGACTTCTTTTGGGCGCTGTGATAAATTTGTGTTTGACAGTTCATCCAAAGGGTTTTTCTTTAGTTCCAGCGATGGCAGAAACACTCGAGACAGGATTTGAGTAATATTTCTTGCTGCATCCCAGCATTGGATATGAGTGGAACCAAATACATTGAGTTGAGTTCTCAGTGAGTGGATACACAAGCTCTGTTGTGAAGAAGAGAGGATGTTTCTGGGTCACCAGCTGCCTACGATTTGTGCACACACAGCACTATGACACCTCACCAGCTGTTTTATCTCACCATCGTCCAGTTTCCTCTTGGACTTTCTGATCTCGCAACACAATTATCTGAGCTTCTCCACAAGCTTGTCTATGGCTAATGGTAAATCAACACTCTTCTCTCGTACCGCTTGTATGTCATTTGAGTGCTGATAAAAGACTTGAAAGCATGCAAAGAACTGAATCAGGTTGATCATAGATATATAGTATATGAGAGGCACAGGAGAAGGCTGTGCTCTTCAATATTCTGTCTTTGATTTGGTTTACAGAATTAAAATATATTCAGATTTTGTAGTTTCAATAAATATCGAGCTACAGTAAAATCACAGTACCAAAATAAGTCTTGAAAACATAAGCACACAAAGGCTGGGAGATTGTTTGAATGATGTTCAAAAACATACGGTGTCCTAAATGATGCAAATGAGATAGAACGTACAAAGAAGTGCCATAGTGGTGAATGTTGATAACAAATGCTAATAAGAAAGGACTTTTGCCTTGACAAATCAATGAGCTTTGCAGGGCTGCACTCTAAAATAAGTCTTGATCAATATTTTTCGAGGCTCAGAGCTAATCTCTTCATAGACCTAATGCACAACACGCTTCAGTCTTTGTGTTTTGGAGATTAAAGATCAAATGGTGTCAAGTGGAGTATTTAAGCTTTGGAAGTCACACAGAAACCAATCACAGCAACATTTGGGAATCCACGGTCACTCAGTCACAGACACCACACCAACCAAAACATAATGGTGCCACACACAAACGCAGGATTGTAAACTGGGTAAAATTTGACTTTAAAATCAGGAGATCAATGTCTTTAAATTGAGATTATCACTTCACACACGTGCTTTGAAGTGTGGCTGAAAATGTTAAGTGTGCTGACAGCAGCACAAGTGCCCTTGAACACTCTTCACACTACACTACAGTCCAGTACCTCCTGTGGGAAGAGTTACAGCAGCTTTCAACACTGTTCATATGCTTTAACAGAAACGTTCACATTAAATATGCACTAAGTAACTTTTCTGATAGATTGTCCTCTAGCAGCTTCTCTCTCCATGGATACACAATATTATATCGTCTCATATATCATATAACTAAGCTGGAACAACAAAAATTACTCTATATTAAAATTACTCTATATCAAGCAGCTGAAATTCTGCTCTATTCTGCTGAAATCAAAACTAGGAAAGTAATAAATAAAAACTAGACAATTTAAGATCAAATTAAAAAAAAAAAAGTTTATGAGCCGAATTTGGTGATGTAATTAAAGGTTTGGAGAAGGTCAAAATTATACTTCAAGGAGTAAGTATCAGAGCCACATAAGCCCTGTTACCATGGAGTCCACCGGCTAACATCACTGCTTAATCACGCTCTAGCTCAAGTGATTACATGCTCTTTTTTTCATCAAATTGCCAGTATAAAATAATACGAAAACTGCACTCAAGGAATTATGGCTAATTTCTTTTTTCCTTGTACTGATTTCTTAAATGGAAATCTAAAAAGGTGAAAGATCGGCTGTCAAACTGTGAAATACATGTAATAAGTTAACATTAACTTAAGTATCCATTTGTCCTTTCTTTGAGAGGTAACATTCAGTCAAATATGTAAGAGCTTAACAAAAAGTACACGAGAAGTAGTACTGCTGTGCGGCTAGTGCTGAAAGCAGGCCATTACAGTTGGAGAAAGTGGACGTGGCATTTTCACCAAAGAATCTCAACCAAGGACAAAAAGAAAAAAAAAACAATGTGACTAAGGATGACAAAAAGAGGAGTGGTAAAAGACACATTTGGTTTTGTGCTTAAAGATAAGGCCCGCTGCATTTTAAGTGACATTTCCCAAAGCCCTGTGGGAGTGCAAGAGGTATACAGTGCCATGTCACACTGGTTAAAGCTCTCACACTGTATTCTGACACTAAATGCAGAAGGCAGCGCAGAGCAGCACAGGAAACCCCCGAGCCAATACCAAAACCATTCATCAAACCCATGAAGTGGGTATAAAATTGGGAGGCCAAAAAAAAGCAATACGCAATATTAGAAGTTGATTTCAGGGAGAAATACAGATGTCTAGAAAAATATCCTCACATGTTTACAATTTATAATCTCCTGTAATTTGTTGCAAGTAATTTTGAATATACTTTCATATGACACATCACTGTTTTTTTTTTAAATACAGGTCTAAATCTCAGGCTATACACAGCTTGTGGTGTCTGTCTGCTTAAACATTTAAACCTTTATCATGCTCATTGTGAATCGACAGGAAGAATAAAGGAACGCATTTATCACATTTACAAAAGCGACACACCAACTGCAATGTTTGTCTGGAATCATTGTTGCTGATACCAAGGAGTGCAGGGTTTTGATTATATTCTTCTCCAAAGCGAACGGGACACTGAGACATCACAACACAAGAGTCGCCATTGACACACCCAAGGCTCTGACGTTGCCACACACCCGAACAATATTATGGAGTTGCCATGGACATGCACAAAAGTCTGGAGTCGCCAAGGACACGCACGAGTCTGGAGTCACCACGGACATGCATGAGTCTGGAGTCACCACGGACATGCATGAGTCTGGAGTCACCACGGACACGCATGAGTCTGGAGTCACCACGGACACGCACGAGTCTGGAGTCACCACGGACACGCATGAGTCTGGAATCACCACGGACATGCAGGAGTCTGGAGTCACCACGGACACGCATGAGTCTGGAGTCACCACGGACACGCACGAGTCTGGAGTCACCACGAACACGCACGAGTCTGGAGTCACCACGAACACGCATGAGTCTGGAGTCACCACGGACATGCATGAGTCTGGAATCACCACGGACATGCATGAGTCTGGAGTCACCACGGACACGCATCAGTCTGGAGTCGCCACACAAGAGCCCGGCGTCTACCATCAAAACAACATGAAAGTATTAATATGTGCTTATGTGTCACACACAGACACCTGAAATGACTTAACATTTTATGTGTATTCTGCTCTGCACTAACGTTTACTCCCGCTTTGTATGCAGAATTTTCACAGGCTTTTTTCAAGCTGGATAGATCAGACAGCACACAGTATCATGTGCACAGTCTAAACTGCACCTGCAAGTTGCACTACTTTAGTACATGTACGTAGACTATTTTGCACAAGTGCAATTGCTTAGGAAGTCTGGGCCATTGTATTAAGCTTCACTCTAACGTTAGACTCAATCAGTGTGTCGTATGTGCAGAACCATAAAAGAATGCAAAAAAAATATCTCAAAAACAACCCACTTGCAGCTTCTCGTCAGAGCAAAGTAGAAGTGAGTTTAAGCTTGTGTTTGGTCATTTTTCGCTACAGAAAATGCCTCAAGTCAGAGTCAAACACTTTTAATGATCAGTTGTGTTTGCTGGATTGCTGCTGAATGTTCTACATTTGATCATGCACTCCAGCACTAGATCGACAAAAAATAGATTTAATAAGTAACGGCTTTATCAAAACAATGAGCAAGCTATTGAAAATTATTTAGACAAATTTCTATGCTGTCTGGCAGAAGTTTTACTTTTAAAATAAAGGCACTTTTTCAAGTTATGCAGCTGTATATTTTGCCCTTGAGCAATAACTCTTCCACTGGGCGTTCTACACTCTCAGAACTGTAAGCCCAGCAGGTATCAGTGCTTGGCTTTTGTGCTGAACACACTTGGCGTTAGACCATGAATCGTGGCAGAGTGACTGTACATGGACGAATGATTTTATGGCAGGAGAGCGTGGGAATCTACTCTCTTTTGAACTTTGCCATTCGCTTGTGACTCATCCTGACCAGAAGATGATGATAGGTGGCCTTTATTTCCACTTACAACACAGTTGGGGGGGCAAAATGGAAAAAAAAAAAAAAAAAACAGAAATGGAAGCCCAGGAACATAACTTACCAGACAGTGTGCGAGGAGCAGAGAGGGGCAGACGGCTTGATTTCTTCACACTCTGACAGCAGCACTAATCCTAAAATGTCAGTGCGCTGTTGGAGGCAGACACAGAAGAAGTTAGAGGGAAACATGCCAACCCTAAAAACTCACATCACCCTCTGAGCACAGCAGGAGGGTAATGCTACAGCTGTGCTTTAGTGCCCTCCTCACAGCCGCAATGCACTGGAGCTGACCTATATGTCGAAAATGTACGGTGATGGATAGTTTTGTATTTGAGGAAATCTTACATTAAAGTAGTGTGTTAATATGATGCAAACATTTCAAAGACAATTACAACATTAATAGTGTTTAAGAGGGATTTTGTGATAGCCGTCTATTTAAAACAAGCTAAACAATTAACTGGTGGTGATATAATGATATACACAGTGTGTTTAATTTAATCAGTAAGCTTTGTTTTTGGATCAGTAGAGGCAAACTGTATTACATATATTTAAACATGGACTACTTGTGCCACCCTCTGCATAAATCTGTGGGTAACACTGAACATTTGAATGATTTTTTTTATTTTATGGCTAATAAAGTAGGTGTATAGTATACCTGAACTGCACAATTTGAGGAAAATATCTGTTTATTAACCAAGTTTAACTAGATAACTAAATAAATCCTATTGACATCGAAACCTCTTTTCAAGGGTGACCTGGGGCAAAGTGAAAACATTAGGCAGCACACAAAATCTCAAGTTAAAATAGACATTTAACCATTCTATTTAAAAGCATAGATATTTTCCAAAATATCTATGCTTGAAGATTGAAGTCATGCAGTGTGTAAATCTCCGAGCATCCAAAGAGGGTCACTTGCCCTTGGAATAGAGTTCACAGTGATGTGTGGACCTACTATAATCTGTTACAGATCTTCTACAAACTGTTTATTAGATTAGAGGAAGGCAGAACTGTTGGTCAAATCAAGACTAATTACAAATTGTAGTGAACTTCACAAGCTGCTTTCCGTCGCTGAAGTCAAATCACATGTTTGTTTTTAATAAATGGAAGAAGATCAAATGGAAATTTGAGATTGACCTCTTTTCCTGGATAAAGGCATTAAAACAAGTAACCCCAACAACCCAAAACCCTGAACTCAGCTCATCCACAAAGATTGTTTGGGAGACAACAAAATATCTGAATCCTGCAGCATAATGCCACATTTAAGCAACAATTCATTTTACAGAATGAAGTCACCATTCATTTATTAAATCACACATCACATAGTTCTTCATGAAGAGGAAATAAGTTGAAAGAGTACAATTGTGGAAAATATTGTGCAGAGTTAAAAAATATGTTTTATTTGTATTATTATTTAAATAAAAAGGAAGCTGCCCAATTAAAACTGTCACAACACAAAAAAAAGTATTAGGTATTTAAATTAAAAGTATGAATATGTTGTGTTGGGAGTCAACCGATATGGGTAGCACTTTAAAAGACCTCCACGGTACCTACCAGTTAAGTACCGTGTCAGTTACTAGTAACTAACAGTGACACTTACTAGTACTTACTCTGGTACTTACTGTGGTACTTACACTGGTACCTAGAGTGGTACTTTGAGTGGTATTTGTAAGAGCAGTTACTGGTGCATACCACTGGTAGTTACTGGTACTTACTGTGGTACTTATACTGGTACTTTGAGTGGTACTTGTACCAGCAGTTACTGGTACATACCACTGGTAGTTAGTGGTACTTACTGTGGTACTTCCACTGGTACCTACAGTGGTACTTGTACCACCAGTATTGGCATGCTGGTATGGTCGTGGTCATACCAGCATGCCAAAGCCTGATCCTGTCAGATCTCAGAAGCTAAGCAGGGTTGGGCCTGGGCAGTACTCGGATGGGAGACCACAGAAGAACCTCAGGTGCCACAGTGGGGCAACTTCAGTGGTACTTACTACTACTGTAGTAAGTACCACTGAAGTACCAGTATGTGTCACTTTAGAACAGGTCCCATTGTTACTAGTACTTAACTGTCAACTACTGTAGTAAGTACCACTCAAGTACCAGTATGTGTCACTTTAGAACAGGTCCCGTTGTTACCAGTAGTTAACTGTCAACTACTGTAATAAGTACCATTGTAGTGCCACTATTTACCATTATATATCATGGTATTTATCAATAAATGTTGGAATTAAGCTAGGATTGTTGTAACTTGTCTTCTGTTGTTTTGTTTACTGAAACAAATAATTACTTTGGTATTTGTCAATACCCAATATTGTTGTGACATAAATAAAGACAGTGGTGCTTTTTAACATTTGCATTTTGTTGTTATTCATAATTTACAAGCTCTACTTTTTTTTAATTTAGTACCAATAATACCACCACTGAAACATATGTGTGTGCCACAAATTATTAAAAGTGGTAAGTTTACTAATAGTTACCACTGTAAGTACCAGTCACTGCTGACACAAGTACCACCTTAAGTACCAGTGTAAGTACTACAGTAAGTACCACAGTAAGTACCAGTAACTATCAGTGTTATGTACCAGTAACTGCTGGTACAAGTACCACTATAGGTACCAGTGTAAGTACCAGTGGAAGTACCACAGTAAGTACCACAGTAAGTACCAGTAACTACCAGTGGTATGTGCCAGTAACTGCTGGTACAAGTACCACTCAAAGTTCCACTGTAGGTACCAGTGTAAGTATTACAGTAAGTACCACAGTAAATACCAATGGTTTGTACCAGTTACTGCTGGTATAAGTACCACTCAAAGTACCACTGTAGGTACCAGGGTAAGTACCACAGTAAGTACCAGTAACTACCAGTGGTTTGTACCAGTAACTGCTGGTACAAGTACCACTCAAAGTACCACTCTAGGTACCAGTGTAAGTACCACAGTAAGTACCAGAGTAAGTACTAGTAAGTGTCACTGTTAGTTACTAGTAACTGACATGGTACTTAACTGGTAGGTACCGTGGAGGTCTTTTAAAGTGCTACCCAGATGGGTAATTAAATTATCTGTCAAAACAGTCTAACACATTATCTCTGGAGACTTTGTTGTTGCAGACAATGTCATTAAATTAGAAAATCTTCAGCATGAGTCCGAACAGCTTAGAAAGACTAACAATGTACATGTAAATACAATCAGTTTTTTTATTGATTGAATGTATTATTATTATTATTATTATTATTTTTTTTTTTTTTTAGAAATACTGTCTTCATGCACAACCAAGTCAGAAAAGTGGGTTTAAAACATGCAATGTCATGAATGTTATTACCATTACCATTTTTTAACCATTAACACGTGAAAGGTTAAGAAAGTAAAAGAGTTAACACCACACTAACCTGAATAGTCCAGTACTTCTTCTTCTGTTCGTCTCCAAGAGCACACGCACATAATCAGTGTAGCTGGACTCCAGGGACTCTTTCCTCTCTCTCCTTTAATCCTGGCAATTAGAGAGAAATAATTAATGATAAAAATGAAAAAGTTGAAGGTGGAAAGCCTGAGAGATACAGTTCTGCACCGTAAGCATCCAATTCCCCTCTCAAGGTCCTTAAGGTCCACTGCTCTCTGCTCTGATCCTAAGACAGGGCAGCCATGTTCAGACCGACCCTCATTTCACATACTCGAAACTCTCCTTTGAATTAGTTGCCTATTTTTATGGGAACTATTTTCTGCCTCTTCTTTGTTTCCCCATTCTTCAACACAAGGCTGTGGCCTGATTGCTGAGGGTCCACTTGAAAATAATTTGTTATTTTAGACATCGGGGCTACTTTCTGAGAGAAACGTTGTTTGATTGCCTCTGCAAAATTAATAAGCAGCTAATAGGAATGCAGCATGGATGCCATGTCAGGGGCCGTGTAGCTACAAAGTGACGAGAGCTGAGATGAAGGAGCAGGTCAAAGGTCATGTGAAGGTCACAGCTAGAGTGCAGATCCTTTTAGGCCACATTCAAGTCCAGCAACCAGAGATTGATTTAATATGACAGAGAAGCTACATTTTGTATAAGCCTTGTCAAACATTCACTTCAAGTGTACAATGAAGTTATATTACATTATTTCAGAACTGTTGTTGTGACTATGACATTTTGTTTGTGAGCTTATCTGCACAAAATGTATGATAGTTTGAAGAGCAAACACCGAATTATGAAGTGAGGAGAAGAAAAGGACATAAAGGCTGACCACTCCTGCCCCCTGGTGGAGGTTTGTAGGTTCGACAGCATGGATAGAGGCTCAGATGAAGGTTTCTGGTTATTGCACCACCCCTGCTTCTTCAAGAATGGCTTTGATCTCTGCATTCATTTAAATTCTAAACAGGCAAAATAGTGAGACGAGGTGAAGGCCTTTCATTCATTTAAATTAAATACCTTACAAAAACGAAACAGCATACAGCAAATTCTTTAACTTTTCAAATTCAAAGCACCAAATCACATCTAACATGTCATCTGGTAGATGGACCTAACTTAATAACAACAATAGCAGCAGCAGCAGCAGCAGCAGCAACAACAGAATCAGCAGTAACTTCTATGGTGAGAGAAAACTGTTTGGTCATTGACATATGATTTATCTGTAGGAGCCCTCTTTGACCACAAGATGGCGGCAGCAGCTCGTGCAGTGAGCCCTCTTGTCACTGTTCACAGTGGAAGCTTTTGTCCTTTCCCGGGGTTTTTGACTATAATGACTTAAGTTTAAATAAATAAACATTTATGATGCACCCTTGATTCCAACAATATGGCGTTCCTCATGACAAAGACCTATTACTGCACAAAATGAGGCGGACAGTCATTCAGCTTTAATGTCCGTTTTGGTTTAGGCCCAAAGTTTCTACAGATGTGGGGGAGAGTTAGCTTTGGGTTTGAGAAACTAGAGGCCTGAATATGAGGCACAAATCTACATAAACACTGGATCATTTCCCTTTTTTAACTTGTTTCTGAGTAACATTTCGACCTAAATATAACTCACAAAAACGTAACAGAATTAGACATTAAGTGATTTATCATATTGGTGTATTTACCCTTAGACGATCATCTTGAAGGCCCTGGGCCACAATACGAACGGCTCACTAAAGTTTGCACATATCACACAAGTGCCAACATTTTCGCGCGCTGTGAGTGTGACGTAGTTGGCGGTTTTACAACACGTGTTCCGGTTATCACGAGCTGAATTCCGCGGTTAAAGCTCTTTGCATTGCAACAGAAATTTGCATTTAACTTGTGAGCCAAAGAAAATTTAATTGTTTTTACTTAACTCTCAAGCTTTCACGGTTCCTAATATTTTCTTTATCATTGCAAAGTTGCACGTTACCAGATCATTCGTCGCTTAAGCATTAACTCTTCTATTCAAGGAAGTTGAAATCCAGGCCCCACAGAATCTGCCTACAAGTTTGGGTCCATCTATGCAACCAACACATTTGCCTGCAGAAAATTGTTACATACATTTAAAGGTAAACCTGGACTACAACACGTATTTAATGAATAAATAGCTTAAGCTTCATCATTTGACTCCTTAAACTTAAGGCCAGAATGTAAGAAGGACATCATAGGTGGAGCAGCGCGTGCGTGGCGTGCCTCACCCGTGTCACGAGGCTTGTTTTGTGTGCGTGCGTGCGAGCGATGTGTAGCCTACACACAGATCCAAATGGAAATAGGGGAAAGCACGCTGCGTTCAACGTCACATCTGGAGCTGGTATGATGCTAAAGCGATTAAAGTGAGAGCGGCTGTGCGTCACGAGCACTGTGGCTGCCCGCTATGAATGGATTATGGAGAATGGCATGAATGACCGGATGAACGTGAAAACAGTGAATGAGTTATGGGTTTGTAGCTTCTCTACATCCTCCGCCCGAGTCAGTCTTCTCAAGCTCAACTCTAAGAGGCCACAGCGCATGTTGCCTAAACCTTGAGAGAAGAGTGTTATGTTTAGCTTAAATACAACTAAAATAGCAGTAATCACAGGATCATAAAGCAATATTCCTCTTCATCATTCCATGCTGTCGTTTGATTATTCTTCTCACTGTCGCCTGGTCCTAGTTTATTGAGCAATAGTTCCAGCTATGGGATTTCCACAATGATGGTTAGTGACCAACAGGCAGCAAATTATTTTAACAAATGCCACGCAGATAGTGACTACAGAAGTAGGTCTACATTTCCTCTGCCAATGCCAGCTGCAATTTCCTCCAATTTCCTTGCTATGATCACAGTAACCAACACATTTGCAAGTCACAATTTGTGTCTCCCTTTGTGTGTTTTCACACAATGGCTATAGTGTACCGATGCAAAATACAAATCTTCCAAATGTATGAAGTTATAGCCAAAAGATGTAGAACTACAGACCAAATAATCAAATGAAAAGGGCGTTCATAGCATCTCAGAGGCAGATTTCCATGCAACCTGTGACTGCGCGTGCTCTTTTGTGCACAGAAAAAGTGGTAAAGGAAAGGAAAGCCAAAGGCAGCGAGGTGTGTATTTCCCGAGAGGTGGTGTCGGGGTGCTGCTGAGAGGAACGGGGGTCCGAACAATATAGATTGATAGAAAGAAATAGTCGCCAAAACAGCACTCAGCCCCCCAACCCCCACCCCCGCCCCCAGCCTGGGGTTTGAATTAATGTGTTTCTATTTTTGGCTCTCCCGTGTTTCCAGGGGAAACCTAATGACGCAATGACGTCAATGCAGGTCACCAGCAAGAAGCAGACTGGAGGAATTGAGTGGCTTCCATTAGAGTTTTTTGCAGCAGTTTTAGAGAGGAGGGAGGCGAACAAAATGGATTAAATATTGCGAAATGCACAGAAATAAAAATACATGTAGAGCGGAATGTATGGGAGGCAATGCGACTGACGTCTGGGAAGATAGGATGGAGGGAGGGAGGGCGAGAGGGTGGTGAAGAGGAGAGGAGAGGAGAGGGGGGACCCTACTGCTGCATATCAATGGGTGCCGTTCAAATTCCCAGGGATTATTGGAGGGAAAAACGGCGAAAAGATAAAAATAATGCGTGCTTCTTGGGATCGGTGCAGACTTGGTGAGACCATCTTTTTTATATTCATTTTTTTTCATCTAGTTGAAATGAGTAAAAGAACGAGCTGCAATTGTGTTTTCGTGCTTATAGACTGTTGCCATATACAGAGCCATTGAGAAATTCAGCCCGAGTTTGACGGTGAAGCGGCAGTAGTCTGTGGTTTCTCCTCAGAGATGTGTTGATATATAGAATCGAAAAGACAGCATGTGCAAGAAAAAGTGATTTGGCGGTGACATCCTCTGAGTTGTTTGCAATTTTATCATTAACCGCAGCGATGGACGTGCTCCGTCTCGAGCCTGCTGTTTCGATGCAATACAGTATAACTCCTGCATCGATCCAGATCCAGGCAGATAGTGATTTTACTTGTGCCAAATTCAGTTTTGATTAGACAGTTAAGTCAGAAGTAGCTGTTTTCAGATTTAAACACAAGCAGCACTTGTAAGGAGTGTCGTCTATTATTGAAACGCCAAATCACTCACCATTTTGGACAGCAATCTACAAACAGGTTCAATGATTTCAATTAAGTACGATAAGGCCACGAGTAGTTCAAACGCGACGATGCAAATGTCTTTTGTCAGGACTTTTGTATGTGTGTTTGTGTGTATGTGAGAGCTTCTAAAAGCGGGGGATGAGGAGGAGGGGGGGGCAGTCGTGCGCGCAAAGCCTTGAACAGAAGAGCCTCTTTTTAAGGGGAATTTCGAATATTAGAGCTTTAAACTGAAACAACTACTCAAACGCATGCCCACACACCTTAGAAGCATTAGGGCAACAAGTGCCAATTCATGCGGGCTCAATTCTCCCTATATAAAGCTCCCCATCGAGTACTGTATCTCATGTGATTCGTTGACTTTATGATTCTCCCATTTCTCCAGAAAACGGGCTCCAGTGCAGGGCGTTCACCACAAAGTAAGAGGTAAACCATGGACAGCTCCAAATGCGTTTCAGGACCAAGGACAGCTCTCACCCACGGGAGCCGATCAAAGGCCCGGCAGGTGACTATCCTTCATCACTGCACTGATTAGATTACTCATCAATTGTTTGTTTAAAAGGAGCTCCATCACAACCTTTCAGTGAGCACCAAAGCTGCAGTATACGGAACAAAGTCACAACCTAAGCAGACTGCACGAAGCTGGTGAAATAATAAAAAAAAACTAGGATTATTACATGAAATTACGCTCATTGTGAAGCAAAAGTAGCACACGGTTAGAGAAAGAGCAGTGGTGGATGTGATAGAGTTTTTTTTTCCCCTCCACAAATGACGCATGTGGTGAGGCAAGTGTGGCTGGCCTACGTGTACAGATGGTCCAGTGTGTTGGTCCCTTTGGGTTTGACGTAACACTTACACGACATAGGCCTGTCCAGATGTGGTTGTGAGCCTCGGTACGCACAGCTAAGCCCTTTAAATGCGCTTTAAGAAACTTTACTGGAGCATGAACGCAGTGACGCAGGCCAGGCGCTCAACTGCACATTTGAATAGCGTAGACTTTCAGTATTGGGGTTTAAATTTTTTTAATTGTTTGCAGTGTCTTTAGGTTAATATTTATGTTTATGTTCATTATGTAGCTCGTGGTATACACAAGATTTCTAGAATATGCTGGCTACATTCAAAACTCAGTGTACACTACTGTGGTGTGGTGTGGTGTGGTGTGCTGTTATTCATCATGGTCATTCCTGCTTACTTTGAGAATGTAACAAACCACACAAACCATTGATAAATAAACTAAATCTTAATCAAATGTTATAGATAGAATAATTGGACACAGCTTAGGAAATGGCAAGGCTTTCACGTTTTATATTTTGGATGATCTTGATTTGCTTGATTTGACAATTTGTATATACTTGTAACACCATATTAAAAATAGAAAGCATCTACATTTATTACATTTGATCTTTTATTAATCGTAGTCATTTTAAATTCTTAAGATGCCATTTTGCATGTCTAAATATGTGACCATCACTTTGCTGTCATACTGAGAGTGCATTTTGTTTGCGTTCCTTTAGTGTGTTGAACTGTTTGCCATTTTCTACACAGGTGATTTTCTTAATTTGAAATTGTTTTGTCCTTTTCTTGTTCTAGTTATTGCTGTTTCAACCACAGAATGTACCTTCCCATCACGATTTTGTCCTTTGTGGGTCTTTTTGCGGTCTGGGCTTGCTGTTCCTAAAGCAGTATCCAGGAAGCCCTTACCCCAAAAAGTATCGGCACTGGATTCTGGCAACAAAAAATAGTCAAAGAATTGAACCTTATGGCAACAGTGAGTTTTATAGCCCATAATTTTACACATTGCACTTAGAACCGATCACTTATAAATCTTGAATAAGTCAAATTTACAAGAATAAAGAACACGAAAGGCTAAAAAAAAAGCTCAAACTAGAAACTTTAATTTCAGATTTTGTAACGTCAACCCTTCATTCTGGTGTAGATCAACTCTTTACGGTTGCACACTTAATCAAAGTTTAACTGAAATCACAATGTCAATAGACGCAATTACCAAATCCTCAAAACTGCAATTTTCAAAGTCTTGATAATTTCTTTTCAAACAAAATATGTAAATAAATAAATAAATACATTTAATCTTGCAGAATCCATTTTAAAAAGGCATTGTAAAAACATATATTACAATACAAACCGCAATCTGATTACAGGTGAGAGATATCGCAATTAGATTTTTTTCTCACGTCGTGCAGTCATCTTGTTTTTGTGTAATGTTGTTCTTTTAAACATTATATAAATACATACATACATACATCTTTCTCAATACACTTGTGAGCTAAAAATGTATTTTTGTTAACGCATAAATGTCTTGTCTTAATATGTACGTGCTTCTAAAATGTGTGCACTTGAAATAGTTTCAAACTTTTTCAAGGATTGGAAAGCTGCTTTTTTGTACTGAAGCTTACAACTTCTACAACATTTTGGGACATTAATATCATTAACAAGACTATTTTGTAAGACTCATTGAGATTAAGCACGAATATAGTAGATTTTCTGTTTAGTTTTACAGTTAGGGGTAAAAAAATAGGGATTTAACAATATTGATATCAAAATTGTCATAATATATAGTTGTCATCATCTGACAATATTAAGCAGTATGAGTTGAATTAAAAACAGTTCATGTTAGAACATTAACAGACATTTTATGCCCAAAAAAAATCTAAATATTTTAACAAACAAACAAAAAAAACAAGACCTTATAGCTGATATGATGAGAGAGCGATTTAGTCTGAAGATATAAATTTACACCAAGAAAAGGAATCCCTGAATGAAAAATTAATGATTGCAAAATACAGCTTTAATGTTTGTTATTGTTAGCATAGTCTCAGTATTGTAAGCCCTTTGTAATATTGTGATAAATATTGTGATAAATATTGTGATAAAAAATGTATTGTGAGCTTCAGATAAAAAAAAATATCGTATTGTGAATTTTGCATATAGTTACATTCCTAAATAAAACCTTGTGAGACCAACAGACTTACTCTCATTCGGTCTTTTTGACAGCAGTGTTAGAGCAGCGTCTTTAAAAATGAAAGTAGGAATACAGCTCGTGCAACAGAAGTTGAAGTTTGTATTCTTTGTAATGTTACTAATCTCATTAAAGCAATTATGAATGTTGTCTTGTTTAAGTTCAAATACATAGCATGTTGCATTCGACACATAAACACATCAGCGTTAAACTGTTAAACTGTAATATTCACTTTAATGTTCTCTTACATAGAGACATCTCCACTAAGCCTAATGACCGGATCTATGCATGAGTGACCTCTGGAGTGGACTAAAACACACTACAAAGATGATTTCTTTGACGTGTATTGCATAAGCAGGATAAAACTGTTTGGTTTGGTTTTCTCAAGCATTGCAGCAGCCTTTTTTGTGTATTATATACTGTTCCATTTGTTCAAGTATTTTTATTGCACTGTGAACATTACACACTCCTGTAAATAATTCAAAATATTGTTGCCAAAATACTCTGGACATTTTTAAAATTATAAATAAAAATATATTGGCAATTTGTCAAACTAAATCAGAGTGTGTGAACACAACTGAAGCTTGATGCAAGAACTAAGAGAACAATACCAAGGAAGACAATAAATACACACCTCAACTCCACTGTTGGACTGTGACTGAAACTAAAAGTATAATGTAACATGTAATGTATGTAATAAAAACAAATGTAATGCATAATAGAAAAGATAAATAACATCCAAAGAAATGTAGTAAATATTTAATGGTAACCACAGTGAAGCATATCTTTTCACCCTTTTCATTTTTATTTGTTTAAAATATCTTGTGTGTGTTGTTGGCTTAAGCTTCACTCATAACTTCATTAAAATTGAATAAATAAATTAGGACCGCTGGATGTTCAAAGTTCTGTTCTCCGACATCACTCCATAGGCCAAGGAGTGTGCCAATGAAGGAACACTAGTGTGCCTGGAGATACTGTCAGGTGTGCCTTGGGATAAAATGTATTAGTTTTCAATTTTTTAATCTGTGCAATCAAGTTTTTGAATTCATTTGAATATTTTCCCATTTTGAAGGGTTTTACACCAAGAATGAAAAGAAAAGAATGTCAATTTTCTAATTTAAAGAATAAGTTAACATGTAATGGACAATATTTACAAAATTCAATTAAAAGTTTGATTTGACCATATTTGGGTAGGAGGTGTGCCGTGCCGTGCCTCAAAAAAGTTGGGAAAGAAATAGGCCATTAATGGAGGGCAGCAAAATGTATTATTATTTTTTTTTTATTTTAATTAACACAGTTGAAGATTCTAGCCACTAAAGACTGAAATCTGTAATCCAAATACTTATTTTCAGTAAATGTATTTAGTGACTCTTTCATTTGATGGTATTTGCAATACATTTCTTTTTCTATACATTTAGGAAATTTGTGAAAAAATCCACAGGTCAACATTACACTGATACATGATGATGTGTGATGTTTGCTTCATTATTTTGTGATAAAGTTTTGCTTAACTTAAAGATGCAAAACATAAGATGATTATCCACTAAAACTTCATGTAGTTTTTTCTACGATAAGAATGGCTCTATGAATCGAAGATAAGATATCCCTTATTTGTCCCACAGTGGGGAAATTCTAGTGTTGCAACGCACATTTTAAGAATAGCAAGACAAATAGAAACATGCAATCAAACAAGATAATTTTAGAATAGACTTAGAATATATATGTATATAAAGTTACAATAATTAAAAACTCTTATTTACAATAAGTGTTATGTGTGTTATGACACAGTGCAGAAGTATTCAGAATACAATACTCTGATTTGATGATGTAACAAAAGCAAATACCTTTTATTGTAAATAAAATAGCATCTCACAAGATGGCGAGAGGCAGGGATCGGTTCTCAGCAGATGTTTATTGAACAAGCAGAGTGAGAAACAGCGAGGGCCAAACTGAGTCTGCATGTTGAGGTACAGCACAGTGGGAAAGCAGAGTCTGACTAGTTTTGGGCTAAAGCTTTTTAACAGGAGATAACAAAGACTATGTCCTATAGAACCTTCTTTATTTGAGACAAATGAATAATATAACTTTGAATAATAATTTTAGGTGATATCCTAATCAAACGGGATTATCCACACATGTTGACTTGATTGTCACATGAAAGCAAAATGTACAAACCCGATCCCACATGAAAGCAAAATGTACAAACCCAAGTTTTCTGCATTTTATAAATATTTCTACAACACTAGTTAATAGTTAAGAGTATCTCCCAACCAATAACATGCAGATTAGGGAACTCTTGAGGCGTGTATCAATGAGTTACTGTGTGAAGCACTTTAGAGGGCATCTGTCTGTGTGAATGTGCTATATAATTAAACCATTCATTTATTCACTCACTTACTCACCAGAACAGAACAGAACAGAACAGAACATGAACGGTAGGAACCATGCTGTAGTCACACGTGCTCCTGAGGCCTTCCATAGTGAAAGTACAGGACATTACACTTAGTTTTTTATCCAACCTAGGAGACTTAAATACAGTAAATACTTAAGGAAATGAATCAATTGTGCCGTTTAGACAGAAAACATTACAAGACAGACAAGAGAGTACGAGAGCAAGGGCGCAAACAAGTGAATATTTGAGCGACTAAAGCCCTCTAGTGGACAATTTACAAACTACTGCATAAGAAATCACACTTCAGTCAAAAAATTGTTTTACAAAGAATTACAAAAATTCAAATTTTGTTCGGGTTCCACCTATCTGTAAATATTTATATCTGAAAACATTTGATTGAGTTACTTTTGTTTAAACTAGTGAGCACGTGCATATCTAAGGTCAGCACTTGAAACATTTAATATTCTATGTTTTTTATTTATTAATAACTGAATGTTTGCATGCATAAAACACACACACAAAAACTTCTATAATAAATAGTTTTATTCTTCGTGCAAATGGGATTTCCCAAGACTTTCATTTCATGTGCAAAGTAGCAAGGCAGCAAAGGAACACAATGAAGAGAAATAAGTAGTAAAAAAATAACTTTTTTTCAGCATATTACTTTGAAATTGACTTTAAACTTGTTCATCTATAGTTTTACATTTTATTGACAGGAACCTTGTGCAGCTGCCTCAAAAAGCTATTCAGTGTTGACAGATAGTCTTCAGGATGACATCTCATGTGCGCAGCGTGTCTGGACTTTTTCCACTTCTTACTCTGCACGGACAGACCCCTCCTCCTCCACAGCTCCACAGTCTTCTCCATCATCAGGGGGTCACACAAGGGGTCGTTCTCACAGTAAAAGAAGAGAGCTGGAGCAGTGATGGGCGCGCTTTGGAAAACCTGGATACTGTGTTTGTAGATGTCAGCTGTCTGGGACTTGAACAGCCAGAAGTATAACAACGCAGTGTTTTTAACCAGACCCTCCAAACAGGGAAGGAGGGTTTTCCCCAGACCTGCAAACAAAACCACAGTTTAAGCAGCAAGAATTATATTTTTGTATTTTTATATATACATTTGTTTTTTGAATTTATTGGTAATAATTTTATTTTTCTAATCTTATTTTTTTTTTAAGTTTCTAAAGGTAGGATTTTTTTTGTCTGGAGTATAAAAGAAAAAAAAGAGTACATAAATTAACTAGAAATGTGTATGACCTCCATGGGTCATTATAACAGTCCGTTCAACCATTTATAATCTGTAGGAATGTGCAAAAGACGGGTCAAATAGGACAGTATTCCAATAGACTACATTTGGTTTGAGAGCACAAGTGACACACAAAGTTGGCTTACAGGGAAGTTTTGATGTCTTACTTTGAATAATCAACAGATTTTTTTGTGCTTCACACAAAAAAATGCATTAAAATCTTTTGCGGTTGGTATAACATTGAGGTTATGAATGGAGTTGCACAAAATCATTTGATTTACTTCATGATGATGAATCTTTTGATTACAAATCAGATTCTCCTTGGTTCAGAAATCAGATATGATCAAAAGTGAGCATTTGAACATACATTACATTGTCATTATTATGACATAAAGGGCTTATGCCAAAATTAGAACTGTTATTTTCTCCTCACAACATTGTGCGGACAAAATAAATGAAACTGAATATTGGGGTATAGTGATTTAAAGGAGACCTATTATGTCAAATTAACTTTTCTAAGTTTTTAACCTTGTTATAATGGCCTCCCTTCACCATAAGTTTACTCAAAGTTATATTTGAATTGATACATGCATGTTGGAGTAATCTTGTTTTGTTCTTCAGCTGCAGCTCAAGTGCTCAGAAATCCCCATTCTCACCTACCACCTATCCCCTCCCACTTTCCTGTGTTTACTAGTTAAAATTCAAAAGATTAATACTCAAAATGAAGCTTATATGGTTCAATACTGTCCCATAGACACTTACCAACAGTAAAAAATATTTTTAAAAAATCTGTTGCTTCTTACAGTTACATTTTAAAGTGAAGAGGCGGGGCTTATCAGCTCTGCTGTTTTGAACAGGAAGTCAGTAGAGCTGTTTCTGTTTTTAAGCCGTTTAGATCAACTTTGTGTTTTACAATGAACAAAAGGTAAATTACTGATCTGCAGATGTTCTAGTTTCTTACTAAATATTCAAAAAACCACAATAGGTCCCCTTTAAAAAAAAAAAAAAAAAAAAATAAAATATATATATATATATTATATATTTTTTTTTTTTTTTTTATATATATATATATATATTTACATATATATATACATATATATACATCTCGTTATCATGTTGAGATTAAAGTTTTTTGTGTGCATGTGCTTTTGAAATGTTCCCACTTGGAACAGCATGTAATCCAAATTACAATTTGTAGGCATTATATTTTTGACAGCAAAGACTGAATGATGTTTTGAGTGGAGCAGTGGGTCAGCTGTTGATAAATTATTTAAAGCACTGACACAAATACCTAACACAATGGGTAACCTGATCCCCTGGGAGAGCGCCTGATCACTCTCACTCACCTACAGCCATGTGCTCCAGTGTGCCCACCACCAAACTGTCATAGATGTGGCCCTTCACCCTCTGGCTTATGGTCTTGTGCCTCTCTGGGTCCTGAGTGATGTGGGTGAGTATCTGGGAGAAAGTGTAGCCTCCGATTGAAGTGGCATGGACCAAAACACTGCGTCCAGAAAATGGTTGCTCCTCCAGAACTTTGAGCACCTCCAGACCATACTCTGCACCCCACCTGGGCCATAAGAAGTGCATGACACTGCTCTGAACAAGAAGAACGTCCATACCCCTCTGTAGATACAGATCCCTGTATTTAGCCACGGGCCCTGGCTGTGCACCCAGCCAAGAGAAGAAAACCAGCAGAGGACGAGGTTCTGTAGAAGAATCTTGCAGTGACTGGTTTGTAACAGATAAACTGGAGTGCTGACGCTCTTTATTGAGACGTGCAGCCCTCACTGGAGTGTAATAATAGGTGATCCCTTTGGCGATGCTCCTAATGACAAAAGTTTCCTCTTTGACGTCACTCGACATATCAGTCCTAAAAGGGCTAAAATCAAAATCAGAATTACTAAAATTGCATGCAGACAAGTTAATTTAACATAAAAACAAATTACAACGTCATGGCCAGGCTGCCTGGCTCGCATCACTCAACACTGTAACCCGCATGCGGGCATAGCAACACCGGTCTAACAGGCAGGTCACACAACAGAAATGGCAAACACTGATAATTACCTGATGCACAGCGACACATTCCCCATTGCGATTGAAAAATATGTGAGGCTTAAAATAAACGTGGGTCCAGGGTCGTTGGATGATGATCAGCGATGGATGGCACAAACACAATACTGCAAAGGTTAGCTTAATGCCGATTTACCCCGCCTCCGAATGAGCTAGCTCCGGGAGTGCGCACTCAACAATACTGTATATGAGCCATTCCACTGCGCTGCGTCTAGCGCACCCAGACGAGCTATCCGATTTAAAGTGTAGCCTGGCTATGCTTGAAATAATGTTTACTGTTACACACAGTTTGGCTATTAGCCTACTATACCGGTCAGGCTACACATGGCAAAATCCTCACGCGTGCGTAGGTTTAACGGCTTCTTCTGAATCTGAAAGTGGCACCAATCAGGTCAGGTTGTTCGTGTGCACAGTGGCAATGACCCAGTAATCTAACTGCAGTTTACTGTAATGACACCAGATGGAGCCAGACAGACCTATTAAGATACACACAACAATATACTGGCATATTCCGATGTAATTCTTCAAAATTTTAGGAAAGGATTTTAGGAAGTAAAAATAAACATAATTAAAAGGTAATTAAACAAACAAACACATAAACAAATTAAAGTAGACTGTTTAAAGTCAGATGGCTTGGATATAGAAACCACCAGATGGCGCCAGATGCTTAAACACAGCAGACATGGCACTCTGGAAGAAAACTATTCCATCACTGAAAGGGAACACAGAAATGTATTGCCTGCTAAAAATAAATAAATAATAAAATAAGTAATAAAATAAGACCGAGATGTACACGCACTAGCCATTACAAAAACTAATGGCTCTATTGTAATGGCATTATTGGCAGCAAATTATAACAGGTTTATGTGTTGGTTTTTATATTGGATTTTTTTTTGGTAATTCTCTCAATTTAGTTCAAGCTTTAAACAAGCTTGGTCAAACCCCCTGCCATGTGCTCAATGATAATGCTAGTAGAATACTTACAAACTCTACTCCCTTAAACTGACGTCATTCTTCAGTTACTACCCCCATCAGTTTCAACTCATTTCCATCTTCAAATGAATGAAGCGAGCAATCTCTCCTTATTCTTTAGTGAGGGCATGCCACCACTGCTCCCCTTTCAGGACCTCAGACCACCCCCTACTTTTCCTTTTCACAATGTTTCACCCTAGCCCCTATTGTCCTGAGCCAAGTGAGGGAGACCACAGAAGAAAAAGCAACAAGGAGGGGACAGTGTGTTGTTTTGGGCACAGGATGTCCACACGTTTAGACAGTGGGTATGGATATGCCATTGCAGATTCCTAAGCTTTTACTCACTTAATAACATTTTCCACTTTAAGTTACTGTGCAGTTACATTTTTCACTTCATGTCATGGGACTTCCCAGAGGCCAACAAAATCTTTGAATTGTACTGATATGCTAGTGACAACTACAGAACTAAAATCATAACGCCAATGTGGGAATATATGCCTATATGGCTCGCACACTACACTGTAAATAGTGGGATTTGACTCAATTAAAAATGCTACATAAATATTAATTACACCTGCATAAAACAATCAACAACATAATTTTACCATGCATTTTCATTTGTACATATCAGTTTTCTAACAATTTTTACTTGAATTCAATCACAATTTGTTAGAATAAAATCTGCTTTGAAAAGTTGCCAAATTTTATATTTATTTTTTTGGTAATGTTTTCAGCATGGAAAAATTGATAAACTTTAACCACTGAGGCGTCTGCATTCTATCAAAAGTGTTATCTGCCTTAAAAAAATAAGCTAATTTGTCTTTATATTTTTGCATTGGTTTCAACATAAAAAATTGATAAAGCCTAACCACTGAGGAGGCTTAACTTAATTAATGATGACTTCAGCCCACATTTTTCTGCCGAGACGGAGGTGTGTGCTGCGCAGAATACTGTTGTGAAGGTAAGAGCTGTGTTACTTATTATTTTATTTTATTTAAATAATGAATAAATTCTAAAACACGTTATATTGCTTGTGTTTAGTGTTGACTTTGTGATGAAATGCTGCTTGTTTTACCGATATTGTAAAGTATGCTGTGAAAAACGTGTAAAACTTTTGCCACTGGTAATTTAAGGTCTCCGATTATGTGTTGTATGTATTTTAAGAGGCACTCGGTTAAAGTTTTTAGGTCGAGCCCTCCTTGTACACATTAGTAAAGCTAGCACAATGCTAGACCAATGTTATATCGTATGCATCAAACCCTTCAAACCTAGCTGGTAAGTGATGCGCGCCGCCAAGCTAACGCCAAGCTAGCACTAAGCTACACAGTTATAATAACGCTTAAACTTGAGTCAGGTCTGTAACTCCCCAATCGGAGTCAGTGCCGAATTTGAGTCAAAAGTTGATGTGCGCATGCCCAGAAGCTTCTGCGCAGGCGCATACACGTTAGTGTTCAACTACGGCAACACCTACAAGGACAAACAACATAGAATATGCTACATTTATCATTTACTTTTTAAATATGTTTATTTTAGGTTACAAATGAGCTTAACGTTTGTGAAAACACAATATTTAACTGTTAATAAACTTACGCAAACTGCTCGGAGCAATGAAATTTTGAGGTCACCAACGTTAGTGTTAAATGTAACGTTTTTTATGAGTGTAGAAAGTACGAGATTTTACGTGCGTTTTACAAAAATAGACATTATTAAACTTTCTTAACGGACGTTTTTTAATCTCATATAATTGGCGATCTAAGGTTACAACTGACAAATAACGTTTTTAGCCGTTTATGGCAGTTTAAACAATGAAAATATAGTCAAGCTAACAACTAGCATGATTGACTCCAATTCGGCACTGACTCCGATTGGGGAGTGACAAGGTCTGCAACATGCGACAATACGTTTTAAGGGGTTGGAGCTCTTTTCATCCAGGCACATAGCGTTTAATTCGCCCTGCAACATTCACCAGCTAAGCTAACAGATAACATAAACAACAATTAGCTCCAATGGTCATCTAACAAATACCAACAGAGAGACCCAGCACTATATTAGGGACAATCAGAGCATACATTTCTGATTGGGGTATGAGGTATGAGGGTATGATGTTAATAAAATTTTGGATAGACCAAGAGCACTGCTGTTGTTAAAAAATAAAACTAATCCTCAAAAGTGCAACTTGCCTAATAATTCTGCACGTGGTGTAATAATAGAAGTTATTATTATATTTGTAAAAAAAAAAGTAATTTATAATGAAAATATGGACCTGTACTAGCAAAAAAAAAATATTAAAAGAATACAAAAATTTTAATCATAAATCAAATTGATTTAAAATGAATAAATAAAAAAAAAAAAACTGAAAATGAAATTCTCATAACAATCACATTGAATGCAGGTCCTTATGGACCCATGTTATGTATTAGAAGTGATGTTAGAGCAGGTTTAGAGCAGCAGGTAGAACAGGTAATGTACAGGGTGGTGCTGGTTTCCCGGAATGTTGTGCTGTTATCTCTGACAGCAGGTGGTGTAGATGGTACTAATCTCTGTGAAAGTAGTCCCAATAATTTTTTCCCACTTTTTGTTGTTGTTGTTGTTGTTGTTGTTTTTCTTTTTTTGCCTTTCTCTAATATGATATGTTCATTTCAGGGTTATGGGGTGTCTATGGACCTTACCCAGCACAAGTTGAACATTTATCATCTCAAGCCCAACACATCAGCTCCAGAGGAACTTGGCATTGTCATAGAAGGTGTGCCTGTGATCACCAATGTAGAAAACCTTACAAAGGCTTGCATCTTGCTCATCGGCCTCACGTATGCCATCAATCTGGCATATCCAAAAGAAGTCAGGTACACCTTGGAGTGTTTCCAAAAGCTCTTTCTTGAGCTTGATTGTTCAAAGCCGTCACCAAAATTAAACACACTTATGAATAAGCTACTGTTATAAAAATGTCTTCATTTCACAGTCTGTTTTGATCAGTTAATGTTGGTACTTTTGTTGTAAAATGGCCTGTATTAACCAGATGTTTATATGACGTAACAACTTCAAAACAATGTGTAGCACAAAATTATAGACATTGAAGGTACCCTGAACATTTTTTTTGCATATAAATGCTGCTTTTTAATCTTTGGTTAACTTTGCTTCACTTATGAATGCACTTTGTTTACTTTTACCTTTTACAGGGTCACAACTTTTTTTTTATACGTATTAAGAAGAGTTTTTTTTTTTTTTTTTTTTTTAAGCAATAACTGTTAGAAGATGCTTGAAACAAAGCAATCTTATTGGTATGTTCTAAATACTGAAAACATGTTTACACAGGCCTATGTCAATGTAGTTGATCACATCACATTACCCACATTTACCATGGCAAGTGTTACACCAAAATCTTTTTCAAACAATCAGTTCAAGATACACAGTGCAGTGGCTTTTTTGATTACATTTCGATTACATAGGATTAAAATAAGTGAAATTTAGCATGTTTTGCTAGATTATCAGTCAGTGGATCTTAATGTGATTTTTATATGCACAATTTAAGCAAATGGGATATTTCTCCTTAGTGTGAATGCTTTGTATACAAAAAAGTTTTAAATATACCTAGAATTGTAATTTTAGGGATGTCTTTCTGCTTGTTAAATGTTTTCAAAAGTAGTTGTTACTACTACTAGTACAGCAAAATGTTAAGATGTTCGCAAACAATAAATATTCATGTTGAATATTATTTGGTTTTATTACTTTTCTGTTGGTGCAAGTCTAACATAAATGTTACTTTAAATTAGTCTTAAAGAAATTGAGATAACAAAGTGACATCTGATTTGATTGAATAGATATGATAAACCTTCATGCACATTTCATTGTTGTTAAACAACTTTTTTGCAGACAGATGTGTAATACAAAGCTGCAAACTGATCATAGTAAATCAATTTTACTAACTATTTAGTAAATTCTAACCAGACTCACTGAAATATCTTATAAAAGTTGTCACATATATTTAGTAAAGGTAAATCATTTTTGCTCAAATATTTAATAAAAATTGACAAATATATTAAGTAAATGTAAATCATTTTTACTATTTTTTTAATGAAGGTGGATCAATTTATTTAGTAAAGTTAATCAATTTTACTCAAATATCTAATAAAAGTAGATTATTTTTGTCTCTGATTGCCGTAGATTCAGCACTAATATTTTGTTTGTACTTCACTGATTTATTCTTTGTGTTTTATTCAAAATTGAGATTGTAAAATCATTCAATTATTATGAATGTCACTTGTTACCTCATTTTTTTTAATGAAATGCTATGGGAGACTTTTTACAGTGTATGTTAGCACAAAATTGTCTATGTTTTTGTCTTTGCAGTTTCAGGATTCTTTTGTGCTGTGTGACAATTTGGATTACTGTAGTGTAAATTATGAATATTATGATTCTGTTTCCTCACAATTAAAATCAAAATTACAAATGTGATAAATTATACAACCGTATTATGAGCAAGTCCAAGCACAAACAAGTCTGTGTTAACCTAGCAAGACTCATGTTTACACTAGACACTGTGTGTGAGGCTGTCATCCTCATCACAGTACATATAGATTTATCCTTTTTCTAAGGTCATTATGGATTTTTAAAGGTCACATTTACTATGCAAAGAGCAGATCTATATGACCTCAGATAATCAACACTCTGCTGGCATTTCTTTTACAAGTTTTAAATATCTGATAATAACATTGTGCTGTCATGAATACTTTTAACAATTTCATTTTAAAATCATGTTTTTCTTTTGTTCTGATATTCTAATAGTTCTGATTGATTCCAAATAGAATTAAAAAAAGCTTGATCTAGTTCAGTGCTTGTGTGGACAAAAAAACCCTTTGACCTTTACAATTTTCAATTGTCTTATACTTTCCGTGCTTTGGGCCAGTTCCCTGGGCTACAGCAGAATAGTTTGCTGTCACACATGTATGCACAAATTTAACACTGTATTGTTGTCAACAGTCTGCCTCTGGAACACACACAAGAACATTCAAGTTCACTGCCATTAGTCACACTGATAAGACTTGTTCTGTGTCAAAGTGCATGACATGGACGAACTGTACCTATCTTACATTTAAGGATAAAGTTAAAACATGTAAAGCTCAAAATCACACATAGTCTGTGGATACCAGAGATATGCCTGTCTGCCTGAGGCGCAGCTTATAGTTTATTTTTCTTAAATGAACAAATAGTTTCATAATCTAAGGAGTTTTAGACTAAACATCTTAATTCATAACATTTTTATTTTAGGGTGGGAGTAGGGTTTAGGGGATATAATATTTACTCTTACCAATAAAACATTCATTATTTGTTCTTCAAACACGGTTGTCTGATAAAATACTCTTAACTCAAAATAAGGATTTACTTATATAATTCATTTATTTAGCCGGGGTTAAATGCAGAGCTTAAGTACCTTAACCTTACATTTGTGCATTTCCTGAATCTTAAAGTAAATTAAGTAGTTCATGTAACTCTCAGACGCACTTTACAAAAAAAGTATAGAACAAAGTCTTATTTCACAATTTTACTGTGACTTGTATAAAACCCAAATAATCTTGACATCGCTGCTGGCGTTTGTCATTTATGATGATGTGGTTCCATACTAAATAACTCTTTTACATTTTGTCATCATTTCAATAATTTCTTTGTTAGTTTATTGAAGGATGTTGATCTAGCATTACAAATATTGCAAATGTGGCGGTTAGAACAAGGAGAGTCTAGGTCACATGCAGTGTTACGGGGCTGATGTTGCCTGCAACCACAACAGACAGGACACAGTCAGGAAATGATGTGCGTCTGCTTGGGAGTTCACTGATTGTGTCTATTTCGGTCACATTCCTGCGGGATCACATACAGAGGTAAAGCTACAGACAAAGTTCAAAACAAAGTCTCTCATTATTAAAAATTGTGTTAGATAACATTAGATATTAAGTAACAAGTGCAAAAAATGTAAATAAAAATACAATAATGTGACCCAGTACATATCATTTAGCTTGTTTTGCGCCTAAGACGGTATAGCTTTTTAGGTTAGAAATTGGAAGCTCTACAGAATGTCAGTAACTGTATTCATTTGTGCACCGTCTTGATAGCAATATTTTATGAGTAATGTACTAAAATGTTTCTGTTAAGTTTCAAGCATTAATAAAATAATAATGAATGAACGAAAAAAAGCAACTTTACCATTATTTGGGAGATTAAATCCTGTCTGGCTCTCATCTAATTTTTAGATATTTTATCTATGAATAATACACTTAATAATCTGATTTTATTGACAACTCAATGCAATCTATTTCTTGATACATTGTCCACTAGAACTTGAGAGCTAGAGTTGTCAAAAGTATCGAAAATCAGATACTATAATCAGTACTAAATTAGACTGATCAACCACAAATGTAAAAAAAAAATAGTGTCTCAAAAATGAGTGTAGAGCACAATCTTATTCTTTGATGAACAATTCAGTATTATGTAAAACTTATGTGTACCTGTAGACCGTATGTAGACCTTTTTAAATTGCTAATGGTATCAAAACTGGTATAGCGAATCGAGTATTTTCTTTGGTATCGAAATCGACCTTAAAATGTTTGCTGGCTTGATGTCAATATAAAACATGAAACACGCAAGAAAGGATTTATAAGCCAAGTAAACAAATGCAAAAAAATATGCACAAGATGATAGCTAAAGTTGCTGTAAACATGTATACGGACTTTTCTGTTTCCCACCCACCAACCGCTGTATCCGATTTCCACTAATGAACAATTTGCTCAGTGAGGTGTGACCCACAAGGCATTGTGACGACGGCCACAGAGCAGCAGCAGCAGCAGACTGATGCAGAGAGAGAGAGAGAGAGGGGGAGAGAGAGAGCAACAGAGGGAGAGAGCAGCAGGAGGAAGGGAGGGAGAGGACTTCAGCCCAATAGTCCTGACGGCTCACACAGACTCTCCTGCAGCACTGAGAGACACTGCTACATGTTGTTCTTCATCCTATTACACACATTATACAGGTAGGATCTATTCTGGCTTTTATTCATTCGCTCTTATGCAAATTAGTGTATTCAGCCGGTTCCTATGTTGTTACCTAAGGAGAATATTGGTGCTGTTGCATGTTGCCTAAAAGAAAATTGTATATGGGACACATTTGGAGATGTTAACATACATATAGCAATGTAGAAGATGGTATGTGTCAAGTGTTTTGCTGACAAATCGTTTACACAGAAAAACATGATGTAGGTGTAATTTAACCATTGATGCACAGACTATTTGCCTCCATGTGTCCGTTCTGCAGGATCTCCAAGCATGGGCTGTTATGTTGTGTCTAGGGTGTCATTGATTGTGTGCATTAGTGTGTGTGCGGCACTGGGCTACGAGCAGCAAAGCGCAGTCAAAAAGGTTCTCAAATCCCGGGATTAGCGAGACGTCTTTGGCTTCTTCTGTCTCCATGGTGAAGGCGGCTGCTGGAACGCGCATGTTTGAGAGGGTGCTTTATTTAGTAAGCAGGTTTGGAGCATGTGGAGCTGTTGGGTAACACAAGACTCATGAAAACAAGGTAACCTAGGAATATGAAATGGTTTAGTTGTGGTAGAAAGCATAATTTGGAATTTGATATATATATTCAAAAACAATGACTATGTTTATCACTTTATTCAACAGGTGTTTTAATCGTGAAATTGTGAGAGGCTAAACTAAGCAAACCCTACTAAATCCATCATAGTTCAGGATAATTTACCTTGTTTGTAATTAACATGATTTTAGATGCTGTGGTCCCTTAGACATAATACAGCAGCTTTTTCTATATCAATTAAAGCAGAAAAGTATTAGCTAAAATAATATACTACTTTGACAAAACAAGTTGTCTATGATCAGAGATGTATCGCAAATGTGTGTTATTTATATCACATTTGCCAGGCCTTAATGATCAAGATGTAAGTGCTCTAATCTCTCTTAACACCTTATAAAGCCCTTCAAATGTCCTGTTTTACTCTGAATTAATCCCTATTTGCTTCAAGTACCCAATCAGATTGGGTCTGATGCAGCACTGATGTCCCTACGCACCAACTAAGTCAGGAAAAAGACACAAAAAGGGCCCACAAGTGAAATAGTTGTAAATAGTTTATGTAGTTAGCTGGTCAATTTTATACAGATAAATAGATAGCCGCACAATGTCAATATTTGTAAACATCATTTCCTTTGCTGGTATATTATTATTATTTATTTATTTATATCTTACAATGGTGACAGCAGGGGTTCTTGAACAGGTGACTTTACTTTCACTTTTTAAATGTAGATAGAAGTACCATGTAATAGGAATAATACAGTTAATACACTATTATAGTCTAATATAATGAGACAAGAACTGAACAAAGTCTTTTGAAGAAGTCTATATTTCACCCCTACTGTCATTTGTTCCTTAGACACGTACATTCTTTAATAAAGCCATAAGAAGTGACATAACATGAGTAATATTAACTGACTGTCGGTCTGCAGTGATCTATTGGTGCTTTTGCAAATGGAAAATCAGTTTCTCCTTTTAGATGGTTATCAAGAGCATGTGGAAAGATGCTGTAACCACATACTCACATGTCCGACCATGAAAGAACTGTGTGCGTTTTAGCCAGTCCTTGTAAACAGGCACACCCACACAGCAGGCTTGGGAGCATTGGACTTTGCAGGGGGCAAATTACTCCATTATTCAGGCCTGTCATTGATACCAGAGCTATACAAGGCTTATGGCAGGTTGATGAAATTGTAATGCCATACAGTACATTCCAACAGTTCTCAAACTGTGGGGCAGGTACCTATGATGGTAAGGATGGCATAGAGATTTTAAAACAGAAAGGTACATAATTACAGATTGGCTTAGTCCAAGTTAGGCGTGTGTGCCGTTTTGTGTAGCCTTTTAGTCTTTGTTAAAACTACCGTAGTTTGGGCTCACTTTGTTGGATTGTACATACAATGTACAATCCAGTTACTGTTACTGTTTTAGTGTTTAAATTTATACACTAATATATGTATTAGTGTTTAAATATAACAATTCATTATTGCAAACTATCAATATGCAATTTTCCATGTTATGCGGCTGATTGTCTCCATTGAGAAGTTATGGATTTATCTGTAATGTTCTTCATGGCATTAAATGTATTATTTATCCTAATTAACTGGCAACATGATTGTAAGATTAAAAAGACAAGCAAAACTTTTCACCAGAAAAAGAACAAAGTACACTTTAAAGTCATTTAATAATAACTTTCTTTGTTTCAAAGCATATCCTTTTCTAACCCTAAACTTTCTCTGTACTTCTACATAAGTGTTATCTTTTATCTTTCTGTCATTAAAGCTACCTCAGTCAAATATTCAATAAATATTCTGATAGCATATGTGTGCACAGATGGGTACAAATAGTACCAGGATTTGTTTATAACATAAAACCTAAAGTCAAACTAAAGCCTGTTGCATACTAGAGGATTAGAAAAACATCTGAGATTTTAAAATGTGCAAAACACCCCTTCCACCTAGAAAAGAAACCTTGGATTCACTTTTGACCTCACTCTCTCATTCAAACCTCACATCCGCAACATAACCAAGACTGCCTTCTTCCACAGCCTTATACAATACTACTGTATGGCCCCTCTTTCTCAAACTCTGTTGCTGAAACTCTCATTCACGCATGACTACTATGACTCGACTACTGCAATAGCCTTCCACCGATCTAAAATAAAAACTTCAAAATTCTCCTTATCACATACAAAGCTCTTACCTTACTGGCCTCCTCCAACCACATCATCCTTCCGGCTGCCAACGATCTGCTGATTCTAACCTGCTTTCTTATATACTGTAGTAGCTAAATTCAAGCACCGGATCTTGGGGGACCAAATCTTTACCATCTAAGCTCCCACCTCTGGAACTCCTTTCTCCTTCACATTAGAAATTCCAACTCCGTCAACTTATTACAAATTGCTCAAATCTCACTTTTTCCTCAAAGCATACAACTCGTACTAATAATTTGCGTTTTCTTTCTACTTGTTTGTTTGTTTGTTTGTCTTGTTATGTGTTCAGTTGTAAAGAGTCTTTGCGCTATCCTGAAAAGTACTAAACCCGACGTAGTATCATTAATAACTATATAAACAGATTAGTAGCAAAAAAAGCTCATCTTTTAAACTCTGGACACAATAAATGTCAACATGTATCAATTGCTACTGTTTAGTGCGCTAAAGCTTTTGCTCCCTAGCCTCCTAATGTGACTTTCCTTCATCTTGTCAATCTTCACTCAATTGAGCTTGCTACAGTGGCAGCCAGAACCCCCTGTTGTCAAAAGCAGTGAGACAAAACGCCGTCAAAATAATAGATCGGACTTGTAAATTCCCCGCAGACGCTTCTTATGGTTCCTTTGCACTTGCTCTGCAGCCTGTCAGAGCAGACAATACGCTCACTAACAGGCACGCAGACAGAGTGGGATCAATTGTGACAGAGGTTAAAGGAACAAGCCAACAATAGTGGTCACACTGAAGTTTAAGATACAGCCTGTGTGGACAATCAGCTCAATAGTAATCTTGTGCTTTCATAGACAAACTTGTTATTGTCAGGTACTAGAAAGGCAAATTGTATATTATTTCAATTACTTTTGTTCTATCTTTCTACTTGATTGGGGATGACACCATTAAATATGGCCTGTTGGGGAAGAGGCCTGTTAAACCCTCAATCACTCACGCACGCACTCTTACTTTCATTTATCATTTGACTCATCTTTGTGGGAGGATGCTAGAATCAGAGAACAGACTGTATTGAAGATCATGCCTTGTGGTGACCTGACAACCTACTACACTTTTTTATAACGCCATATATTTTTTTATTTATCACACCACCTCTCTTTTTGTCAATAAAAATATTTTTTTATTGATGGCTCAATGGTAAACTTTATACAATCTTGAGCTTGTTACACTTTGTAGAGACTTTTCACAATCGTTGTTACCTATGCTGCCCACCAACAAACTAAAATAACATAAATTGCATTTTGCAACCATAACATAAACACATCAGATAATACAGAAGATCTGCACAAACATGTCACGCTGATTGACCCATTTTTGATTTAATACTTGATTGACTGATACTTTGCTACTGATAATTGCTAAACAATTACTCTATAAACCTTAATTTGCTTTGCCATGCACTTGCACAGCCTTTCTAGCATTAATTAAGGTGTAGTGGAAACATTACTCCAAATGTTCGTATCTAACAATTTCTAAATAAAATCATGATCTTATTATAAAAAGAAAACATTAAATCAATGTTATTCATTATTTTATTTTGTTTCCCTAATTTTAAGAATAGGTTTAATGCACAAAAACACTTTTGTTATCACAATGATAATGTAAAATTATGTACAACCTTTTAGTGTATAATGTAAATTTCCACAAATTCATTCTATTGTGTACTGTCCAATTTAGTTCTTTTAAAACTCTAGACTATCCAGGAAAGGAAGTACGCAATTTGCTGTTTATGTGACTTTTTCAGTATCAGTCTAAAAAGATAAGATAAGATGTAAGATAAGATGAAAAGTCTGATAACGTATAACTCGGCAGACACAAACTGTTCAACAATCTAAAAGGTAGACAACTCTCTCGCTTTAACCAAAACAAATGACTCATTAGTCATGACTCACTCTCCAATTGTTGAGCTTTGAAATACAGTGTATCATTGCTCATTTTAATAACTGCTAAACGCAACACTTGTGCGTTGGTGTGTATCCAGAGGTAACCTACAGAATCTGATGTAGATTGTATCAGGGCATGAGTGGGCTGGTTTGTGTGGGAGCTTTGAAAAAACAGGCATCAGAAAATCAAGTCACCTCAGAGGAAACTGATTTTACACTGTTCAATCATGGTGCTAAAACTAGAGTTTGTGTGGGAAGTTTGATGTGTGTGACCCATAGTCACGTAGTCACTCTTCATTTTTCAGTGTATTCGAGCATCTAGGCTGGTTCTTCCCTTGAGGTAGGGACATAGAGGTAAGTTGTGGATGAGATCATGGTCTGAAGACAACAAGGAGCAGTGGTTCTCAAATTGTTATTATGATCTGATTTACAATTAAAGGTGACCTAATATGTAAAAATCACTTACTTTTTCCCGTTATTAGCCATGCATTTTATCATCATTAGCTTACTTAAAGTTGTTTTTGGGTTGATTCCTGCATCCTGCATGTTTGAGTAATCTACAAATCCACACACTCACTTATTGTATTTACTTGATTGCTCAAAAAATTCAGACTTAAGTCTTTTACAATTTGAGGCTATGTAGAGGCCGGCTATAACGCAGTTCTGCTCTTTAGAATAGAAAGGAAACTTGCATATTTCAAGTTAATGAGAGAATGTCAAAAAGAGTCTGTTGTGTGGACATAGTTAAGTTAAGCTAAAGGATATCCATTTACATGAAGGCAACTTTAAATACATTTTAACTTAGTGACAATGATGTTTCTTCATCATTAATTTATTCAAAATTGTATTTTGATTAATTCCTTTATGATGTATTTTTCTACACTTATGTGATTAGTAGAAAAACCATGACTCCAAGTGATAAGTTTAGAAAATGTCTCTTAGTCATGTTTAAAAATGTAAAACGTGTAAATCACAATCATTGATCATTCAGTCTGTCTTCTTCTATTACATGTTAGAGATCTATGTGGAAATTACACATCGTGACAAGCTAGTTATTATATTAAATATTGCAAGGTAGCTGTGTGTCACGGAAAAAAGATATTCTTAATGCCTACTTGAGTAAGTTTCATGGCTGTTTTTTTTTTCTGAAAATTAGGCAGAAAAGGTTAATTAACAAGAAGACATATCATCTGGATTTATTTTTCTTTCAAAGTACACATAAAGTTATAAAGAGCTGAGGAGTCATTAAAATGTGTAGCAGTTTTCAATACAGCTCTATACAGATTGTTGTCCTCATAGAAAAATTCTTTTGAGCCTCCAGACTTTTCACTGGGGCAACCGGCTACTGACTTTGAACTGCTTTAGACTTCACAAAAGGGTCTACTCTATTCTCTTCACTGGCAACTTGGGACCCCAATACTTCACTAATCTCCCCCCAAGACCCCCCCACACATTATTCCTTGTCCAGAAAAGGCACGGAGGACATTCTTCACCTAATTGGCCGGTCAGCATGGGCGTCCAATCCGTGTTATGCTCCATACGAGTGAACAGCGTGACATAAATACTGACCAGCACATCTAACAGGATACCACTAATTGTTGGGTGTCCATTGCGCTTAAGTTGTTGTTACAATTTGTGGTTATTTCTGTCCGTCTAACTTTGGCTATAGCTTCCACTGCATACTTTAGTTTCAGCTTCATTTATTTTATTATGTTGGATGAAATAAGGTCACAAAATAGAGCCAGACTAAAATTAAAACATGAAAAGAAAGTCAACAGATGGGGAGTCTTAACTGTCACAGTCTGGCTTTTGCATGGTCTTAAAGATAAAATATTTTATTCTGCCTCGAAGCCTTTTCACACTTTGATAACTTTGTTTTATTCCATTTTATTCAAACAAAATGCACTGTCATGTGCCTTTAAAACAGTTCTTAAATCAGTTTGGAATATTTTAAAGTAATTCTTGGGCCTACAAAGACAATGTTTTCGTGGAAACCTGAATACACTGATTCATATTTTAAATGTGTTTCTGCTGTAATCGCTACAATTTCTTTTATATGACATAGATGAAATTGCTTGGCATAGATCTTCCCACTGTATGCATTAATTATATGAATAAGGCAAACAAGGCCAACATGTGTTAGTTATAGATGTGTTTTTTTTTCTTTTTTTAAACAAGCATATGTAAATAGAAAGGTATATTGACAAAAAAGAGACAAACAAGGAGTCCAAAACACTTTGTTAAGAACTACACGCCAAGTTATAGAAACAAGATCACAGATGTGTGGAGAGGCAAACACGCTCAGAGAAATGAATGTTGAATGTCTTTCAATGTAATTTTGACCTACAACACTAGCTGTAATTGAATAAATGTAAAAAAGAAAAATTTAGACATTAGATTTCTGTTAAAGATTTGCTGCTAATACTGTGTGTCTTTGTCTTTTAGGTCACTTTAGCAGAAACCCGGCCAAGTCCTCTTCAGGGAGCAGAGGAATGAGCCACAACATGTGACCAATCTGTGCACAGCTGCTGACAGCATGCATTGCCTCCACCAGACATTGGCTTTTCTCATCTGGTCTATCCTGGTACTTCAGTCTGCGGCTGATGAAGAAGCACCCTGGGGACCCACCAAATACACCACACCCGCCAAAGAGAAGCCACCTGAAAAGAAACCATTCAAAGTGCTGATACAAGACATTGATCAGTTAGAGGAAATCTCCGGTTCAGGACATGAGGGCATTTCTGAAACTTCTGAAGCACCCACCATTTTGGCTCAGAGGCCTTTAACCAGTGCAACACATCCCACGAGAACTTCAGATTCAGCCCATAGCAGAACAGCACAGAGCGACAATGACGGTCTTGTCTCTGCCTCCTACACCCTGTTATCAACGATCTTCAATACCAACACTCCCCTCACAAGTTCAGCTAGCACAAATGCTGCTGAAATCAGTCCAACGCATACCCACACAACATGGGGCACCGTGCAGGCGGCAACAACCAGCCAGAGTGCCACCAGACCACACTTATCCAATGACCACACAGCCCAAGAGATTTCAGGGAAGATGCTACCAACAATGGCAGACACAACTACAGCTGGAACCACAACCACCTTGACATTTATACCAGTTGAGGCCACAACTATTTTACCTGATGGGACAATACTGACCAGTCCGCAAATAGAGACAAAAACTTCTGTAACAACTTCACAGTTTGATGTTTATAAGACTACAGTTACACAAGCGCTCACCACACAAGGAAGAACAACTAGAGAGGGAGTTGTTACCACTTCTATGAGGATTCATGAAGAGCGAAAGCTGGAATCCATAACAAGCACAACTGAGAGCCAAAAGGTTAACTTCCCAATAGTAGGAGGTAAGCAAAGTTAAATCAAATCAATAGTGTCTGGATTACGGTAGTTTAATAGAAGTGATCAATCTAGAGTCAAACGATCTTGTCTTGAGTGGTCAATAGATGAGCGTCAAAGACAGCTTGATGGATGACTTTTTTAACACATCAAGTGTCAAAGCATTTGCATATTTTTCAACCCGATATCACTGGGAATGTGTAAAGATTCTGGTGGCGCCTCCATGCTTTTTTCATTGGAGATGTTATTGGGTTATCTGGAATATTTTAAAATAACTGGAGTGATTGTAGTCAAGTATGTAATCAGGTCAGGTTGAGGTCAGATCTTTAGAGGTGAATGCAAGAATGCATTAATATTGTTTTTGGATAGCATGTGCATCACTTCTGGATGAACGTGAGATTATGCTGGCCTATTTTGTTTCATTTAAGTAATCCTGCATTATAGGCTGTACATTCCTCTGACCTAAAAGGCTCTTTTCCTTTTGGTGATTACAATATTTTACAATATTAAAAGTTGATTATTAGTACAATATTCAGAAGAGTCAGCTATAGAGTAGAGCTGTGCAATATATCGAATTTTAGATAATATCCTGATTGTTGTCTTGAAGATATGCAAACATTGAATATCGAGTATATCGTTTGTGGTAAAAAGGCAACAAATTAAGAAAATGACATTGTAAATGTTCAAATAAAGCTAGATGGTGATATTTTTGTCCAGTGATCACTCATTGCAATGAGTGGTGTTGTAGTTGACCAAAATTTGTATCAGTTAGAAAGCCCATTGCAAACTTATTCTGAATTTTTTTGCATCAAAATCTTCTTTTGCTGTTTTTGTTTTGTTTTTTTGAGTCAGAGTTTTAGCATATCATTAAGGCACTGAGGCTAGTTTTGCTTTTAGTCGACTAATCGATTTGTAATACATGTCTTAAGTCAACCAAGAATGTCTGTAGTTAATCCAGTCAAGCCCAACTACTGTAATTAGTTTAAACACATGCTGGATGCTTGATTTGAAATAATATCGGTTGAATATCGTCATCGACATATGTCAAAAAATTATCGAGATATTCATTTTTGTCAATATCACCCAGTCCTACTTTAGAGTTAGGACTATTAGGACTTTTTTTATTATTATTATCTTGGAATGCAGCAATGTTTGTACAAGAATGTGATTGGATCATGTGGGGATTGCCTCTCCACATCTGGGAAATGCGTACTCCGTTATGACATTGAGGCAACACCTTGGTCTCCTTGACCCATCCCCAACTCTGCTGTAGGCCACTGTCTGCATGCTAAATGTCTGGAGCCTCCTTAAGACTATAGACACATTCATCATACACTATCAGAGGGTTAGAGGCTGTGCTACAAAATGATGAGTTGATTATATTTTGGTTGTTGGCTGCATTTATAATGGAAAAGTAAATCCAGATTGACAAGACTTGCATTGTAAGCATTTGGTTTCCAGCCAGCATATGCTAAATTTATATTGGAGATTTATGATACTGAAATCAATTAAACAAGGACTTAGGCATATGCACAATATTATTGCATTGCTACATTTGGTGTGTATTGTGCATGTTATAGCATATGGCTATGAAACAAAAAAATAATTAAATAAATACTATTCATATAAATACAATTCCTAATTTAGTGTGACCAGACATCCCTATTTACCTGGGGCCGTCCAGAATTTTAAAGTCCTAGCAAATGTGTTCAAAATCATTGGTTTGTCTCAGATTTTGTCTCAGACATGTCTCAGTTGTTACAGTTTTAGAACATTTCAATACTTAGCTGTAGTAAATGTTGTTGTTTTTTAGTCAAAATTCTGTCATACTGACTTACAAGTTAGTCATGAAAGAGAAGTAAATGACTGAGTGCACAATAATATACAGCTTTTACAATGATTTGATATTTTTACTTTTAACCCCCATCTGGGTGTGTCCCTGTATTTAATTTTGAGACTGGTCACCCTATATATTCTTCAGTCATCATATTTCAACTGTTTTATGCTGATAGACCCTGTCCACACAAAGCCAAGCTTGGAGGTTTTATCAAAAGTATTTTACCTAAGCCCATAAACCACATGAAGCAGGCGTTTCATTAGTCTGAAAATGTCCCAGAGTGCAAAAATGTCTAAACATTAGCCTCTCTGCAGTTACACAGTATCCATACCTTTGTTATCATTTTTTATGACATGATTGACGCAGTGCTTTGTCTAATCTGTCCAATTTTGACCTTTATTGCGTGTTTACAGCAGCATCTTCTCTTTTCGTTTTCAGAAAAAAAGTTGGTCTCAATCCCATTCGTTTTGAAGCTTTGTCATCATAGTCCAAGCCACTGAAGCATGAATTCACTTTCTGTGTTTCTTCTGTCTTAGATTGTTCATTCAGAATATTTGCCAAGATAGAAAAAAATCTGCTTATTTTCTGTTTACAATTAGCAACTTTTCTGCGCATGCTCAGTATCATTTGCCTGGACAATCCAGCCTCACCGCTGCACCAGCGGATGAGTCTGGTCGGCCCCCGAGTCAACTGGATTTCTAGATTTCAAAGCTCACAGACAACGTAGGGAACCAATCAGAGAAGAGCATAAAGGCTTCTAGTGCCGTAAGCTGTTGGGACTTCTCTCGCGCTGTCATTCCCCTTACCGGCTCGAGCCGACTGCACTGATCCATCTTGAACACGACTATTGACGCAATGTCTTTTTGGTAATTTAAAATGGCATTTACCGGTGAATGGAACAAACTCTCGGTTTTCCGGTGCGCCATGTTGTTTATCCTTCCGCCGCGCTGCCTAGATCCATGCGCGCTGCGCACAGCAGGGACGTTGTTAGCAAAAACCACGTGACTGAAATAAACTATTTTCATTGCACGGTACGATCTGGATTTCGAAGGAAACGCCCTTGGAGGGGAGGGCGACCAGACTGACATTTTCTCTGTGTAAAAATACAGAGAAATGTCATTCTGGATGCCAGGCAACAGTATCATGTCTTCCTCCAGTTCAGTGACTTTCTGTGTCAGTGCCACAGCGCCACACTCTAGTCATGTTAAAGGCTGTTTTTTTTTTCAAAATTATCTCCATTTTGTCTTTGTTTGGACAAGGCCTTTTTTGAAAAAGTCTTATTGTGCATTAGACTATTATTTTGACCAGTCGACTTCTTTTATTATTCTTAGTTGCTTAGCAGCTGTACTTGCAAGTAATTTACTCATTGCAGTTTAAGTCACCCCCAAATTTGAGATAGGAATGTACTAACTCAGATTAGTCCAACAAACCACTATCTTAATCCAATAAACAATAACTGCTCGCCTCAGCACCTGAAGCAGTGTATAAAGTGTTATATTTTGTTATCCCTTTTGTTGTGTCTGGTTCTGCATTCAGGTGTGCATCACAAAAGGGAAACGGTGGCTTGTCCTGGTGACTGTGAAGTGAGTTCAGCTACATGGCTGTGTATCAGTATTCTAAGCGCACACTCAGCAAAAACAGCACCCCTCCTTTGGGAACATGTGTGCGCCAGTTGCTCTTCATGGATGCTGAACATGCTTCCTAGTGCCATTTAGGAACCCCGAAACCCTCCTCCCTTCCTTGTTCCAATTGCATCCACAGTGCTAATGTTCCTGTACCAGCACAAATCTTGTATCTTGTAGATAGGCTACAGCTAAAGGCACAAGAAATCCTCTGAGGACTGATCTAAAACAGCAAATATTCAGAAAAATACTGGCAGCAACAAGAGTGACCTGTGGACCAGTATATTTATAGGCTATTGTGATTTTGAATCATTTTGAAACAAACAGGGATTCATGTATGGCAATGCTCTTGAGGATGGCATTTTGTAAAATCTGTGTGTGTAATGTTCTTGAGGGACAGAGGGCAGTACCATCTGGTTTGAGAAAAGGGATCACAGGCACAGTATGGAACAGAAACATATTGACTGAGATTAAAATAATGCTACATTTTACATAACCATTGGTGGTCAAATATACTACAGAAAATAAAGATAAATAAAATGTTCTTGGAAACTGTGAAAGGTCGCATCTTGACAACATGATTCGAAAATCAATTGAAGCAATTATGTAGATTTTTAGTCTTGTCTTTCTTTGGAAATACCGAAGTTTGTCAATTTTGATGATGAGTTTGTTTATTATAAATATGATGTCAACAAAATGTGATGTGATACAGTATGTCCGCTGCTTCCACTTTAGTTAGTGTGGTTCTTCAATAACTTCTTGGATCACATGTTGAAGTAACAATACTACTTCTTAAGATTTAACCCACTTTTATGCATTCTGTGCTAATCAGGAAACACTAAATCTGCAGTGTAGGGCTGGCGATTTAGCCAAAATCCTAATTGCGATTTTTCCAGGAAATATTGCGATTGCGATTTTTTTTGCGATTTTCTCCCACAGCATAAAGACAAGAGCAAAAGTAGCACAAAATCAACAGTTTATCATAAGAATTGTTACATTTTGCTAGAAATGTGCTTGTGACATTTTTGGCTAAATTATATCAACATGATTAATTAATTTGTTTATTGTGAAGTGGATAAAACTAGGCTATAACCAGCTTATAGCCTATGAACTTATGCAAATTCATTCACTGTTCATTTTGACTTAAGTTCAAATACGTGACACCTGTAACTTATATTTAATTCCAGAGCTACTCAGTATAAAATAGGCTTTCATATTCAAATTGAGTGTGTTCCCTTTAACATGACGCACGGCTCTCCTTTTTTTTTTTTTTTCTCTCTCTCCTTCTCCTCTCTGTCCCTACCACTCGCTCGCTCATCCCTCGCTCACAGACAGACAGAAGGCAGGACAGTTACCTGTCCCTGTCCACGCAGAGAACCGTAGTGCTCCAAGTTTGGAATTAAGTAGTTTATTATCGTTTGGCAGAGCGTCACTGCGGAACACTTGTTACAGCGCGGGCACAACGCGGTGGGATTTCGAAGTCAGAGGCACACGCACATACGCGCTTAAAGGCAAAGAGAAGCAATAGAAATACACTCGAAACAACTATTATGTCTATGTTTCGTGTCACTAATGAAGAGAGTTCGCAGAGAGAGTGGAGAAAAGAGAGAGAGAAGCAATACAGCGCAGGCTCCAGGCTCACCTCGTTCACCGCCGCTTTAAGCCTAAATCCTTTGCTGTTTTGACAAGAGCACAGTTTTACACCTATGAGCCTGGTATTGTCATTACATGTCGTCGATCTCATGAGCACACGAATTACAGAGAGAAAAGTGAAGCACAAGCACACGGAGGTGTCGAAGGAGCGTATTATGAGGCTGCAGACCGGAGGCGCTGCAGTCACACGGCCCGCACTTACACACGGCGCTTCAATTACTTCCAAAACAAAACGCACGTGCCAATAATCGCACATCTCTGCGATTAAATAATCGCATTTGTCATATCGCGATTTAATTGCAAATGCGATTAATTGCCCAGCCCTACTGCAGTGTAATCTGTCCATATATTGTTCCAGTAATTGGTCAGAACGAGGCAATTATAGGCTATTCTATGCAAAGATAGCGGCTGTGTCAGTGCTGAATGGCTAATAGATATTGACGTTTTTGCAATTGGTTTCAATTTTTTTAAGAGCAGTATTTTATGTGGTAAAAGACTAGTGAACGCGAACAATTTATTACCACTTTTGTTTTCATCCCATAGCTATCCCGCTTAGCTTCTAAGATCAGAAAAGATCGAACACTCTGTATTAGGGCTGGGCGATATTGACAAAAATGAATATCTCGATAATTTTTTGGCAAATCTCGATAACGATATTTGGACGATATTTTGTCAGTCCAACATAAATGTGTTAAAACCTGTGTTACACTGGGAAAACGACCTTAAATATTCAAATACGTTTAAAACTTATCCAATGACGTATTGTTTAATGTGATTTGAGCGTGTTTGACAATAAAGTAAAACAAGTAAATTTAGTTATTATGGAAAGAACACAAGATGCGAAAAATTTGATATTTTATACTTCAGGTTCAAACCAATAACAAATTTACACAAAAAATGTAAAATACTAATTCTAAGCACACATAGTCTGCTTGTTTCCATATTTAAGATGATATTTTTTTGTTTAATTATCAGGCAAATGTTTGTCAAATTTATCACAAAACAGCAGCAATCTCCCATCAACAAATTTAAATCAAAACTCAAATCAAATCAAACTTTATTTATAAAGCGCTTTTCATACAAACCATGTAACACAAAGTGCTTTACAGTGCATTAAAAACAATTTCAGATACCCCCCACCCCCATTTCAATCAATCCCATATTACAAGCTCATACCCCCACCCCTCATCCCCCGCACACAAAAACACACCCCCACCCTCACACACACACGGACACGCACACACTAAAATACATATTGCTAAGTTTGCCTACATACATTGGGCTGGGTACAGATGGACCAAAGGCAGCATCATCAGAGGAGCTGTCTGCACCAGGAGCAGAGTCACCTGCAGCCACAGGACACCAGCCCAGGGCCCAGAGAGGAGATGAGGTCAGGACCAAACCTCCAGGGCCCATGAGCCAGAGCCCAACAGCCACAGCCGAACACAGCTCCTGGTGCAGAGGCTCCTCAGAGGAAACACTGGAAAACCTAAAGGTGATAAGAAAAATTTAAATAAGTAAAAGATAAGAACTAAAATAATTCAGTCAGATAAAACTAATAATAAATGAACCAATAAATAAATATAATAAATAAATAATTACATGTAAAACAATAAATACTAATCAAAGGCTAAGCTAAAAAGATGGGTCTTGAGCCTGCTCTTAAAAACCTGAATGTTCTCTGCGGCCCTGAGGTCCTTCGGCAGACTGTTCCATAAACGGGGGCCGTAAAACTGGAAAGACGCCTCGCCGTGAGTGTGTGTCCTGACTTTGGGAATGACTAGGAGCCTGCTGCCGGAGGAGCGCAGAGTCCGCGAGGGTTCATAGGGTAAAAGCAGTTCTGAAAGATAAGAAGGCCCAAGACCATTAAGACACTTAAAAACCAGTAAAAGAACTTTAAAATCGATCCTAAAACACACAGGGAGCCAATGCAGCGATTTTAAAACCGGTGTAATGTGGTCCCGCCCCCTGGTCTTAGTCAGGACACGTGCTGCTGAATTTTGTAATAATTGTAAACCTGAAATAGACTTTTTGGGAAGACCAGAGAGCAGGGCATTACAATAGTCTATGCGACTGGAGATAAAAGCGTGCATCAGCGTCTCTGTGTTGGCCCGAGAGAGAATGGGACGGACTCTGGCAATGTTTCTAAGATGATAAAAACCTATTTTTGTGATATTTTTAATGGGAGGGATAAAAGTCAGCTCAGAGTCAAAAATAACGCCCAGGTTTCTTACTTGTGAGGATGGATTAAAAGATTGTGTTTGTGATTTGGTTAAAAGTTTCTCTCTCTGGCCCTCAGGACCGATGACTAAAACCTCAGTTTTGTCCTGGTTAAGCTGGAGAAAGTTTTCTGCCATCCAGGATTTGATGTCTAAAATGCAGCTAAAAAGAGCATCCATTGTCCTGTTTAATAAAGCTCTTTGAATTGCTTAATGCACAGATTCTGATACAGTATATTTATTTAAACTTGCCTTGTTTTTTGTGAATGAGCTCTTTTGTAGCATGTTTTTACTGCACGATATACTCGATATTCAATTTTTTGCATAAATCATAAATGCATCTTCAAACCAACATTCACGATAATATCTAAAATTCGATATATTGCACAGCTCTACTCTGTATGGTAAGGTCGTTACAGTGACAAGTGTAAACTGGTTTTCTTTAAGAAAATTACAAAATAGATTAGACATCTGGTTAAAGTCTGATATGAGATTTGGTTAGTGGTGTTTCAGTCAAATAGTTTGTTACAAAACACAGCAGGACTACTTATTTTTCCAAACAGTCACATAATAATAAAGGATACACTGCAAAAAAAGAATTTAACTTATAGACTTTATGTATTTTAACAGAGTTAAACATACTGATGCTTAGCATACACAATATGCTAAGTGGAAAATGGAACGACTCATTAGTGAAGCAACTAATTAACAATTACAATAATTTATGTATTTTTGATTAATCGATTTTTTGCTTATGACACAAAAAGTTGGTAAATGTGAAACATGTTTGAAATTTGATAATGTTTCTTGAATTCATAGTAGATATTGATTAACTGATTAGTTGTGATTAATTTATTACCTTGTTGCAACCCTAGCTCAAAGACATTAACACTAAATCTGGTTTGGTGAGCAAAACTATTGTTGAAAGATGCCACATGATTCTATAAGCAAGTTTAGATTATGAAACCATTTTTCAACGACATGCTTCCAATACCTAAAAGGTCAAAAAGCTCATGCATAATTGTGAATTCATTAGTAATATTACTTTGGGACACATAAACTTTAGAGCATTTTTATGTACACTTAATAGATATTGTAATTTAGCTCCTTGGGATATTCTCTCTCATTATTCTTCCCACAAGTCTCATAACACGCCAACTTGTTTTAATATTCATCCTTTAGCAATAAAGTCCCATGTGTCTGCATCCATCGCTTCATAACTCAGCCAGGTCCCTGTAGACTTGTTCACTTTATATCCTCCCACATTTTTCCAGGACATTACTCATTCATGATGCTGAGCCATTTTGTAAAGCACTTTGCAGACTCTAAAACCATTATTGGATTGTGCCTTCTTTTTATTTTTGGAAAATGAAAGAAGTCAGGTAGAGATTAATGTCAGTGTAATAAGGCCATCAAAGACAAAACTTGAGTATGGATGAATGACTATGAGTTAGTCTGCTGCGTGACATAACCGGGTTACGTTCTGTCTTCACAAGCTTAGAATGGGTTGAATGAATATACTGTGCCAATTTCTGTTTGTTACTCTGTTGAGATTTGAGTATATGGTTAAACTGCGTTTGTCTCTACAGAGTTGCCAGACGAAGAGCATCAGGCAGAAAACAAAGATGGAAACACAGAGGAGGAGATTCCAACAAGCACAAACCAATATGTGGACACAGGGTTAATGGACATTACTACGCCAACACCACGAGTTTTCACAATTGCACAAATGAGCACAGGTGAGTAAAAAGTTCAATGAGACCTATACTTGAGAGCACCAGTATGTGGCACTCACAATCTAAAAAGAATATGGTCATTTATGGTGAAAAAGGGACAAAGTACAAAAGGAATTTTAAATAGCAAAATAAATGAATAACAACAACAACAACAACAATAATGCAATATTTTTTATAAAATTTCCACTCTGATGTCCATCTCAAATGTGATTAATAATTGACACACCATTTTGTTGAATGCACATAACCTCAGGAGAACATAGAATGTAATCTCATCTACTAAAATGTCATGAATATATTAGGTCTCTTTGGCTGCAGTAATGCTCATTGAGATGCAATAATTACAAACTGAAGCACGTGTGGCCTAGTTCTCAGGACCACACATGTAACCCAAATTACTTGAGCCAGATTACATAGATATTGTCAAGTGAACTTTATAAATAGATCTGTCAAATGTGTTAACAAGCCCAAGGGGCGGTGGGCTTTGGGATGTGGAAAGATTAATGAAAATACTTCAGAGATTGCTGTCAACAAACACCCCAAGTGTGTTTTGCACAAGGTTAACAACTGTAAACACTGACAAGTCATGGTAACTGTCTGTATGCATGTAGTCATGAACAAATGTCTCCTGAGTGCTAATTCAAGGAGAAAAAGAGAAAAAAAAATGATGAGAAATGAATATTAATGAACTTGTGGCTGTTTCAATATTTGCGTGTTAGATCAGATGAATTGAATGACCAGCCTTGGAGAGAAGATATTGAACACTAATGCCCAAGGACAATTGTTGTAATTATTTGTTCATTATGACATTTTGACTTTTATATGTGGGGGGAAAGGACTACAGGTGGAAATAATCAGGATGCTAAATCTGGTGCAGCCACCTTTTTAATGTAACTGCACAATGTTCTTCACACAAATAAATAATACAAAACTAAACTACTTTAAGCAATATTGACCGTTATACCACATAATAACAAACTATTTAACTAGAGAAAATCATTGCAAAGACTTCATCCACATCATATAATCTGTCAATTTAAGCGATAGAATATTCTGAAGAACCACTGAATTTCTGCAACGGAAAAAAACACAAAAACAATTTTTAAAATATGATTACTTTGTAATGTCTTACATATTTATGTGCAAAACTAGTGTCCTTTGCATGAGGCACAGTTTCCTACAGGAATGTGTCAGCTGACTGGGCAGCGTACAGTGGAACGCAGTGATTTAATGTGTTGGTGTACAACAGAAAACATCTTCTCATACCAAAGCTGTCTCGAGCTGTTCTGCTTTGCCTGCAGCTCACAAATATTTCCTTCCCTCACCAGTGGAACAGTGAAATGCTTAAGCCAATCGTGTTACCTTTGTGTCTAATTGATCTCAGTGAACATGCTGCAGAGCAAAACAACTACTGTAAAATAGCTGGGAGTACAGCTAAAAAAGGACTTTCCTTGGAACGTTACCCCAGGATGCCGATCAGGATGCTTGCTTCTGTTTGTATTCACAGTACACTGCTATAATTGAATCTTTAAACTTTAAACAGAATCTTTAAACAGAGTAAACAGTGCTTCCCAACTGTAACTGAAAAATAAATTGTTGTATTTATGTTGATAAAAGGTAAAGCTGACATACAGTCAAAACAGCTGAGTTGTACTTAAAATCAGTTGCCTTGGTGTTATTTTTCCTTTAGTTTGACATTTTCAAGGCAGTTTGTTATTTTGAAGCAGTTAAGGCAGCCCTGGGATCAAAACAAATGCTAATTGTTCTTTTTTGTACTATCAATACTAAAAAATCTGCTAAAACAGCTCATGTGCTGCACTCAAAAAGCTGATGGACACTTGGAAATTTGCTTGCACAGAAAATCAATGTCACTATTCGCACGGCATATTGTTTTTCTAGTCAATTACCCCACAACGTCTGAGGGTTTTTTTTCCACTGGCATTCGCAGGGGGCTATACGATGTCTGTAATTTTCTTTTTTACAGACTTTTCGGAAATGGCGACAGATGATTTATGGCAACAGCCTTTTACTTAATTCGTTAAATTAGCGTGTTTTCGGTTTGTTTTAACGTGAATTCGCGTAACTTACCTGGGCAGTGGCACCGAATGGCTCCTCTCATTGTGTTGAGTCCGTCGTGGTTCAGAATCACATCCACACGATCAGATTTCTTATGGAACAGCGTAGATTCTCTCTTTGAATTCATTTAGGTGATAAAGCCCCTCCATCTAAACTTTTCAGCGTTCTGTCCAAACCACCAAACCACTGACCGGTCTAACTTTCCCCCAAACATCCATCTTCTCGACCTTCTGTTGCTGCGACAACGGGGTTGTACTTCCGGGTCACAGATTTATTTATTTTTTTAATCTTAGAAAAAACTTGACAAATTCATTTGAAAATGATCCGTAAGAATACTAATACTAATTTAGTTCAAATCTGAAGGTAAAATAATCCGCAGTCATTCAGTTTAATCATTTATAAACCGTTCAAGTTATTCTAGTGCACGGCACTAGAGTTTGGTGAAATTTTGCAGACATTTTTACAGACATGGGCGATTCGAAAGAGATTACAAACTCAGACGACGTTTGTAAATTACAATTTACCCCAAGGTAAATATTATGTCGTGTGAATAGAAAAATATAGCCTATTCATACACAGCTTACTTTTATGCATTGCTGTTGACTGACCTATCTTATGCAGGATTACTGGATTAGCACACAATGGGAAATACAGTAAATGTCCAATAGTCAAAGAGTACTCTCTGCTCCAACAAATGTCTGACTTTTAAAATAACAAACCCACCTATAGGAGTTTCCCTTGTTAATAATGTGTTAAGGGATGAATAAAACAAAAGAGCCGTGACAGGGACAGGGTGGGATAGGAAGGGACACAACTATTAAAAATACATTTCAAAAGAACCTAAAAGAAATCCTTACCACATGAAATACTCTTTTAAATTTTATGAAGGAAATATATTTAAGTATGCAGACAGCATAGGGATGATTTTGTGGGTATTTGTAGCTATGTTTTCTCATCTAAAATTTCTAATGTCACAATTTATACTAACAGTTATGAGAAGTTTTTCTGATCTACACGTATGTTTTATGAAAGTTCCCATGTGTGGGTGTCAAACTCATTTGTTCTCTGTTCTGCAACATAATATTACACATTTGTGTCTACACACACACTATGATCAATTTTAAGTAAATCTCAATTCATTGTTTAAATCACTGAGGTCGGCTGCATTAGACCCAGCGAGACCTTCTTTATGTGGTGGAAAGACAGTGGCATTGCGGGTCTTATGGAAAAGAACTGACTCATTTTGATGGTGTGAAGCTGTGGTGCAGATTACTTTTCCAAGCATGAAGTATATGGTCACTCCCTGGAGTTCAAAGCTGAACCACTTTGAAAACAGAAATTTCCTCTCCAGCTTTAAGACATGTCCAAGACAATCATAATTAAATTGGACGTGCATGGAAACTCCAGATGGCTTACGTAATCCTAGAGAGAAACAGGCTTTGTGGTGGTGTAGTGGCCTTATAATATGACACAATCCCTGCTGTTACTGAGTCCAGACCACTTCAAGTTTTCTCCTTCTTACAGGCTTTCAAGGATTAACACAACAACACGTCTAAAAGGCAGGCAATGTATTTTCCTTAGCATGTCTAAAGAACGAAGCCAAAGGGTGTTGAAAGCCAGTGTACTCTTTGTGCCAGTCCCAAGCCAAAAGAGGCAAATCACTGCACACTCGGTAGATTATCTGCTATGGCAACCTTTGTGGGAAAACAGAAAATCACTGCATTTCCAGGGTGAAATAATACAATGTGGTCATTCAAACAATGTCTTTTTCTTTTGTTTTTCCAGAGATTCCCCATGCCCCAGCATATACAGATTGGATAAGTGATGCTACATTTCTTCCAGACTGCAACCAGGAACGAAGTGGCATCTGCAACACCTCAGATACCTGGGAGGCCATAACCTCTGTAGAATTTGTACCAACACAAAATAACTCTTTTGCCATTAACAAATCAAACAGCCTCTTTCTGATCCCCATTTCGCCCCTGCTAGTGCCTCAATACACAGACTGGAACAGTGCTATGAGAGCCTGGGGTCTAGCCTGGGAGGTGCATGTGTATGGATTGGGCTGTGTTTTTGCTATGCTTACACTAGCTTCGGCTCTCAACCTGCTTTGTTTGCCTCTTCGATGCCCGTCAGGGTGTGGATACTTTGCTCTGGTTAGCCTCTTCTTGCTTGCAGCTGGATGCACCAGGGCCTTCTCTCTCCTGTATGATGCCTATGGTCACCTGGATCGCCTATCATCCACGGAGGCCTACCTGATGCTGTTTGAAGCGCCCTTTCCATGCTTTACAGCAGCATTTGGTCTGGTGTTTCTTCTTCTTTCCATGCGCTCACGAATGCAGCTCTCCTACTCAGCCTTTCAGAGACCCTGCTTCCTGGCCTGCATGGTTACGCTACACTTTGCTGCTGCATTTGGCCCTGAGACTCTCCTTAAATTTTACCAGCACAAACAAACCCTTTGCCTCTTTTTTACACTGGTTTCACGAGGGGCGTTTGTAGCTCTTGCAGCCTTTCTTTCCACAGCCTATTTTGTATTCTACATTTATGTTAGAGCTGATTCAAAACACATTTACCACCTGAACAACACATCTCCCACACCTGCAGAGCGATATAACCGCTGCCCTTTTGCTGAAAGTCGTGATTGGGATCGTGCTGCTGTTACTGTTTGCCTCTCAGCTTTATTTTCTTTAGCATGTGCAGGACTGCAGTTGTATGCCATGCTTAATGCTATGGGTGTGGCAGGTGGGGACAGCATGTTTCACCCATGGTCCTGGTGGACGTTTCAGTTCAGCTGTCGACTATGTGAACTTGGGATATGTCTTACTTTAGCCTTTGTAGTTGCACAGCCTGTTTACTGTTCAGATCACCTACCAGCTGCTGGGAGCTGCTGGACTGAACTGCTTGCCTCCAAATCTCCAATCCTACCTGGGACGTACCAGTGGTCCCTGAGCCAGCAGGAAAAACTGGCCATTGTAGACACAGTGGGCCTGGGGGAGACGGAGAGCCTCCCTCTTTATACACTCATGGACGACAGATTTGCAAACAGCCTAAATGGCATTGACCTTCTGTACCACAGTAACCGAGCCTTGGCCTACCGCGATCTGGAGCTGAACTTGCACAGCTCATTAAAGTCAGAGGATTTAGGAGGTGGTGAGCCTTCAGGAGGTTCTTCTTTCACTAGTGACTCCACTGCAGACCTTCGTCCACCATCACCCATCAACCTGCGCCGCAGTATTGACGAAGCATTGTTTAGTGAGGCCCTGTTTCCCATGAGCATCTTTAGCCCCAGGCCCATCCGCTGCAGTGACCAGTCTATCAGTGACAGGTCTGCATTGACCTGTAATGGCTTCAGTGATCCTCTCAGAGCAGACCCTGGCCTATACAGAACCTCCTCCTGTGTGGAGATAGCTGCTAAACAGACAACAGAGGATAAATCTCAAGAAGAAACTGTTATGACTTTCGTACAGTCTTCATCTCTAGCGTCCACTTCCAGTATTTCGTCTCCTGAACATTGGGGGCGTAGCTCATCATCCTGTTCTCCTCTCTGTGGATCTCCTGTTCACTTGCCCCGAAACCCAGACAAACATCCTCAATGGTCTGACCCAGAAAGAAACTCCACTACCATGGACTGTGCTTCTGATCCACAGAGGCACTACCAAGCATTAGGAGCAGCTTCACAGGAATGTCTACATTTTTCGTCTGAGGCTGACAGATGTGTGCAGGAGGAGTTCATCAGTGTCTGCAAACAAATCGATGCTTTGAGCATTTGCAGTGAGACTATTGATTTATAAAGTACAAGCTGGTCAAACCAGGGTTACAGTGTAGAGTGAAATGATGAGAACTGGGTGCCATAATTTGAGTGTATTTACAAGGTAAAACATCTGTATCTTTATAACTATGGTTCTTTGAATACTGGATGAAATAGAACCAGTGGTTTTAAGAATGTGTGCAATTACTGTAGACTTATGTTTGGTGTGGAAAAAGTTCTTTTTTTTTTTTTTTTTGTTTGTTTGTTTTTATTGTCAACAGTTACCATCTATGAAAACTCATGAATGACTCATGTTGTTGTGTCAATTGCCAATTAAGTGCCAAGAATCTCAAAAGCCAAATAGTAATTTTCCATGTTTTTTTTTTTGTAATATTTGCGGACATTTAAACATTCCAGTAGACTTGAGTGAAACTGCACTGCTGTACAGGCCTTCTCAGAGCTGCTCGCTGAGTAGGCACTTTCACACTGTATAGTACTAGTACATTCCAAATGCTCATTTAATGTGTTGTGGTACCGTGGCGCCCTCTGCTGGTCAAAACGTGCTACCTATCCAGATAACTGCTCGTTTTACCAAGAAAGAACAGCTCCACAAGTGGTTAACGCCACACAGCCCACACATGCCAGCCTTAAGTAGATATCTTTAACACAACAACTATGTCTAGCATATGGAGTTAGCCTCTTGTGGATCAGACGCATAACCAGTCTAATTTATTTATGTTCAAACATAACTTAAAGAGGTTAATAAAACAGTTACAGCACTGTACATGGACTTCATCATTGTACACCTTAGTCATTGATACGTTAAATTAAGACAAAGTAGACAATAGTCAAATTTATTTATTCATTGTGGTACAGCAAAAGCAGGTTTCTTGTGTTTTAAATATCCTGAAAATATTGAGTGTCCATCTAAAAAGTTGTTATTGACTGTCCAAGCCACCAGTGTGTCCGGCACCTGAGGGTGTATTGCAATACACTGAAGCTGAAAACATGAAAATACAATAATATGTAAACATATCTTACAAATCACTATATTTGTGCTTTTTAGATGGACTACTAGTACACAGTGGATACAAAGAACATGTAACAGATTACAATCCTGTATTCTCTCTAAAGGTGGGTAAACTGAAAATGCAACAGGTCAATCACAGAGCAAATGTTTTACATGTACAAGTTTACAAAACTGCAACAAAAACTGTTAGTACTCTGTCATGTAAATGTATAGGTCAAATACATGGGAATTACTACTAGACTGCAAAAGGGCAAACTGGTGTCAAAAATGCTCTCTTCTAGACAAGAAAATTGAATTTTAAAAATAACTAGATTTAAAAGGTAAAAACACGAAAGGGCTTCAACACTAAATGCATTTGTGAAGCTGTAGTGCACAATCTTTCCATTTTAATTTGAAAGCATACATAGATTATAAAACAAGTCTTCACTGTCAGTTCAGTAAATATGAAGGAAAAAAGCAACTTTTTGTGGCAATTTTGGTTGATAGTTATAAAAGTTTGAAAGAAAGTGTATATACACTTGGCAGTATGTATGCAATAACAATACAGCTGAATATAAATACAGCCAGTGCTTGGCTTTGTGAGAAAAAAAACCATGCATATCAAATTTTTTCATACTCAAAGGCCCCTGGAATATACAAGTTCAATGTGTCATCCATGATTATTTAAAACATAGAGTTGACCATTTGGTCACTTCCTGCTAAACACAAAATAGTCAGAAATGGGATGTATATTTGGGGATGTATATTTGGCTCAAGACGTCACTGAGGGGGAAATGGCTACAATGGCAAACACTGTGGTTCTGTGTGGAACCTCTAACCAAATAATACTGTCAGAGCCAGTATCTTGTACCTCAGGAGTCATAAAAAGTAAACAATAAACAAAGGAATGAAGCTGACACTTGCAACAAGAAACTTGAATCTGAAATAACTTAGTTTGCAAAATAAGAACATTAAAAAAACATGGCCGCCACAAACACTTCTAAGATCAAGTTGTGGAAAGGCTTCAACAATGATACTGATTGTTACACAGATTTTATGAAAGTCCCAATGTTAACTACAAAAGGCAAACACAAGAAAGGACACCTCGGACTTCACTACTATACATTCACATTTGCTCTCTTCAATCAAAGCCTACGTAATTGGGATTAGCTGCATACTCAAGACACAGTTAGTGTGAAGACCCTGATTCACCGCAGAATGATGTTCAAGAGTTTAGCCCTCAGTCCAGATGGTTCCCCCTTCCTTTCAAAGCAGCTGGTTCAGGGACCGTATTATTTGTTATGAAGTTTGGGGCGGCAAGGCTTGAATAGCAGGTGGTGAGTACAGAACTTTTGGTCACGTTTGAACTAGGCAAGTAGCACATATATAATTACGCACTCAACTCATTCAATAAAGTCGCTTTTCAAAACTGTTGGAGGGAAAAGAAAAAAAAAGTTACATTTAATGTTTGGGATGACACAATTGAGGAGTCAAAAATGTTAGAAATCAAATTTATTTTAGAACTTACGAATGTAAACCATGAACTCCACCCTCCATTTGTGCAGACATGGTTCGTTTTTCAAACTTAAGTTCTCCCGAGTACATCATTGACCTAGGAACATTTAAATAATATAAAATATTTAGTGTGATTGCATTAGTTGCATTTTGAAATGCATAAAACATATGCTTACCGAAGAACAGAGAGACTTTTGGCTCCGATATCCTGACAGCCATGCTGGATACCAGCAATTAGGTAAGGGACAAACTTGTGGATGGATCCTTTGTCCTGGACTGAGCCTGACACACCCTGGGCCACCTTTACTTTATCTCCCTCACTGCAGAACAAGAATAAAAATTACTTTATGGCAAGCGAAACATCCTGACTTACACTTTAAACAAACCTAAAATAGCGTTTTTGACTGCTTGCATTCTTCTCCATTGCATCCAGCGAGCCCATACCACGGTATTTTTTTAGCCTTACACCATCGGAAAAGAAGTATTCTCCTGGGGCCTCAGTGGTTGCCGCCAGCAACGAACCCATCATCACTATGAAATAAGATGGCTTTTACTTCACCAAAGTCATCTTTTTGTGTTATATCAACCGGTATCAAACTAAATTTATAATGGGGGGAATAACCTTACCTGTTGATGCTCCCAGAGACAAAGCCTTTATCACATGTCCCACAGTTTGAATGCCACCATCAGCAATAACTGGCACACCAAAGCGACGGGCATACTCTGCTACCTTGTAGACAGATGTTCCCTGGGGCCTGCCACACGCCATGACTGCAAGATACAACACGCTCATAGTAGGATGAGGAGTAAACAAAAGCAGTTCATTTTAACCAATCAAACTTTAGTGTTCATAAACTGTGTAAATTTGACCCGATTAAAAACAGCTAAGACTAAATCAACAAAGGAGGTCAGCCTTTAAAATTACCATATCAAACAGTGTTTTGCACTACTAAAACAGACAAATCTGCGCTTACAGATTACAATAGCCTAAATTAGAATAAAAAAAATGCCTTTTTTACTAAAACAGAATTGGTATTACAGTCGTTAGTCGTAACTTGATTATGTTCCATTCCAAATATTAGTTAATACCTTCTTGAGTGATGCAGATTGAACCACAGCCCATTCCGACTCTCAGAGCGTCCACACCAGCATCAATCAGATTCTTGGCCTGAGCGGCGGTGACCACTATGACCCACAAGAACAAATCAAGGTCAGGTTGTACAAAATGATCTAAAAATGTTATTATGTTCAAGCTAATGGGGTGGGAAATGTACAGGTATATCACTATGTTATTACGATGTGATTTAAATCATTCAAAACTATTCACAACTCTTCCTCAAAATAACTTACCATTTCCACCAACGACTTGCAGCTCTGGATACTTCTGCTTAATATAATTGATTATGTTGATCTGATATACTGAGTTGCCTTGGGAAGAATCCTTAAAACAAAATAAATTATTATTAAATTAAAAAAAAAAAAAAAAGCAAATAAAGATGCTGTCATGAAAGCAGAAGTGACTTACCAGAACAACAACATCAACTCCAGCTTGCACCAGCAGGTCCAGTCTGTATTTGTCATCCTCCCTGGTGCCGATAGCAGCACCACACAGCAGCTGTTTGCGAGAATCTTTGGAAGCAAGAGGGTAGTCCCTGTTCTTTTTGAGATCAGTTCTTGCGATGATGGCAACCAGTTCATCATTGTCATTTACAATAGGAAGTTTGCCTGTTTGAAAAAAGATTTAACATATAATATATGAGATTAAAAAAGCACAAAATACTAAATCTAGGTTGAAGGGTAATTGTGCTTTTGGCAAAAACCTTTTTTGCTGCGCTGTAATATATCATTAGCCTCTTTGAGTGTGACACCAGCTGGAGCAACCACCAATTCTTCCCTCTTCGTCATGGCCTGCAAAATTAACAAATGATTTATGTAGACAGTGCACATACTATAAAATGACAAAACTAATGTTTAATATACACCTCCTCCAGCGGTCTACTGTGCTCCTTCTCAGTGAGGAAGTCGATGTCTCTTGAGGTGACAATGCCCATAAGTTTGCTGCCCATTTTGCCGGTCTCTGTGACTGGAATCCCAGAGAAACCGTGTCGAACTTTGGCCTCAAACACATCCCCAACAGTGTGTCTTGGACTCATCACAACTGGATCTGTGATGAATCCCTGCTCAAACCGCTGACCACACAAAAAGAAAACAATCAAATATTGCAGCCTAGTTACAGAAAATTTCAGTTTGTTTTAAAAAGTAGTTACCTTTACTTTTCTGACTTCATTAGCTTGAAATTCCGGAGTGCAGTTGTGATGAATGATGCCAATGCCGCCCATTAACTAAAACGAAGAACAATCCAGTTACTCGTTACAACATTATGACATCTTTAAGAGAATGTTAAGTTACTTACTGCCATAGCAATAGCCATAGCGGACTCTGTAACTGTGTCCATGGGTGAAGAGATGAGAGGGGTCTTTAGTGTGATCTTCTTAGTCAGTGCAGATGTAAGATCCTGGATAAAATGGTTTGATTTAAGCGATTTTTCTAGTAATACATTAAATAGTATATTGCAATTCATTTTGCATCCACCAGGGGCAACCAAATCTTCTATATTTAGTGCAGCATGTTTTCTATTCCATTCTTGCTCAACTAAAACTTTTCCTTTACATTTTATAGAATTGTGTACACGCAATTCATTATAAAAACATAGAATGCCTGAAAATGTCAAACAGCAACATCTACATTTTTTCAATAAAAATCAAATAAGTGAGAGAAAAGACAAGGTGGCAAACAAAGCCTGATACAAATGTTTTCACCAGCTCTCACAACAATCTGTAGTTTATAGAGTTCAGTGTGTAAATAATTACATTCTTTGCACATGGGAAACCAAAAGAAAATGTGTTAAGATGACAAAATCTAGACGTCTTATCAAAGACAGACATAAACTACAAGTTTGTGCAGTACTTTTCTCAAGAGTTCCCTGTAAAAAAAGAAGTCTTAAGTCTTGGTCCCACAACTCATTTTAAGGTGTAATCCTCACCCACATGTTAAATTCCACTGAGGGTTCAGAAAATACTCAAAGACATCACAAGTCAATACTATTTGCCACAACAGCACTGCTCTGTGTGATTATTCTGTAGAGCATTGCACTGTATGAATACATGCAAGAACAAGAAAAGACTACAATGAATGCTGTGACTGAATCCAGAATCAAGTTGGCAAAACTGCTCCCAAAAATCATAGTGCGGGGTTATTAACCTTGTGCCAAGTTGAGAACAACAAAGACTTCTTGCAGAGACTAAAAAAAATCAATTAGTAAAAGAAAGAAGAGAGTTAATCTCCTGTGAAAGAGTGATCTGTCTGGGAAACTTTGCACTGAACCAGACAAAGACGTAAACATTTGAGGAGGAAAGTCGTCTGTGGGTTACCACAAGAAGGCAGAAATAGCTCCAAACCAGGAGAAATGCCAGTTCAACATATAATTTTAAAAAATAGTTGCGAAAGACAACAACATTAACTTAAGTTGTTACATTCCTGAATACTTTCCATTTTCAAGTTTTACTCACCACTTCATCTGAGGTAAAGTCAATAAAGCCAGGTAAGATCAGGAAATCACTGAAAAACAAAATAAAAAACTTAGACTATTTATGAATAAACAAACACGTTACAAACAACATAAAGGTATTAACTGAACTACACAGCAGTGATGTGTAATTTGACACAGCATGTATGTGCTTGTTTTAAAACAAGTAAGACTGCATACTTGCTGCAATACATTCATATAATTTATTTACATGAAGGGAGTTCGAAAAATGGTGTTGACTAAATACTGGGACATAAGAGTCTTTCAGTCACGTGTAACTGTTTTTTTGGAAATCATGTATTAGATCTTAACATGAGTTGTTTAAAATCATAAATTACTTTCAGACAAGAAAGGCAATGAACTGAGAAATTATTTTCATAGACATTTACCAGGACATTATGTTTTTCCATTTCTCATGTCTGGAAATAGGCAAATTATTGTTCACGCTTTCCATGTGGGAAGCCTGGGTGGGTAAATATTATTGTGTGATTATTTACTGAAGATGAAAATGTAGGAGTTTCTTTTTATAGCCTAAATGCCCACAGACATCAATATTGTAACCCAAAAATGTAGGCATCTGCTAGCATTTAGCAGCAACCACAAACCTCAGCTGTAGTACACCAGCCTACGCCTACTCAGCCAATGCTCTGTTAAACCAGCGCAATGGATCCCAGTGGTCTGAATTTGACTGTTAAATGCAGACAAAGGCTCACACAGAAAAACAAATTCAAACTAAAACCACGTAGACCATTCAATAGGGTTTTTAAATTACAAATAAGTGAAGCAAGCTACAAATCTGTGTTACACTTCACTTCAAAGGAAGCAATGGATTAACAAGCTTAACCAGATTTTAAAAAAGAAAAAAACAACTGCCAGCAGATGCTTGACACAGAGCCAAGTTTGCCATTTAGTTCAGTCTAATACTGTCTAGTAATTATCAATTACAAGTAATGGGTCTCAAAATAACTGAAAATCCACAAACAAACCAGATCCTGCATTAGTGCTGCAATGTTTGTTTGTTTTTTAAGGAAAAATTGTCCAATTGAAATCATGAACATTTGAAACTGTTATTGCAAACAATAATGATTAGGAAGAAAAAATATATTTCTAATGTATAACTACAGCTGTCAAGGTAGTGGTCAATCCACAGTACACTAATAAAAAGTGAAGTTTTTAGAAGCTAAAGTTTTTCTGACCCCAGCAAAAAAAATAAATACAAATCAGAACACAGTAAGTTAAAGAACTAGCATCTAGCACTGTTTTTATTCAAGATTTAGTTTTACAGCTCATGTATTAGGTCACATCGCTTCTCAAGACTCAACCAAAGATTCTTGGTCGATCACTGGAAGTCATCAGTGTTGTTGCTTTCTTTTTGTTGGGTTTTTGCCCCAACACTCTCACTTGGATCCTATTCCAGTTTGTTGTCCTTCCATTACAGTCATGAACACCTTTAAGTGATTACTTTATGACTTGCTGGTGGAGTGGTCATTGCCCACTTGGAGAACACTTTTTTTCTAATTTGCTCTAATTTCTTATTGTGTAATGGCCTTCTTTGAGATCTAATGGCCTACTTGACTTTGGCTGGGAGGCTTTACTACTTGTTGGTAATCAAGGCTGGGTTGAGCCAGTGAAACTGAACCCAGTTCTCCAATTCTCAAACTTTGAATCCCAAATTAACTCTTCGACTCACCTGATAACAATTGACTGAACATGTGCTGAACTTTAACTTTGGTCATGATGTATTTTATTAAGAATACATCATGACCAAAGTGCAAGATTGGGCCATGAACAAATTGAAGGATCAATTGAATAAATGTTAGCAATTTTGGATATGCAGAAAGAACGTCACAACTGACTAATCAGATTTTATACACTTAGTGAGACTGAAAAGAGTTCATAATTAGTTACTAAAGCTGTACATTAGTGGGGACTCTACACAAAACAGTTAGTAGTAGCTCTAGTAGTTTTCAATCAAAGAGTGCAAGCTTTCATGTTAAGAACATACAATCAATTACGATTAGTAAAGCTACATAAAGCATTTCAGAGGAAATTTCAATCTTATGATTCTGATAAATTAAAAACCACCATTAACTTTCATGCACATATCTGTAGCATAATTTATTCCAACTTATCTCTGTACTTCTAATTAACATTTAGGGGGAGATTTAATGCTTTTTTCATACAATGTATTTATAAACAGACAATTAGCCGTGCACTGTTCTGCAGACAGCCATTTTACTCACTTGTAAGTCAAACCATCTCCTTTAGAGCATAGCTCTTCAGCCGTATGACCATCCGAGACAACACACTGTTGGTCAGATCTGCTGGTTCAAAATGTGTTGGCCATTATAAAGTGCCCATGTGGAATTGTACTCATCATTTAGAGTTTGTTTTATTAGGACTACTATATTAATAATTTATTGCATTACTATACTGGAAAAATGAAATTCTCACGGCCGGTCATCCAGGAATTGAATACCGTACTTTGCTTTTGATCATCAACTCATTAGAAACTCAATTGGAGTGGATGTTCAAAAACTGAATTAGGGAGACTGTAAAACAACGTCTGTTTGTTGGCACAAGGACACCATCTGAAGTTAGACTTATTGCAAGTGCATGACAACAGTAGCAAGTAAAATGAACAGTGCTAAAATTACCTACAGTTGATGGAATGGAATCTTTATGACCAATGTAGATGGGTTTTCTACATCTAATGAGATTTAATTAATTGAGACTAATTGACTAATTGAGATTTTTATAAAGACAAAAATATTCAAAAATAAAAACAGTAACAATAATGTGAAACAACAAAAAATTTAGGGAGAATTTAGATGGACCTGTAAAAGGGCAGGTTAGTCCTGTTAGCCTCAGTTCCTGGTGTTTTGAATCTGTTGTTTGTCATTTGGGGTCACTTCTGGTATTTCTTTGGGAAAGACTAAAGAATAGAATAAAGTTGCCTACTTTCTATTGTACACAGGTTCATTCTACTATAAAAAGAACGACAGGCGTTGCTAAGCAAAGTAGGTCAATGCATCTGACCAAACATCATGCCGACTGTGAGAATTAAAGCAAATTTGAAAACTTCACAAGTAAAAGAGCTTACTTGTAGGTGAGACCATCTCCAATAGAGAAAAGCTGCTGTGCTGACAGTCCATCTTCAGGAACATATCCTGTCCCACCACTGATTAAGTAATCGGCCATGCTGTCGAAAAAATGAAAAGTTACTTAATTATGGGCACAAGTACAACCTTCTCATTTTCCGCCATGGTCAGAGAATGTTTTGCAAAACACTTGTCTAATCATCAACTTGGAGGCAGTATTTGACCTTCTTATAAAGCAGACACAAGCACAGCAACATCAACATCCTTACCCAGACAAGAAGCTGTGCGCATGCGTGGTCGGCAAAAAAAATAACAATAATAATAATAATAAATAAATAATAATAATAAAATACATATACAATACATATATATATACCCAAAGAATGTGAATTTAAATTAACATGAACAAACAAAAGCAAGTCGATTCTAGGCATAAATAAAAATAAGCCGTTACGTCAGAGCGTAAAGACTTGGCCAAGTGACCCATTAACACGAAGCGCTGATTTTAAGGATTTAATTATTTTACAATACAGTTTAGAATAAATATTAGTCAAATTGGTAAGTATTTCTGAAGCATATGAACTAGCCTTTCAGACCTGGGATACGTCAGTCAATGATTTGTTAGCATTTCGCATCTGTCAAAGAAACCAGTTAATCTAAGGCTTCAAAATCGTGCAAAGATAGTTTGATTTTTACAATGATCAAACAGCGACATTGTATACGCTTGGCACGCGCTGAAATGCGTATGTGGTTAAATCTGACAACGTAGAATTATATGCCGCTATCAGACTGTCGGTAAACTTTATACATTTAACGATGGTCTACGATTTAAACATTTACACCAAACAACAGCTTAATGTCTCTACCTGCATACTGAAAACACTATCCAGCAGCTAAGAGTTAAAATAAAAGGACCCAATTTCCTGCTCTTACATCGGAGGAGACATGTGCAAGATACGCGTTAGCATTTAGCATTAGCATCAACGTATCCATCCATGAACGTAACTTGGCACAAAGGCACTGCCAGATCAGCCAAGCCACACTTTCTTTTGGAATTATTCAGGTGAGAGTTTTGGACAACCATTCATTTTATAAACTAGTGTACTTGTAAAACATATCTTCTTTATGGAGCTAGCTTGAGAACTGACTGATGCTGCCCACGTTGCTCATAATAAACTTCCCATAATAAAGAAAGGACTATGTAAGCAGCCAGCGACATATTACTCGTTGAGATTACCTCAAAAAACGCGCAAGATGTGAACGTGATAGTTCCTGGCTCCAACTTGTCAAAAGTACTCTTCGCCAGTGTTGAATGAAATGAATTTGCGCCCGCAGAGTCTCGAAGTGTGTTATGTACCAGCAGCAACGCGTCACGTCCCTCCACGAGAGGCGTGTTTACCACCACATGGTCTACCATAACCTCCATATCCAATGTAATTTACACTATTATAGAAACTACACATCAGTAGTGCGTGTCTGCTTTTTTATTTGAAGACACTATTTTATAAGTCACCAGAGAAAATGTTTTTACAAACTTGCATAGATATGCTAATGGTTCACTGCAATCTTATAGAAGTGTATGGAAATTCAACGCACATGCCTTTTAAAGTCATCATCAATATCAATATATCAATGCTAATTTTCTTTCTTCTGTAGAACCATAAGATCTGTGGAACTGCAACTCATGCGTGTAGGTAGGCTATAATGATTATTTTTGCTGTGGTCAGTCTTATATCTTTTAATGCTGCATCTATTTAATTCAGGGTATGTTTTTCATGTCTTTCATATCTAAGTGGGTCACTGCACATCTGGATTGGTAGTTCTGATATGTAGTTTTTTAAATCTATGGTATATAAGTTTTAGGTTTAATTGTATTACTTAAGCATATCTTTTTTTTTTTTGTCTTTACTCTGCAATTAACAACTTTATAATGCACAAAGTGTATTTTGCATGTGCGGACAAGAAATCTGATCCTACATAAACTCACACATTTACATTTGCAGCCCAGATTTGCAAACAGTGTAAGTCACTCTTAATACAAGTCCTTTATAAAACATACAGGGCATCTATAAAATGTAATTTATTACAATTTGAAACATTTACCTCTCGGGGCCTAAACCAGCCTGGTATCGGTTGGCACTATATCGACGTGCAGCACTTTCATGTCCAAGCCCATGAAGAGATTGACGAACAAAATGCTCTCTGTGAGTATCAGCTACAATTCTTGTGTAGTCTGCATCTGAGATGGTTCTTGCTCCGTTTGGGCCTTGTTCTTCCATCACCAAGAACTTCAGTTCCAGTAGTCTTTGCTTTCTTGAGTCCTGCTGTGTCAACACTGACTTGTTTTGTTTTCAAAACAAAGTTTTGAAAATAGCCTATAAGTGAACAATCAGCTAAAAAAAATATAAATTTAAATGGCAGCCTAGTCCAAAAATAAATACATTTACAAACTAAGCCAAACACTGTTCCAGCCAACTTCACCAGATAGGCATGGGCGCAGCGAAAGAAAGAAAAATAGTGGAATAAGTATGCCAGCCTTGGCCTCCTCCTTCTGTCTGTACTCAGGATGCACCTGCCTTCAAAAAGGCACAAGCCACCTCTAGGCGTGTCATCAGAGGGCGTCACCTAGGAGATTCTCCCACTGAGAGAGTGTTGTCGTGGAAATGATGCCAACGACAGAACATGTCACCATTGAGAGACTGTAAAGTAGTCCATGTTTTCAAATGGGGCAAGTCCAAAGCGTAATAGCAATGGGAAAGCACTTGCACTTATGTTAGATAAAGCAAGTGCCTTGAGCAGTTCTCTGCAAGTTGAATAACGTGAGTGCTCCATAAAGCTTTGTCCATGGGTTAATCCATCTTTCTACAAGTGCTTCACTTTCAAAGAGGATTTTAGATTAAGAATGAATGAGTTTAAGGCTCCAAACAGGAGAAACAGTCATACTTAATAATTCTTATGCACAAGAATTATGTACAACTGCAAATGAGTACAAATCCAGCGTAGTAAATCCTATATTGTGTAAACTGAAAATTAATGTATTTTAGGAACTTTTATTATTTGATTAGTTTTCAGAAGAATTGTCTCCTTTTTTAAAGAATCATTTCTCAGGGATCACCTCCAGGTGACTGAGTGTTTGTGACAGTTGGGAGATGTTAAGATGGAAAATCCTCTTAAAATGTCTCCACCAGTAAATTTCCCAATCCCCACTCATACCACATTTCAATCTCAAACACATGCTAAGAAATTCCACTTCAGAAATTACAGTAAAACCAAAAGAAACTCAAATGTTCACATATAAAATGTTCTTTTGTGTTACAATTTCTTTTATTATCATAGTGTTTGCATCTTAGTATTTAGAGCTGTCCTGTAAAGGTAGTGTTAAAGTACTCCCGTGATGAAGCGTGTAATGTTAGAAATTGAAGTCTTCACGTCTTGTCACATGCCGTTAGATCGCACTCACATGCATGTCGTCAGGCTGAGCACGCTCCTCTCTCCTATTCATTCACTTATCATAATGAACGTCATGTGCACAGCCTGGGCACTTAGTGATGGACTGAGACAAATCAGATTCATAAGATGTCAGTATGGAGAAGCTTTCGTTATATAAGATATTTGATAAATGCAGCAGGTTTATATATATATATATATAATATATATTATATATAATATATATATTATATATATATAATATATATATATAGTGTGTGATGGTGTGTTGCGCTAGATGACCTGGCCTCCACAGTCACCAGACCTGAACCCAATCGAGATGGTTTGGGGTGAGCTAAACTGCAGTGTGAAGGCAAAAGAATTTCCAGAGTGCTAAGCATCTCTCGGAACTCCCTCAAGACTGTTGGAGAGCATTTCAGGTGACTTCCTCCTGAAGCTCATCAAGAGAATGCCAAGAATGTGCAAAGCAGTAATCAAAGCAAAAGGTGGCTTTTTTGAAGAACCTAGAATATGACATATTTTCAGTTGTTTCACACTTTTTGGATTTGTACTATACTTGTGTTAATTCATAGTTTGGATGCCTTCAGTGTGAATAGACAATGTTCACATTCATGAAAAAAAAACTCTCTGAATGAGAAGGTGTGTCCAAACTTTAGGTCTGTACTAAATAATTTGTGTGCCTTCGACCTCATTCATTCATCCTTTTTTTTTCATTAGGCCTACCCTAGTATTTGAATTGAGCAGTGTTTTTTTTTTTTAGATGTAAAATATGGGTATAAAATAATTATATTCCTTTACTGGCAATATAGCCATTGTTACATACAATTATGTTTTACAGTTATATATATATATATATATATATATATATATATATATATAGAGAGAGAGAGAGAGAGAGAGAGGAGAGAGAGAGAGAGAGAGAGAGAGAGAGAGAGAGAGAGAGAGAGAGAGCTACGTTTACTTGTGTTTAAACATTGTTTGACCAGGATTATTTGTACTTATTCTCAAGTAGTGAAATACAAGACTTCGACCATCTCTGGTTATTTTATTACTGTCTGTGATGTGTCCAAGTTGTGATGAATATTGACTGGTTGGTTAGATTCTCTAGTAAAATGAAACAGCTTCTCATAGAGCCATGCAAAACGTGTGAAACGCTGCCATCTAGTGATCAAATTTAAATGACACTCCTGATAAGATAGTTTCTTTTCTTTCCTTAGATCAGTGACAACATCTTTTACATTTCAACATTTATGGTTCACTATGGATGACAATGCTAACATATCCACAACATATCGCCTAATTTAGCGAGTGCATGGGCGCTAACCTAATCATAACGAATAAGCTGCATCAGTCCCAAATAACGTTACAGTTGCAGACGGAGTTCAAGGAGATGAGTAAAAAAAAAACTAAAAAAAATCACCTCCAACCACCACGTGATCGTGACGTCAGCGAGCCTGCCCCATCGTGGAAAGATCAGGAGGAAAATGTTCAGTTGGTGAGAAAAATAATACAACTAAAAGTTCGACTGTTGACCAAAAGCAGCAGCCAGCCTCCGTAACCTGCCTCGAAACCAGGAAACCAGAGCAGCGTTTGGTACGTATGTCGATCATTACTAACGTTAGCAGCATAAATGCTCACATTTATTAGCAACGTAGAGACGAAATGAAAACACGAAGTTTTCTGGTTCTGCTTTGCATCGCCATCGCCACGTGCTGTCTGTGTTTTTGAAGTTTCTGTAGCCACATTGTCTGTTACATGTAATCTAAGTAATTACTAATTGTTTTATCTGATCCGTTATCGAGTCACAAATAATAATGACACTTCTTCAATGCGCTTACAAGCCTATTTTAAAGGTGGGGTACCTACATAGCCAACTGTTTTAGTTGTAAATTAGTACATTTGTGCTTTCTACTAAAATATATATAGTAAATACAGCACTGTAAACAAAAATCTGACCTCTGAGTACTGTCTGAACTGAATAATAAATAATTTCTGTTCTAATCAGGAGCTGAATGCTGCGCTCTGATTGGCTGAGCTGGACTGGTCTTCTCCAGTTTCACTTTGTTGTTTGTAAAAATAAGTTTATAAACCATAAAATGAATACATGTCTATATTAACCATGTGTAGAAAGATTTATTAGAGGAAGCTGTCAGATTTAAAAGGGCACTGTGTAGGGAAAAAAATAATAATAAAGTTATCCAAGTAATGTCCACTTTTGAACACCAGGGTGCGCATTTCAAGTGCAGTTTGAATAACTACCATAGAATACTTATAAATGTATCACAATTGGTGTGGATTGGTTAACAGTGCTCTCTTAAATATTCATGTTGTAAAGAATAAATATGATTTAAATGTTTGTGGACTATATGTGATAATTAAAATTCCTCTTAATCTTGCACAGTGCCCCTTTAAAACCTAAATTGTGTTTGCAGTGTAAAAATCAGCTACCCCACCTTTAAGCACTCAACTATAACTTGATGTATCGACTGATAAAAGCAGTTTGCCCCCTGTTTTTGAAGTTACTGGCAGCTACATTGTCTTTGTGTGTTCTGTTACATGTAATCTAATTTCTAAGCCGTAATTGTTTTTATCTGATCTATTATCAAATCAAAATTAATAATGACTTCTGCAATGCGTTTACGAGATTAGTAGCTGCTAATCTGGGATATCGGCTTCATCAATCAATCAATCAATCAATCACATCCACCCATCAGTCTATCATATTCATTCATACTAAGCAAAGTGTTGCTTGTGGGTCTCTGGGCACATAGAATTTGTCGTGGAAGAGTGCTTTAACTATTGAGCCGTATTGTGTTTCTATTTAACACAGCCCATCGTCTTTGGACTTCAAACTTTTGCTTTCCCCCTACAGGAACCATGGTGGCAGCTGTACTGAAGTTATATTTCATTGGCACAGCTCTGACTGTCCTGGCTGTTCTTTATGGAATCGTGGACTCCATTGGTGGACTGATGTATGCCCAGGATCAACGCTACTTTCTTGAGCTGCATGGAGAAAAGCAGAGAGACAGTGAATGTAAAACACTGCGATGCAAACACAGAACTGTCCTTTGTGTGACACAAACCTGCTGTGACAAGGCATAAAGGAGTGACGTAGGAAATGACTGCAGACTACATGATTTACAATCAGAACTGTGAATATAAACACTTGACTTGCACTAACTTGTGGAAACAGTTTTATCACATTGTGTTTACAGTAATTATTTTTTAAATAAAACTGAAAAAGGAAGCTCTTTCATTAGGCTACCAGGAATTTTAAAAGTGGTCTTACTGATTAAAGTTACATAAAAGACAATAGGTCTGCACCATTTTTCGGGAATAATAAGACTGCTGTAAAAACACTTTCCCCCCCGAATGTTTGCACAACGCAGCCCTATCTATGGTTTTCAGACAGATTCTTTTTGATTAGACGATTTGGTCAGACTTGTTTCCAGTTCAAAGGATATTACTGTATATTTTTGTTTGTTTTGAATTCTACTATTACTTTAATAACAGAACCATCGGTATCTTGAAAATCCTTATGCCTGAAACATGCGTGAGCATCATAAGAAGATGATGTACCAATATCTACCACAAAATGTTATGGTTTTAACAAGCTGTCTTACTGAAACAAAGTGAGTCATTTAAGCCTTGATTTAATTGATTTTCCCTATGGTTTATTGCTAACTTAATAGTGAACAAGATGCACTTCTAGAGGAATTAAATAAATGCGGACTTACTGTCAATGTTACACGCAGGTTTGAATCCTTTCAGACACTTTAAATGAATATGATCACTTTTTGAAAAAAACAAAACTCTCTCTCTCATATAAATATAATTTGATGTCAAAATTTATTTAAAGTACTGCTCAGCTGGAAATGCATTATGCAGACTTAAGGCGTTTTTACTCTGTTAGAATCTTTTTCAGTTCCTGGTAGTTTTATTCAGTTCCAGTCCCCATTTTAGACGTGTTCGCATAGAGTATGAGGTAACAGGTTTACTTGAGGTAAGCACATTTACTACAAAAAATGTAGTTTTACACATTCTCACACTTACACAAACATTTCCTATTCTGAAGAAAAATATTCAGAGTAGCTCCCAAAATATATATATGTTTATTAGAAAGTAAAAAAAAAATATTAGGAATAAGTACAAATAATTGTGCTACATTGTTAATTTCATTTCTTGTTTTGGGGTTTTGTACAAAAAAAAAAAAACGTTTTCCTATAACCTGACTTAGTTATTTACTTAAATGTCCAGGCTTTACGGATGCTAATTTAAAAGTCAGAGCCACTTTCCTCTAATTGAAAACATGGACTGGAGGAATGTGGGGATTTAGTTCTTGGTACTTTCATGTGCGAAAATCATGTCACAAGGTTGCGTAATTTGTTGCCTGGAAAATCCAGAATGATGTCACTGTAATGAAGTTTTTTTTTGTTTTTTTTATCAAAGAAGTATTGCAGAAGCATGGCTTCTGGATACGAGGAATTATTTTGTGGATCTCATGAAAATATATGGACCCATTCACAAAAATGTGTGAAATAGAAATAATATTTAAAATGTATTGAAGACAGATTGAAAATTGAGTGAAATTGTTTTAATGAAGTTATTATTATTTATTATTATTATTATTGTATTATTATTATTATTTTATTTATTTATTTTTTTTTTTATTATTCCAAATATGAACGTGTTTAATCACAAAGAAATCACCAAATTGACCCTAAAAATGTGTGATATGACCTTTTTGATATTTCATGGCAATGCACAATCTTATTAATACTCTCTCATCTAACCCTTTGACGGCACAATAATCTAGACAGTGGCTATTCAACGTAAAACCAGGGGGCCCAGATAAAGGCTCTGTCAGGATGAATATAGAATTAATCACGCCGACCCCAAAGATTATACTCCACATATCGCGTTTCGAAAATCTCGATATTCTCCAGGTACGTCCACAGAATGAGATAACATGACAAAAAGACCCTAGTGTTATCTACTTGCATATCTTTCAAGAAGATAAGTGGCAAGTTAATGCACCTTGCCCGGCCTCGATAGTAAGTGACAACGGGCCCTTGGGATCACTCAATTTTACTTCGTCTATGGAAAAAAAACCCTGACCTACCAGAACATCGTAAAACAGTTGACCATGTTTTTTAATGTTGTGTAAACCACTGCCTCAATAGGCTGCGTGTGTACGTTCTCCTTAATATTCAGATTAGAATAGCTCTGTCGATTTATTCTGATGTTCAATACATTACCCCCAGATTTCACATCTTACCTTTCATGTGTGTACCTTTGCCATGATTCAACTAACACATTACACCTCATGAGCATGTTAATAATTTCTAGTTACGTGATCATATTTAGAATCCAAAACAGCAACATATTGCATACATGCTGAACACAGTGCTGAGTATAACGGTCATTGTAATCTCAATCTTTTATATAATTGTGGAGGCAAAAAATCATTTGAGAAATAATACCATACAGTGCCCTCAGCTCTTATAAAAATTCGATATACCAAGTAAACCTCTAGTGACATTTATGGAGAAAGGAGTGAAATTATCTACTAACGATATAAGGTATTTTTAGTTATATGTGCAACCATTATATTGTTGACCCATTCTGAGTAGTGAGAAAAGAGCTGTTCCAGAATGCTTACTAAATGACGTCCTGTACTCTGCTCTCTATACCACTATGTAGAATACTTACGTGTTTGGTACTTTTAATGAGCAATAACAAAGTCTGATCCAGAAAATTTAGATGGATGTGTCATCATTTTTAATTATTAGTTTGTAAGAAAGGTCTCCGCGCTGATTCGACCACTTTATTTCAATCTGTATAAAGCCAATACATGTACATCCTACCTAGTGAAACAGGAAAGCAGAAAGTATTGTGTACGCTAATAAATCATCAACTATACTTGCTTGCGACGGTTGCATAAGAGGTGTCGGTTAGCCTGAAGCACTCATCATCTAGCTGCAGGATCTCTCCAAGACAAATAGTACTTACGTCAAACATCGCTGACGAATCATTCTTACGTTTGACTAGAAATTCCTCATGCAGCTGAAGAGAAAAGGCAGTTTAAATACAAGATTAAAAAAACTCTCAGAAATTCATTTGATTATTACGCCAGTCATAGTGGGCCACGCGAATGAACATGGGAGCTCAAGTGAATGTAGTCGGCACGTCTAAGTGTTGTATGGAGGTGTGCTCATCGACACTTGCGATCTCAGAGGATAAGAGCTTAAATACAGTATTGTCTGACGTGCTTAGACGCCACAACTCTCACCCTTGCTCGAGTCAAGTACTATCATTTACGCTGAAGCAACGTGTGAGGCCTAATTAATATCGGTTTGCTGTAATTAAGGTTACTCTAAAATCTTGGACATTCTTTGAATTGGCGACATGAAAGAGCGAACGATACAGACGGATGTGGCGGATCGGTGACAGTTGGTCATAGCTCACAACGGGGGCGGGACCGGACAACGCTAGGTGAAGGTGCTCGAGGCGAGTAACACAACCTGCTCTGGATACGCATAGACTCACATTTATCTCTGATATGGATTGACATTATTTGAGGGGTCGACTTCCCACTCGCTTCAGATCTTCCTTTCGCTTTTGAGCCTCAAGAAGGCATTCACGTCCTTCTAATTTCAATCAGTTTCTTACAGGGTCACAACATCATCTAGATACTGATCAAGGCCAGGAATCTCCGTAGTGTTATTGATTGGTTGTGTGCTCTGTCAACTTACAGTGCTAGCACCCTGGACTCGTCTAAGATTCCAAATACGCTAAGATGCGGTGGGAGCAGGGCGTGACTTCCTCCTCGCAGGTAACATCAAAGGATACGCAGACACGTCCCAGAAGAGACAGGGCACAAGCGCGCACTAATGCACAGACTCTGTGTTTTCAAGGTCACGGACGCTCTCTTCACAGCCACGTGTCTCTGTCTTGGTCAGTCAGCGAACTGGCACCAGGGTCTTGGATGGACAACACACACGCGGTGAGCTACACTTTTCAATCTGTTCAATTCTAAGCATGTTGCACTATCAAATTGTACCTTGTGATTATTGTGTAATTTTCATAAGAGAACATGGTCACAACAATTAGGCTGTATGTATGTATGTATGTATGTATGTATGTATGTATGTATGACTAATTGAATTCTTCAAGTGTGGCCATGTTATCAAAATAGAATTTTTGAATGTTAAAAAAGTTTGAATTAAAACTGTAAGTGTAACGTCTTATACTCATTTGATTGTATCTCATCTAGGTGTCATGATACTTGAAGTAATTGAACATAAAGACATAAGTAGTTTNATTAATAATAAATGACATTGAATGTACAGACCCAAAAATGATTAGTGAGGAAGTTTACAAATTTTACAAAGATCTCTATACTTCATCTGAACAAGACAGAGACAATTCACTTTTGGAAAGTATTAAACATCACATTCCATCCATCAACCCAGAGTTTAAGGACTTATGTGACTCAAATATTGAAATGTTTGAGCTGGACAATGCTGTTAAACAACTATCCCTTAGAAAATCCCCTGGACAGGATGGACTATCATCGGACTTTTATAAACACTTTTGGGAAGATCTTAAGGACTTTTTTTTCCTCGCCATACAAGAATGCGTCAAGAACAGAACTCTGATGACTACTATGAAACAGGGTCTCATTTCACTTATTCCTAAATCTGGAAAAGACAAGAAATATTTGGACAATTTAAGACCGATAACTTTACTCAATGTAGATTACAAGTTGTTAGCTCATGTTATTTCAAATCGGCTTAAAGAAGGTATCTCTCAAATTGTCAGCGAATCTCAGTCTGGTTTTCTCAAACAACGATCAATTCACAATAACATTAGACTGGTTCTTGATTTATTGGACTATGGTGATACAATTGAAGATAATGGTTTTATTTTATTCTTGGATTTTTGTAAGGCTTTTGACCGTGTCGAACATTCCTTTATGTTTGACACCTTACGTTATTTTGGTTTTGGACATGTCTTCTGTGAAGTTATAGAAATGCTGTATAATGATATTAGTAGTGCTGTCTTGTTACCTTCTGGTACATGTAGAAGATTTGATGTTAAAAGGGGGATACGCCAAGGATGCCCCGCCTCCCCACTATTATTTATTTTAGTAGCAGAAATTTTAAGCATTATGATCAAAACGAGTGGGGAGTTAGAAAAATTTAATGTCTTAGGTTATCCTCTTTCAATAAGTCAGCTAGCAGATGACACCACGCTCTTTATGAAAAACGAGGCTCAAATACCAATAGCTCTGCGAATTATAACTCGTTTTTCAGAAGCATCTGGTCTCTATTTAAATATGGGAAAATGTGAGCTAATGGCCATTCACGACCATCCTCTAGTATCATTATATGGCATACCTGTCAAAAATCAAGTAAAATATTTGGGTATTGTTGTAACTAAAAACAAAGTAGATCGAGAGAAACATAATTTTGATAGCGTAATTAAGAAAAGTAAAACAATTATGAATATGTGGTTGCAAAGAGATCTTTCAATTTTTGGAAGACTATTACTATCAAAAATGGAAGGTCTCTCTAGATTAATCTACCCGGCATATTCTTTAAACATACCGCAAAAAGTCATCAAACAAATTAACCAAAATAACTTTAACTTTCTTTGGAAAAATAAGCACCATTATATAAGAAAAAACGATGTTATAAAATCTGTAGAAGAAGGTGGACTGAACGCAATTGATTTTGACCCAATGAATGGCGCATTAAAATTAAAATGGTTACAGAATTTCATTAAAAACTTAGACAGTTTCTGGTTTAGTCTCCCTGCAAAAGTCTTCTCCAAATTTGGTGGCGTTAGTTTTCTCCTTAAATGTGATTTTGAGTTGTCTAAATTGCCTATAAAACTTTCAAAGTTCCATGAACAAGTTCTCCAGTACTGGAAATTAATTTACAAACATAACTTCTCACCCCATGACACGCCATTATGGAATAACAGATATATTTTGATCAGGAAAAAATCGTTTTATTACAAAGACTGGGCTGAACAAGGTATTTGGTCAATGTTACATTTAATGGATGAGAGAGGAAATTTTCTCGATTTCCCAGACTTTGTTCAAAAAATATATATTGTTTGCTCGGAAAATAAATTCAGGCAAGTTATTAATGCAATTCCACAAGCTCTTGTCTGTACCATCAAAGGTTTTTTTGATGTATACAATACATACTCCCGTCTTATACCCCTTGAATATTCAGAATATAAACTTTTTAGATAAAAAATGTGACAAATTTTTTAAGATCTGTCTTAACTAATGAATGTTTTCCTATGCCTCTAAGAAGGCGATGTATTATGGAGAGCTTTACACCCCAAAAAATTAAAAAAATTAGATGTAATTATCTTAAATTCCCACTTACAACCCAAAGCTAAAGAAATTCGTTTTAAATTATTGAATAACATTTACCCATGTAAAGAATTTTTTACATTCAAAATTCAATATAGAAGACAATGTATGTGCGTTTTGTGCTAATAATATTTGAAACTGAAGAACACCTTTTTTTTTCATGTATATACTCGAACATTTTTGGGAGAGTTTTTGTGCCTGGTCTCATCGGAATAATTTGGACATTCATCCTTTCAATTATAATGTTGTTAAATTTGGTAGTACACTGGAGGACAAATCAAAGAACTTTACAATTAATAATTTGATACTTATGGCAATTTTTTTTATTCATAAATGGTAAATTTGGTAACACTAAACCTTTATTTAAAGTTTTTCTCTTGGAATTATCATTGCTGAAAGACTCTTTACACTGTTGTAAATCTAAAAATGCACTTTGTTTACAAAATAATATGGATGCATTGGTGCTGAATCCTGTGACCCCTTGATATGTGGCTTTCTCATTTGTGTTTTGTTTTCTCTGTTTGTCAAAATTTTGACCTGCTCAACTGAATTGTTGATATTTCATGAGCCTGTATGCTTTTGTAAATGCAATAATAAAAAAAAAAAAAAAAAAACGTATGTCGATCATTTACTAACGTTAGCAGCATAAATGCTCACATTTATTAGCAACGTAGAGACGAAATGAAACACGAAGTTTTCTGGTTCTGCTTTGCATCGCCATCGCCACGTGCTGTCTGTGTTTTTGAAGTTTCTGTAGCCACATTGTCTGTTACATGTAATCTAAGTAATTACTAATTGTTTATCTGATCCGTTATCGAGTCACAAATAATAATGACACTTCTTCAATGCGCTTACAAGCCTATTTTAAAGGTGGGGTACCTACATAGCCAACTGTTTTTAGTTGTAAATTAGTACATTTGTGCTTTCTACTAAAATATATATAGTAAATACAGCACTGTAAACAAAAATCTGACCTCTGAGTACTGTCTGAACTGAATAATAAATAATTTCTGTTCTAATCAGGAGCTGAATGCTGCGCTCTGATTGGCTGAGCTGGACTGGTCTTCTCCAGTTTCACTTTGTTGTTTGTAAAAATAAGTTTATAAACCATAAAATGAATACATGTCTATATTAACCATGTGTAGAAAGATTTATTAGAGGAAGCTGTCAGATTTAAAAGGGCACTGTGTAGGGAAAAAAATAATAATAAAGTTATCCAAGTAATGTCCACTTTTGAACACCAGGGTGCGCATTTCAAGTGCAGTTTGAATAACTACCATAGAATACTTATAAATGTATCACAATTGGTGTGGATTGGTTAACAGTGCTCTCTTAAATATTCATGTTGTAAAGAATAAATATGATTTAAATGTTTGTGGACTATATGTGATAATTAAAATTCCTCTTAATCTTGCACAGTGCCCCTTTAAAACCTAAATTGTGTTTGCAGTGTAAAAATCAGCTACCCCACCTTTAAGCACTCAACTATAACTTGATGTATCGACTGATAAAAGCAGTTTGCCCCCTGTTTTTGAAGTTACTGCAGCTACATTGTCTTTGTGTGTTCTGTTACATGTAATCTAATTTCTAAGCCGTAATTGTTTTATCTGATCTATTATCAAATCAAAATTAATAATGACTTCTGCAATGCGTTTACGAGATTTAGTAGCTGCTAATCTGGGATATCGGCTTCATCAATCAATCAATCAATCAATCACATCCACCCATCAGTCTATCATATCATTCATACTAAGCAAAGTGTTGCTTGTGGGTCTCTGGGCACATAGAATTTGTCGTGGAAGAGTGCTTTAACTATTGAGCCGTATTGTGTTTCTATTTAACACAGCCCATCGTCTTTGGACTTCAAACTTTTGCTTTCCCCCTACAGGAACCATGGTGGCAGCTGTACTGAAGTTATATTTCATTGGCACAGCTCTGACTGTCCTGGCTGTTCTTTATGGAATCGTGGACTCCATTGGTGGACTGATGTATGCCCAGGATCAACGCTACTTTCTTGAGCTGCATGGAGAAAAGCAGAGAGACAGTGAATGTAAACACTGCGATGCAAACACAGAACTGTCCTTTGTGTGACACAAACCTGCTGTGACAAGGGCATAAAGGAGTGACGTAGGAAATGACTGCAGACTACATGATTTACAATCAGAACTGTGAATATAAACACTTGACTTGCACTAACTTGTGGAAACAGTTTTATCACATTGTGTTTACAGTAATTATTTTTTAAATAAAACTTGAAAAAGGAAGCTCTTTCATTAGGCTACCAGGAATTTTAAAAGTGGTCTTACTGATTAAAGTTACATAAAAGACAATAGGTCTGCACCATTTTTCGGGAATAATAAGACTGCTGTAAAAACACTTTCCCCCCGAATGTTTGCACAACGCTAGCCCTATCTATGGTTTTCAGACAGATTCTTTTTTGATTAGACGATTTGGTCAGACTTGTTTCCAGTTCAAAGGATATTACTGTATATTTTTGTTTGTTTTGAATTCTACTATTACTTTAATAACAGAACCATCGGTATCTTGAAAATCCTTATGCCTGAAACATGCGTGAGCATCATAAGAAGATGATGTACCAATATCTACCACAAAATGTTATGGTTTTAACAAGCTGTCTTACTGAAACAAAGTGAGTCATTTAAGCCTTGATTTAATTGATTTTCCCCTATGGTTTATTGCTAACTTAATAGTGAACAAGATGCACTTCTAGAGGAATTAAATAAATGCGGACTTACTGTCAATGTTACACGCAGGTTTGAATCCTTTCAGACACTTTAAATGAATATGATCACTTTTTGAAAAAAACAAAACTCTCTCTCTCATATAAATATAATTTGATGTCAAAATTTATTTAAAGTACTGCTCAGCTGGAAATGCATTATGCAGACTTAAGGCGTTTTTACTCTGTTAGAATCTTTTTCAGTTCCTGGTAGTTTTATTCAGTTCCAGTCCCATTTTAGACGTGTTCGCATAGAGTATGAGGTAACAGGTTTACTTGAGGTAAGCACATTTACTACAAAAAATGTAGTTTTACACATTCTCACACTTACACAAACATTTCCTATTCTGAAGAAAAATATTCAGAGTAGCTCCCAAAATATATATATGTTTTATTAGAAAGTAAAAAAAAATATTAGGAATAAGTACAAATAATTGTGCTACATTGTTAATTTCATTTCTTGTTTTGGGGTTTTTGTACAAAAAAAAAAAAAACGTTTTCCTATAACCTGACTTAGTTATTTACTTAAATGTCCAGGCTTTACGGATGCTAATTTAAAAGTCAGAGCCACTTTCCTCTAATTGAAAACATGGACTGGAGGAATGTGGGGATTTAGTTCTTGGTACTTTCATGTGCGAAAATCATGTCACAAGGTTGCGTAATTTGTTGCCTGGAAAATCCAGAATGATGTCACTGTAATGAAGTTTTTTTTTGTTTTTTTTATCAAAGAAGTATTGCAGAAGCATGGCTTCTGGATACGAGGAAATTATTTTGTGGATCTCATGAAAATATATGGACCCATTCACAAAAATGTGTGAAATAGAAATAATATTTAAAATGTATTGAAGACAGATTGAAAATTGAGTGAAAATTGTTTTAATGAAGTTATTATTATTTATTATTATTATTATTGTATTATTATTATTATTTTATTTATTTATTTTTTTTTTTATTATTCCAAATATGAACGTGTTTAATCACAAAGAAATCACCAAATTGACCCTAAAAATGTGTGATATGACCTTTTTGATATTTCATGGCAATGCACAATCTTATTAATACTCTCTCATCTAACCCTTTGACGGCACAATAATCTAGAACAGGGCTATTCAACGTAAAACCAGGGGCCAGATAAGGCTCTTCAGATGATATAATCCCGCCCCAAACCTTTTCCAAACGTCAGAAATCTGATTCAGTGTGGGAATGACAAAACAGTAAATACTCAAAATTAGTGGCAAGTTATGCACCTTGGCCCGCTCAAAAAATCAGGCCCTTGGGAAAATTAGGTTGAAAAACCCTGACCAAGAACTTGACCATGTTTTTAATGTGGTGTTATGTTTTCAAATTGTAGAATGTGTTGATGTTATCATACCCCAGATTTCACTTTACTTTCATTGTGCTTTGCCATGAAATAACACATTTAACCTTATAATTTCTAGTAGTGATCAATAAACTCCAGAAATTGATATGTAGCAACAAGTAACGGTATTTTACCAAATAATTGTTAAAAATCATTTGAGAATAATGCATATCCCCTCGCTTTAAATATGCTTTACAGTAAACCTATTGCATTTTGTAGGAGTAAATTAACTATAATATATGTAAAAGTGCTTAGAAATAGAAAGAGGTGCAGAACTGATAAGCCCTGCTCTTCAGTGTAAGGTTTTAATGCAACAAGCTGCAGAATTTAAATGTGTACATTTTTATTGTTGTAAAGTGGCTGCTGGCTATTCATAGTAAAGCATACATGAATCTGAATAATCAGAGTTACTGTAAATATAGACAAGTGGGCGGGATTAGGTGGTAGGTGAGCACTCATTCATTAGCTGCAGGACAATACAAATTTACTCAAACATGCACGAATCATTCTTACGTTTTGAGCAAACTGGGAAAAGGCAGTTTTAACAAGGTTAAAAACTTAGAAACATTGATTTTACGCAGTCATAGTGGGCCAAGCGGGTAAGAATTAGCGCCCTCTAGTGTTAAGGTTCACACACTCCATTGTAGAGCAAATATTTTTACGTGGTTAGACGCACACAACTTCCATTGGTTGAGTCATATTTTGCGTGTAGCCTAATTAAATCCTATTAAGTTACTCTAAATTCTTGGACATTCTGTTGCGACAAAGAGACGATAAGACTGGGCGCACGTGACTGTCTCTGTCCGGGACCGGGACACGCGGGGTGCGGGCATACACCTGTTAAGACGCAGATCACTTTTATGGTAATGACTTGTTCGGGCACTTCCCACTCGCTCAGGCTCTTTTCACTTTAGCCTCAGACAAGCATCACGTTCACTTGCACTCAGTTTTTTACAGGGCTCACAACATCATCTGATATGATCCAGCGACCGGTGGTTTTTTGGGTTATGTGCTGTCTTACTGTAGCACCTGGGCTCAGTAGAAGTGTCCCGGGGAGCAGCGTGACTTCCTGCAGGACACAGGTACGCGCACGTCCCAGAAGAGACGGCAGCGGCACAGCCAGACCTGAGCACGGACCCTCCTTCAGCCCGTGTCGGCTGTCACTCAGCGAGACTGAGCACCAGGTCTTGGATGACAACACACACGAGGTGAGCTACACTTTTCAATCTGTTCAATTCTAAGCATGTTGCAATATCAAATTGTACTGTGATTATTGTGTAATTTTTCATAAGAGAACATGGTCACAACAATTAGGCTGTATGTATGTATGTATGTATGTATGTATGTATGTATGTATGACTAATTGAATTCTTCAAGTTTGTGGCCATTGTTATCAAAATAGAATTTTTGAATGTTAAAAAAAAGTTGATTAAACTGATAAAGATAAGTTTACATTTGAATGTATCTTTGGACTATACTTTGAAGTGAAAAGACATAATTAACATGGTATTTAATTGTTTTTATGTTTATATTGTGATTTGAATAATCACCATTATCAAGTATAGTGTGCCTTCATAAAACCTATATTTTGAATTCAAGTTTCACTTAACTTTAGCATTTATTCACCTCAGACAGGTTTCAATGGTGATGATGGCTCATATGTAATCTTGACCTGGGTTGGTGATGGCACAGGGGTGAGTAGAAATACTTGATCAAGTTTAGTTAATTTCTTTTTTTCTTTTTCTTTTTTAGCATTCCAAGAATTGTGTTGGGTAGTATTTTCTACATATTCTTTACACTGAGTGTTTTTATTAACATACCAGGTGATCTTAGTGCTATCAACAATTAATGCTCCCTCTGACACTGACTCTACTGGAGGAGGTTCCTCACGTCTTTACAGAAGGTATGTTTGGAAACCATAATCATCATCTTTAAGACTCAGGTCTCCAAACTATGGCCCTGAGATCAAATACAAAACTCATATGCTCAATGTTTGTCGGCTCTCACACGTTCTGCTGAATAAGCAGCAGTACTTTATGATGTGAGTGATCATATTCAGTGTAATAACCTAAGCCTTGCTAAAGATTAAAACTATGTAAAATATATCCATCCCTCTGTCTTGTATTGAGGACTAGTTTCAAAAATGTGTCCTTATTTGAGAGGGTCATACTAAACATGTGCTTCACACTCCCTGTATTTTATCTCAGTACTGATTATGGAAAGTCCTTCCATGACATCTCTCATCAGATCAATCACACATTTATTCGAGAGGAGTTTGGAGTCAGTGTTGGACCAGGAAGTTCAGTAAGCAGTTGTTTCTTTTGTAAATCACTGAAAAAACAAACAAACAGGTTTTTAAATAAATTATGTTTTGACCATAAACAGGTGATTTTAATGGCAGATATCCCAGTGGTAGATCATCCCGGGGGAATAATCTTCACCTCCACAGATGCTGGAGCCACTTTTTCCTTCATCCAGCTGCCCTTCCACTTGGCTCAGCCAATCACATACCACTTCCTGAACCATGACTACCTTGTCGCTCTGAGCATTGATGTGAGTGTGTTTTTCTAATCATGTGCTGGATAAATGACTTTTTGTGTCACTTTGGTTTGATTTTGTTCTCTGGTGAAGGACACACCTTTCAGAAAGGTAAACACTCCTCTGTTCCTTCACAACCTCAGGGTGGACTGTGGCTCTCGTTGGACTTTGGTGCTCAGTGGACAAAAGTACATGATGGAGTGCATTCTTTTGCCTGGTGAGGACAACAGAAACTCCGGGCTAAAGCACAAGAATCAACATGTTATTTGAAAAAAATAAAAATAAAAAATGCAATACTTATGGGAGTAGTAATTCAGTTATTGTGTTTTCTTTTTTAGGGGGGCTGGTATTAATCTGTTCTTCAGCTGCAGTAAAGTAGATACAGGTGAGTAAAAGGGCATCAGTAGACAGGTGTCTTAGCAGTAAAATAAAATTGTCTGTTGATGAAATTGTTGTGTCTTAGTTGATGCAGAGGAAAGGGGAGATTTACAGCTAAAGAGGACCCAAGATCTGGGAAAGTCTTTCACCACAATCCATGAAGATGTCTTTAGTTTTGGCTACATAGGAACCTTTCTTTTCTTCTCTGTGATGGAGGATTCGGTGAGATTCTAGATTTTACTGGATTTTTGTTTTGTTGAGTTGGTTAGTTTAGTCTGTTGGGTAATATTTCTACATGCACATTTGTTCTTTCAGAGATCTCCACGTGTAATGTATTGTTCATCAGACCAAGGAGAAACCTTTAGCCAAGCACTGCTTCCTTCCGCATCAACTGAGCAGGTGAAAAAAACATTAAGCACTGTGAACTGCACTTCAGCAACAAAGTTCTGTTGACATTTTTCCTATTTTAACTGACATCTGCAGCCAAGCCCTCATACACCTTCTACTTGTGCTGTCATGCTGACCACACATATTCACTGTCTTTGGTTTATCTCAAATCATGCTGATCATCAATTTGTTTTCACGTCTTTGTGAAATTTGTCTTTACATCATTATGTGTGTTCACAGTTTTACTCAATTCTGGATGGTGATGAGGACATGATCTTTATGCATGTGGATAATCCTGGAGGTGATGTATACATTATTATTATGATGATAATGATAAATATTATTATTTATACAGTTCTATATATTTTAGATTTTTTTTTCTTATTAAAACTTTTTTTAAAAAATCCAGTTTACAGAATCTCAAGTTTTATGTAACGGAGAAGCTCAGCACTATGTGCCAAACTGGTTTTACAAGTTCTTAGTGTTGCTGACAAATCACTAATTTACAGTTAAATGTTAATGCTTCTTCATGCATATTTTCTCTTTATCCACCATCAGTCTTTCCAACGTTTGCTTGCACAGATGATTTGATGGCAGTCGCGCCAGTTTGTCCCGTCCAGTTGAGATGATGGGGCTTTTGTTGTGCTCGTATAAATAAGGGAGATATGGGGTAGAGGGGCTTTATCTTTTGTTTGCTGAAGATTTAGGTTACATTGCCAAAGCTGACAAGCATATCTCAGGATCAGGGCGTAATCCACACTCACACATGTACTACACACAAACACACTCCAAAACTTAACTTTTTCCATCAGCTTCTTTAGCTTGTTTTTTCCTTTGTGGTGTCTTGTGCCTTTGTTGTATACAGGTCAAAGTAGTATTAAAATCCATCAGAAAGCTGCTATATTATTGTCATATTATAGTCATATTATTATTGCATTCAGAGAGAAGGGCTGATGACAGGATGTTAAAGAAGAATATATCCAGATTTTTACCATGTTGTAATCGATAATAATTTAATCTTATGTATATACAGAAAGATTATGTATAATCTTTCTGTCGTCCCTTAGAACGCTTTAACACAGAAAACACCTTCCCCATTGCTTTTTAAAGATATGCTTAGCTACGAAAAAAAAAGGACTGCACCAATTAGTTGACAAATGCGATCAAGCTTGACTATACGGACGCTAAAACACATGAAAAGATAAATAAATTCAAATTTCAATAGAAAAGGCTATCTCTGAGTTCAACAGAAATAAAACACTTCATTTGTAAATATATACACAATTTTAAAATGTATTCAAGAACTCTTAGTTCACAAATGGAAAACAATAAATGCTGAATTGTCCATTACTAAAATAATCATTGGTTACTGCCTAGCAATCACACACTTGTGATGAAGGTGTATATATATATATATATATATATATATATATATATATATATATATATATATATATAAACCTAAATAGTACTAAAATAAAATACGTTGCTCAATGTATACTCACATGCATGTATTTTTTTTTTTTCCAGATACATATTTTGGAACTATGTACACATCAGACGATCGTGGGATTGTGTATTCTAAATCACTGGACCGACATTTGTTTGACGGTCAGCGGAAAAGTGACTTTACCAACATCACTTCACTGAGGGGAGCCTATCTCACTAATCGACTGGACGAAGGTATGGAGAGAACTTTCTTCGTTTTTGTAACCAACAGTGTTTTATTAACGTTTTCTTTGCAGATGGCCGTATAAGATCTGTCATTTCCTTTAACAGAGGATTAACATGGAGAGCCCTGAGCAAACCCCAAAATGTGGACTGTAGGAACAAAATGAAAAAAGTAAACCAAATGATTTTGATTACTTATAATTGTATTTTAAAGGGGCACTATGTAAGAAAAACAAACAAACAAAGTGATTTCCACTTTTGAACACCAGAGGGAGCCTTTCACATGCATTTTGCCTATTAAGCATGATGCCATCTAGCGTCAATAATCCACATTCCGGCCCGTAATAAAACATTTCAAATACATATAAATGTATCACAATTGATGTGGATTGGTTAACAGTGCTCTCTTAAGTATTCATGTTGTAAAGAATAAATATGATTTAAATGTTTGTGGACTACAAGTGATAATTAAAATTCCTCTCAATCTTACACAGTGCCCCTTTAAGGATGTGTTTATTGACCTATTATTTATGTACTGAATATTTTCATCAGTGTAATCTTCATATCCATGGAGAGCACAGCCGCGATGACCACCTCGTTCCCATGCTGGCTCTGTCAGATCCAAGTGCTATTGGTCTTATCATTGCCCATGGTATGCTTTAATTCATTTTATTAGTTTTCAACTTGGAAACAAAAAGAGGTTCATTTACTTCTTGTTTAAAACTGCAGAACCGCTTCTTCATTGTAAGATTTTAATGCCACAAGCTGCAGATTTTAAGTTTTATTGCTGTAAAGTGTAAAGTGTCTATGTGACTATTTTGAACCTTACATACTTCACTATGAATCAGATTTTTTTTTTTCACAATTAAATACAGACAAGTGGGCGGGGTATAGGTGGTAGGGGAGAACAGGGCTTTTCTGAGCACTCAGTCATCAGCTGCAGGACATTACAAGATTTCTTAAAAATGCAAAAATAATTATTAATAAAACAAATTAATAAACTAATGATTAGAGAAGGTAAAAAACTTAGATCTTACACTATAGGTCTCCTTTAATGCTAAATACAACTTTTTTAATCTATGTCCTATCTTTTTAGGTTCTGTTGGAGACTCTCTGTCCTCCTCGCAGCGTCCAGATGTGTTTGTGTCTTCAGACGGAGGTTATAGCTGGAGAGGCACGCTCAGGGGGCCGCATCACTACAGCATACTGGACTCAGGAGGACTTATTGTGGCAGTGGAAGCCCTGCACAATGAACAAGTCAAAACAATCAAGTATAAACATGGTTAACTTGCAGGTTTAGCATGGCTGCAATAAATAATTTACCAGTTGTGAGCTGTCAGTTGTGCAAAAAAAAAAAAAATCATCGTCATAATTTTAAGTTTTTGTGACTTTAGACACTCACATGCATAACAAAAACAGTTGCATTATTACATGGAAAAGTCATAAAAGAGTAATAAAATAACTTTGTTTTGTTGTTGTTTTTCCACAATGGTTTCCTTTTGCAGAATTTACAAAAATCACCAGGATCCAGATTTCATCCATTATTTGGAATAAATGTATTTCATTTTACAATAGAAATAACAGTTTGATGAGGCAACTACTAAAAAAATGCTATTCACTGACTATTTGACTGCTAAAACTATTGTTGCAGCTTCAAAGGCTTTTTGCACATTTGCACTTTTTAATAAAGTCATAATTCATAACTTTGTATTTTTCTTCTCTTCAGGTTTTCCACTGATGAGGGACAGTGCTGGAAATATTATAACTTCACAGAGCAGGCATTTTTCTTCGCTGGTCTCGCATCTGAACCAGGAACAAAAGCTCTGAGTGTCAGTGTGTGGGGTTTCAGGCCAGAAGAGGACGGACAGCCCATGTGGGTAGCAGTCACCATTGATTTTGAGAGTCTCATTACAAAAGAGTGTAAGTTATAAGCATATCACCAATGTATGCAAAACTAACGAATAGCTGATGTGTAACCCTCCATTTGTCGTAACACATGGCATTAAATTAAAAACCTCCATTTTTACTTTGCACCTCAGGTAAAAGTGAGGATTATGAGCTGTGGCTAGCCCATGCAACACAAGGAGAGGGCACAGACAGAGCGGGCTGTGTCCTAGGCCTAAAGGAGACTTACAGGAGGCTCAAAAAGCAGTCTGTGTGCAGAAATGGAAGAGCATTTGTGGTCAACAAGAAACAAAGTCCATGTTTATGTACAAGAGAGGACTTTATATGGTAAGAAATCTGTTAAAATTACAAATCCAAGATCACTTTGTTTGCCAATTAAATTTCTGTATAATTGGTCCGGTCGATAAGGAATAAGAGGTGATTATGAATAAGGTACAGTTTATGATGTCTGTACTATGTAACCCATTTTTCAATGCCACTGGGAGCATGTAGGTATTTCTGGAGGAGCGGACTCTGCAGCAAAACACCCAAATCTTCAAATTCTGACTTAGGTCTTTATCAGGACTACTTTAACTAAATTTACTCACAAACTCAAGGGTGGAAAGAAAATAATCTGTTGCCTGATTGGAGGGACACAGCTGTCAGTGCATTTACATGATGACGGAAATCAGACTATAAGGCTAAAAAACAAACTACAGTATTTGGTTTTCCCTTCAAACCAGTTGGACCAGTTTTGCTGTCGTTTACATGCAAGAGAGAGAGATTGTCCTGCTGTATCAGATTCACTACTCCATTTTTCAGACTGCATAATGTTGATTTACCTAAATATTATTAGATATTAATAATAATTGTCTGTAAAACGACACACTTATTTTTCTGGAACATGTAGGACTGTTATAAACATTTAGAACTGTGTTAAGCATGTAGTTCTTTATTTGTGTAATTCTTACAACATGAACAATTTTAATGAACACCGTTGTTTCTGCTCAACAGTGATTATGGTTATTTCCGCCACGTAAACGCATCTGAGTGCCTGAGACAACCTAATTTTGCAAACAAATCCCAGGAGCTTTGCCTAAATGGAGAGGAAGATGAGCTGCTTACTGTAGGGTAGTTGTGCTTTTTTGTTTTTAAAAAATGTTTTAAAGCATTAAATCATTCGATGGTTTTGAGCAACAGTATAAAATTGACAGATATCGCAAGTTCCCAAGTGACAAGTGTGAGGGGGGATTTACTCCACAAAATGCTGTTGAGACAATAATCCGACCATGCAGTGTGAAGACAAGTCCTGGTCCACCAGACAAACCATCATCACCAGGAGTAGATTTTGACAGTCCAGTAAGTATGAAGAAATTGGTTTGAATGTCTGTATTGTATCACCTCTGATTTGGTGTTTTCTTTTTCAGAAGGAAAAGCTAGTCTTGATTCTAGTTTGTGTAGGCGCTGCTGCCATAGTTCTGATAGCATTGGTTCTGCTGTGTTCACAGTCAAAAGAATGGTGCACAGAGCCAGGTAAGATGTGAAAATATGATGAGGGGTTGACTTTCTAGCTTGAGTTTATTATTGACCATCTGCAGGACACCGGCATACCGTTTTTCCAACCTCCAAATACAAGATGAAGATACATGTATGACAAGAGATCAGGAAAGTGGCACTAGCAGCAATGGAACCACAGGTCCTCATGGCTCAGACATTGTTCGTATTGCTCCTTCTTCTTTTTTGCAGTCTTTGCCATCTGTTTTGCCCTTACATTTCCTAAATTCATTTACAGGACCTTATTGAATGACGCTCGAGTGAATGCAGCATGATTTATTGTGGTTGCCTGTTGTGTCTTTAATGTGTGAGTTCTTTTTTTGCTGTAAATACATTGTTTTATTGATTGAGTTGTTTCATTTATGTAATACATCCATGTTAAAATGTTATACTTCCATGGAGATTTCACAAACAGTAAGCACTAAGCTCACATGAAAATCACCTGCTTGTTGTCTCACCAGTATTTGCCAGGTGAGGGCGCTGTGTAATGTCAAAGTAAAACACCGAAGAAGACGTGATGCGCCATATCGTTTGTAACGGGAAGATGTTTCACACCATCAATCTTACGAGAAACTGCATTCTGCTGCTCACTCTTAACTTTGTATTTATTTGTTTAGAATATCTGTGATTTAGTCATTCAGACAGTGAACTAATGTGTCTGTTGTTCAAATGTATATAAACCTTGTTCCTAAAACTGCACAAAAAATGTGTGAACCATGGCTATATAGTTGTAACCTAAAAATATTCTTTTTACTTAAGGCTATAAGTACACAATGTAAAACTAACACTTCAGGATAGACTTCATGGTTCATTGGCGTATTAGACCTATGAAGTTCTTGAGAGAGTCTGCCGTGGATTTGTAAATATGAGCTGTCCCGTCCTGGTTTAGTGTTGAGAGTGAGACGTCTTGCACACGTGCCCACTCTCTGCTCTAAATACTCATGAGCCAACACTCAACGCTGTTTCCCTGTTACCTGGGCAATTACACGGTAAGAACATTCACGGTTTTATTATTTACACTCTGTTAGCTATGTCCTACAAGCAATTTCATAAGTGACTTTTGACAAACCTATACGCGCCTTTATGTAGTTGATTTAACAATATTGTAAACGCTCTGATAAGGAAGTGTCTGCGGTTCCTCCTACTACAACAAAGTTTGGCTAAAATATCTAACGTTAGCTTCTTTGTGGGCAGATTTCAGACGTGACATTTCAGCTTTTATCTTTTTAATGTGGTGGTAAACTGCTATGTTTGTCTGTGGCAGCTTCAACTAACGTGTTGTTAGTTAGAAGTTTACTAGATCCTTTGGTCTTTCTGCTATGATCCACACAGTTTAGTAAGTTATATTATTTAAATATTTACAATGGTCTTTTTATACATTTGTGAAGCATTAATGTCTATATATATAACTTTATATATATATATATTATATTCTATTGTTTTTATCATTGTAGCCTAATGATTTGTTAACAAAATTGCTCAATAAAAATAAAGCTCTGAAAGGAACTAATAATAACGCTACCACTGAACATATATTTGCATAAAATATATTAATCTTCCATTTTACAATGACGTAGATAAAACAATGAATACGCAACCTATTTGGGGGGAAAACATTTAAAGAACATTACCTTGGCATGAATTTTAACTTTTAAAAAGTGTATTAAAGCAGACGTGGCAGTCATGTGTTCCCCATGTCAGGAATTGAGTTGCAGCTCAATCTACTGGCTGCAAAGAAAATTCCATAGTGGAAAAAAAACAATCCAATCATGTCTGATTTAAAAACTATGCAAAGGATAGAAGAAGAGCTGTGAATTCATAAATCTGGGATATTCAGAACAGCGTTTTCTGAGGCTTTGAGGGGAGAGATTAGTACCTCACAAACAAAAATGTTGTTAGATACTGGATTAAACCCCCATCAAGTTAATTCTGCATTTTTATTATTATTATTATTATTATTCTTTACATTTATAGGTTACAGAAGATAGACCTTCGACAGGATGGTCAGAGCAAGTGGTAAATCTATTTAATGATTTGTTTATTCATTTCATGTCTGCATTTTACTAAAAACTTTATTTTCTGTAGGTGCTTTTAAGTTTGCAACATACTGTTCATATTTATCGCAGGAATCTTTCTAACATTTCAACTATTAGATATTAATTTCGATTTGAAACTGCGCAACATCCTTTGTGAGTGAAGCATTATTTACCTTGTGTACAATTACCTGATAAATCTTTACAATATAGTGTTCTTTCATTTTTCAGCTATATCTGCCCCAATTGAACCCAGTGAGTATTTTTTAGTAGCATTTCTGCCCATAATTTAGTCATTCGGTTTTTTTGTTTTTTTTTATGATTATGGTTGTGTTAGATAAACCTTTATTGTAATTATCTTTTTTTTTCTTTGTGCAGCTACAAAACCTGTTAAAATCAAATGTGGCTTGGTCAGAGAATGTCCAGCAGGTCACTTTGCCTTCAAAATGGCCAGTGGAGCAGCCAGTGTGGTTGGGCCTCGCATCTGTCTAGAGGACAAGATGTAAGCAACAAGAACAACATGGTTTATGGTTTGATTTGTCTTTTTAATAGTTCCCTGTGCAACTTTTTGATTTGAGGTTCTTGTCTCCATGGAACTGATATTGATTTTTCCTCAGCGTTAACTTTTAAAGGTTAAAAGGGTCAAAAGTATAAAAAATATAGAGAGAGTTGTAACACTTATTTTAATTGGTTAATGGTTTTCTAGTCTAACAGATTTTTATTAATCAACTTTGTTTTTTTGTTCATTGTTAACACGGGTTAAACTTTATTTTGACACAATTTCTGATCCTTTGTTTTAATCGTTTTGCCACACTTTTTTACTTGACTAATGGATGGGCAGGGCTTGTCTTTAGTCGACCAACATTTTTTAGCTAACTACAGCTCTACAAAATAGTCTCCAAAGTGCTGTTCATAATCGCAATAAAGGAGTCAGCTTCCTGAAAGCAGCTTTATATTCAAACAAACACGTTTTCCTGCCCAATCCAGTTTTTGTCAGGCTCAGCAATGAGTGTGTGACCAGTGTATTTAACTAGTTTCAGTACACAAACAGTAAACATGCAGTAGAAGCAGATCATTATGCTCTTTTTTTAATCGATTACAAACATTATGCAATCAGTAACCAAAATTATTAACATTGACTCTCAAGTGTACTGAATTTGCTCACAAATATTACCTTCACATTTGTACAGCATGTGAAGAACAGTTTATTTGTGAGAGATTTGATCTGTTTGTTTTTATTTAAGGTGTGCTGGTGCGTTGTCTTGTCTTTAAACAAATAATCCTTGTAATTATTGTTTCTATAAATGAGCAGCCCTTGATGATAAGCCTACGTAACTAAACAGTGATAAAGTTGTGCTCTGATTCTAAGAAGAATGTAATCTTTTTTCTCTATGGCATTCCAACAACTTCTACATTAAAACTAGTAACTCTAGATACTCAAGTTGAGCAAGTATCATTATAAAAAACAGGACAAAATGTGACATTTCTTGAACAGTTTTAGCTTTATCCGATTAATTATAAATATAGTTTTATGTACAGTGTTTTATTGTTGTTTTTGAAAAGTGATATACAAATAAAGTTTTTATTATTATTCTAATATAAAACCAAATAATTGCACAAACAAATGTATATTATATTGAAATAATGTTTTGCAAAAACTGCCCATTGTATCCATTCATTTGATATCAAGTAGCAAGCCAATACATTTGAATCAAAGTTGAGTTTGAGCAAAACAATTACTGTATATATTTAACATTTGCTCAGTTTCATGCTTGTCATTGCTAGTACAGTCAAAATTGTGAGTTGGGTTGCTCCTTGCCAAGTGTGACGTGTAACTTGACCTTGTGGCGTCACTCACTTATAAAATAATGGATAAAATAAAGGAGCAAAACAATCATGTATTTGTGGTCGAGAGACTTTAACCCAGTGTTGACATTTTGTTTACTGACAGAAAGTTTTTATGACACAGAGTCTTATTTCATCTTTTACAGCAGTTCTAGTGACTTTATGTATAATAAAGTGACTTAATGTATAATAAAGTCACAGAACTGTTTGCTTAGCTGTTACGCTTGTTTGACAAAGGTGGCCTAAAAAGAGACGTCAAACTATTTCCAATTGAAGAGCTGATAAATGCACTCATTGTGTGTTAACATATTTTTAAAGGAACTTTTGTCCCCCAGTCATATTAATGTTGCTTATTATTTATGATTTTCTTTTCCAGATTGATGAGTAGTGTAAAGAACAATGTAGGGCGAGGAATCAATGTTGCCCTGGTGGATGGTAAATGTCAATATTAAACTATTGCCGCACAATCGGCCATAAAACGTTTAACTGTTTTATTTTTCTTAAAGGAAAAACAGGAGAACTTATGAAGGCTGCGTCCTTCGACATGTGGGCTGGAGGTAAGTGATGTTTTATATTCATATCTACCAAGGTAAAAGTTTTTCAGATAAATTACGTCTCAGTATTTCTTTATAGATGTTGCTCCCTTCATTGAATTCTTAAAGTCAATTGAAGATGGCACTGTGGTGCTGATGGCCTCGTTTGACGATCCTGCAACAAAGTAAGAAATATTCTTTTTGATAGTTTAAAGGGGTCCTATTGTGTTTTTTCCTACTATTTAGTAAGAAACTAGAACATATGCAGATCAGTAATTTATCTTTTGTTCATTGTAAAACACAAAGTTGATATTGAAAATAGAAACAGCTCCGGTGACTTCCTGTTCAAAACTGCAGAACTTCTTTTTAAAAATGCAACAGATTTTAAATAACTAATAATTATTGTTGGAAAGTGACTATAGAACAGTTTTGAACCATTTATACTTAATTTTGAGTATTAATCTTTTGAATTACAACAAGTAAATACAGACAAGTGGGAGGGGATAGGTGGTAGGTGAGAACAGGGATTTTCTGAGCACTTGAGCTCAACCTGAAAACAATATAAGATTACCCAAATATGCATAAATCAATTCAAATATAACTTTGAGTAAACAAATGATCAAGGGAGGCCATTATTAACATGGTTAAAATCTTTGAATATGACATTTTACATAATAGGTCCCCTTTAAAGATTTGGATTTTATGTAAGTGCCTTAGAACTGATTTTGATTTTGCTGTAGGTTGAATGATGAAGCCCGAAAGCTCATTGCAGAGCTGGGCAGTTCATTGATTGCACAGGTGGCTTTCCGTGACAACTGGGTCTTTGTGGGTGGCAAAGGGATTAAAACCAAGAGTCCATTTGAACAGGTAAACCTGCACGACTGGTTTATTCGTATAAATCTAATGTTTCGTGCTCCTGATTGATTGTTCCTGTGAACTTAGTGCTTTGTACTAGATTAATAGTACTATAAATAGATCTTGGTCCTCTCAGATTAATTCCTGTTATGTTTGTGTAGTATTAGAATGTGAAAGCATGTTTATCTTAATCCACAATCACACATATGTACGTGTAAATCTTATCCATATATTTATTTGTCTGTGTTGTGTACCATCCTTTGCAGCATATAAAGAACAGTGGAGACACCAACAAATTTGACGGATGGCCTGAAGTTTTGGAGATGGAGGGCTGCATACCAAAGAGACCCTAATGGCTCCAGGATTAGTCAGTCTGAAGGCCTAAGCTGCTGCCCCCTGTGCTGGAGCCTTGCTTGACGAGTGACAATTCAAATTAGTCTTCAAATATGTGCTTCATAGATTCAGTGTCTCGCTAGAAGTTCAGGGGACCAGTTTAAACGCACACACACATTGCTTGTTCACAGTGGTACTTGTTCAAAAGAAGGCCTGCAGAATTTGCACTGTTGGTGATTGAAAATTCTGATTTATACCAGATACGTTGAGTGTGTTTCTAAAGTTTTGTACTTTCTTTTTATAACATTTTCCACCTTAAAGCCTTAAACCAATATTGTGTTAGAGGTCTGTCTTTTTCATTCTGTTGAGTAACTCAATGTTATGGTTGTCAGAGTTGAATTTTACACACACACAAAAAAAAAATCACTGTGTTATTTGTAAATATGTGTGTCTAATTAAATTAATTATAATTTCAGAATAAAAGTAATACAATTTATATTAAGTTTGTCTTTTAATAAATAAAAACTTGAGTAAATAAAATACAAGCATTTTGTTTTAATGATTAAATAGTAAGACTAAATGTTTAAAATATAAATCCCACCATGTTCGAAATAATGAATGAACTTCACCTTATATAATTCCATGGTTATATTCTAATCAACAACAAAAAATGACTGAAATAGACATAGCAAAAGATGACAGAGCTTAGTATCTGTGCAGTATGTGACTATAATTACACGTGTGTGCACTGAGCAGTAATAAGGGGACCAAATGGATCCAAGCCATTGATTTGTCCCAGTTTTACCTTACATATGCCACAGCTGTCCTGATTGGATTATTGAGAGAAAAAAAACTCGCTTACACACAAACAGAATAGAGAAATGTGATCAGACAGAATACAAATTACCAGCAATAACGTGTATTGTTTTGTGTTCCATTACTTGACCTAATGAGAGGAGTGTTTTCTGAATGTTTTCATATTGAATGCCATTATATTTTTAGTTCAAAAGAATGATATGCAATTAAAATAGTTTTTTTTTACTTTTGGTTTATTGTTATTTATAAGATAAGAGAACTTTTTTCAGAAATTAGAGAAGGATAAATTGCTCATTTATCATTGTGCTTTCTATTTTTCTCACTAATTAGGTGATGTTTGCATCCACATTTAGGTGCTTAAATAGCATAATGCATTCCCCAAAACCAAAAAAAGAGTAAGTAAATACAGCTACTCAAAATAAAAATTCTGAATGCTTTTTTAGTGCATGTACTGTATATTTGGTTACTTCAAAACAGAAAGTATCAGTAAATCAGGGCACATGTTTTGTCAGTGCTTGATTGCTGCAGTTTGAGTTGAGTTTGATCTTGCTTAACTCACAATGACATAAGTTTGTCTTTGGCGTTCCTGTCCTATTACACTGTTGATTCTGGTCCAGACTATGAGCTATTTCAAAAGTGTAAAACAAATACCTAAAATTGAATAAAAGCATTGTTTTGTCTTTGATATTTTTGTTTGATTAATCAAACATAAAAATGTGTGTCTGTGTTAATGTCTGAGCAGGCTCACTTGTACATCCTCTCGCTTGTTGCCATGGAAATCTTGTTTCTTTAGCTTAATTAACAGCAGTAAACAGATGCATCTTAATGAAGAATGCTCCATACAAATATGCTATGTTTCTATTTCTCCGTCATCAAGCTTTTGATTTTTCACCCCAAGCTTGCAGTGTACTTTTACTTGACTTCTACTTTAGTTCCATTGAGGTAACAGTATTTTTTACTTGACTAAAAGTTTTGGTTCCTCTTGTCGCAACCAGTGTAAATCAACACGTCTTATCTTGAAAGTATGAAATTATATAAATTGTGTTTTTTGTGCCACTCCTTCAGATGTGATACTTTTCACATTTTTGCGCCTGTTCTTTGAAAATACTTGACTTGTTTTATGTTTTGTTGTTATGATTAGATTAACCTCATACTATAAATCAGATGCTGCGTTCTGAAAAGTTATTCCTTCTGTTTTATGTTAGTAATGTCTAGGATTACTACTTTTCCACTTCTTTTTACTTGAGTCATATTTTAATTTAGTAACTTTACTCCTACTTAACGATTGATTTTTTTTTTTTTTTACCCATATTGTTTGCAGCACAAGGGTTGACTTTTGTGAGCTGCTATTTTTAAACATTGTCACCAAAAACATGTTTAGCTTCATTCACAAATGTTTAAGTAATCATTTGTGTTGTTAAACTGTGTAAATGCTCCTGTCTATCTTGTGATTTTGTTTTGTTGTTACCTGCTATTTTACCCTCAGTTGAACTTTTTTCACAATATTACGCTAGAGGAACATTAAGTTGATGCCTTTTTATGGACAATAAATTTGGCTTATCTTTTCTTCTTGTTGAGATTTCAATTACAACAAAAACACAAATCTTCAATAAGCAAGACTAAAACCTTAGCTACGACTTCAAAGTTTGATGAATTTGAGGCTGGACGTATTTCGTTGACTCTAGTGAAGTGTAGAGTTTAACACACATTAGAGCACTTTCAGCATTTTCACCTAATGACATCACAAGGAGGAACTGTGTGTTTTGAGTGTGAGGGTGAAAAACACACACACACCCTGAAACATTCTGGGTTTTTATGGATTAAAATAACTGTAGATGAAGTAAAAAGAAGCTCCATGTATGCTTTTTATGATGAAGCAACGTCATAAAAGGTAAAATATGCAGTAGACCTTGAAAGCGATTTTGTTGGCCTCTTTCATTCCTTAAGTCTCTCTGCTGTCAGACAGATGGCGCCATTGTCTTATTTGAGACGGCTTGTTTCACAAAACTAGAGCAACAGACCTGCAACAATGATGTCAACAGTTTGCACTTGGTTATATTTATCTGCTTTACAACTCAGCTTGCACATAGCAACATAGCACTTACATTTAAACAACGTGTTTGAAAATGTCAACAGGACCGTACGCAGCAGGAGGTCCAATTATATTATTTGACTAAAGTAGTTTACAAAATGACAATGACAAGTTTCCTACAATTATTAGGTTTTTAAAGTGACAGACTCCCTGATGTAACATGACATCTATATAATTTAGGATGACCATATTTTCAAAACTAAAAACAGGGACACACTCAAGTTTTTGTGGAGGTGAAAATTGCTGGTAAAAAACAATATTCTTATGCACTTAGTCAGTTCACGGCTTATTCATGGTCATGTGTATTCCCTGAAACATTTATCGGTGCAAATTGGTGCATTTTTTCTGTGTTTTGGTCATTTTCAAGCCCAGTTTTGTCTATTTGGACGAAAGAAATAGCAAGTGTTGCCCAAGTGTCAGAGTGGTCAAAACTAGGACAACTGGGACATGTTTTGTGTAAAACTGGGACAAATAAGTGGATTTGGACACATTTGCTGGGACATGGGATGCAGGGCTCAAAATAGAGACTGTCCCAGGTAAATAGGGACGTCTGGTCACCCGAATATAAAGCAGATACTCATGAAGCTCATCCACCAGGAAATGTTGAAAGAAAATCAAATGACCTATTGTTTTTATGAATAAGTTAAATTTTCAGCAACTCCACATCTAGAAAAAATTTAAAAATGTGACTATTATGGTTGATTGTTACACAGTAATATAGCCTTAAAACTTAATTCTCTATTGCCACTGTTCAAAAACATTCAATAAAAAAAGCCTATCATAGTTTCATATTTTTACACGGCAATAATATTAAAACATAAAAATGAGATATATGTGTACGTGGCAAAGGAGATGCCAAAATATAATATTTTTTGCATCTCCTTTGTCATGTACACATTGGTAGAACATGAAATAAAAAAAAAACTACAATCAAGAACACAACTTTCTGCAAACACACACATCTGGAGGTCCTGCATAAATAAAAAAAAGTTGGACCTCACGAACCTCAATGTACGGCCAATGTACGGCCATTGTTGTTAGTTTAATTCCTAATTTTTAGGAAAATTGAAGTCCCACACATACACATATTAAACCTTTTTATCGTGGGAACTTCATTTCCTTCTTGCGTGTTTTGGTGAATTTCCGCTAGATCCTCCAATTTACCAATGAAACGAAATGATGTACTTGAAAAGAAATGTAGACTACAGTGGTTTACTTTCACAATACATGATGGTAATACATTTTGTAGGTGGTTGTATGTGAGCACTTGTGTGGGCCAGTCCTTCTCTGAGTCTCCACTGGGCTGTAGGAGTAAAACATCAGCCACTTTCTTATATAAGACATGTTATATCTGATGCATTATGTATGAATCCGGAGTTTATCCCTGCTCATAAACCTCTAATAATGGAACACCTCGGGGAAATTGAGAGCTCAGAAGTATAAACAGTGGCAATAACATGCTCTCACAACAGACCAGTCCTCTCTTACCCTCTCCGTATACTTCCCAGGATAAATCTGCCAGCCAAACAAAGGTGGCTACAGCTCCAAAGCATCTCTGAAGACTTCTAATTCCCTATAGTCCACTGGTCTAGACCTCTCACCTCTCAACTTTGACCTCCCCTGACCAATGCCTCTGTGCTTCTGTTCAAAACAACTCCTAAAACAGAAGAAAAGTGAAGGCTATTCTCAAAATCTACAAAAATCTAGGGCTAATGGCAAGTATTCATTCCAGTTGTCATTGCTCGGTTTAACTCTTACATGTACATTGACCTTATTCCATCAGGGCTTTCGTCAAACTAGACTTGTATTCTGAAGGCTGACACAATGGTTCCAATGATGTAAGAACACTGTAATAACATGGTTAAAAATCAGAAGCTTTCTAAACACTACTGAGTTTGTGTAACTTATCACCACATATCTTTACTGTCGTGTCATGATCTGAGAATTGCTTTTGGAGTCATAACTTTATCATGTGATGTGAAATCTAATGTGCAGTCAGGGCCTCAGAAACAGTGGGCCAAAGCAGACCACCATATACTGTATTTTTGTAAGCAACATAAGAAGTGTATTTTTCGCCTAACCAGAACATGCGACAATTTTATCAGCAAAAAGGCAACGCTTTTTCAAATTCTTAATAATAGTGCTGTTGTCTAAATGACATAAAAAGCATCTAACAAAGCCCCTTATGTTTACTCCACGCACATTAACCCTTTAACTTCCTCAGACTTCTTCCATCTCCAGAGAGAGCCTCCTCAGAGCTGGTAAATCCCCCACTCGCAGTGCCATTCAGTGGGCTGTGACCTGACTGGCCTTGCCCTCACCCCTCCTCCTCCTGATGCAGGCAGCTGTGTTTACACTCTGTGGGAACTTCCTGCTACGCACAGACAGACGAGCGGCGCATAGGCTGCAGACTGGATCGATAGCTGATCATATGGATGGCTTCACACATCATGTTAAATGGAGACCAATCTACACTGTGGGCTCTTGTTACCATAGAAACACATGCACTACAACTGTATTTAAAGCTCAAATCCAACTTAATTGTGTCCTTTTGTGCATCACTTTTTTGTGACTTGCTTTATTTTGTCTTTCACAATATTCTTGCACAATATTTTGTACAGTGGCTTGAGTTTCAGTTTAATCATCTTTTTGTCTAATTAACGGTAGTAAACAAAAGATTATTTCACAATAAACATACAAGTTTAAGCAATAAAATGCTTCAGTTAATTAGCATTTAATTGAATGCATTTCTGTTTTAGACACTCCTCAAGGTTCCACTTGGTGACATTTTTTAATATTTACACATTATTTAGCCTCAGTAAAGCACAAAAAAGATTATATTTATTGTGAATAAAACAAGAATGCTGGAACAATAAAATGTATTTACTACTTAAGCCACAATTCTATTCCATCCACAGCTCCTTTAAATCCATAATCCTTGATGTCTTCATGAATAACTAAATCTTTGTTTATGCTTTATTAGGGCTAATTAAGGTGTAATTATTATCAAGTGGCACCTCTATTTTGTATCCTTCCAAAAACAAGACCAAGTTTTTGAGGCATGTAGTCTGTTTCATCAAAGTTTTGTTCATGTGATAAGTCTTAACAAATACTGACAGAAGCCCATGTCAGTCAGCTAGTCTGCAGGAGGCGGGCAGGGGCAGAAAATCACACCATGTTTCGTTTTCTGACAAGTCTCTGCAGCTTTTCTCCATAAATACAACCACCTCATAAAAGTTCACTGCGTCAGTGTGCATCGTGCATTCTCCTTGCACTACACCCTTCGCAACGACACACCATAAAACTGAATTATAAACAGCACAATTCCAAACTCATTTCAATGAGTATATGTTATCGCAGTCACTTTGGAGCCAAGAAATGCATTTTCCTGCATAAAACGATTGGCTATTGCTGAGCCCTCACCCTCTATAGAAGATAGATTATGTCTTAAAACAAACCGAGGACACTTCTCTAGGCACGTGTGTACATTTTAATCACTGTTTTGACTTTGAGAGAGGAATATTATGAGTCTTGAGACAAGCAGTCACGCATGCGACCTCATAACTTCTATCATGCGATGTTGTAAAAGCTAATGTGCAGTCAGGGCCTCAGACAGTGGGCCAATACAGACCACCATCATACTTCAGTAAGCAATGTAAGGAATGTATTTTTTACTAAACCAGAACGTTTTATCTTTCTTACATGTGTTGATTTTATCAGCAAAAAGGCAACTGTTACAAATGTTACAAACTACACAATAATTTGTTATGATGCATCATGTTTTGTCTTCCAGGATGTTTTTGGAGGCATTCCCAAAATAAATTCTAAACAAAAGGCACGGGAAGAAATGTCCATGTATACATTAGCCAAAACTATGTAAAAAACAGCTGGCTTGCTGATTTATCACACTGGACTTAGAATAGAGTGTTTTAATGAAGGCTAAGTTTAGCATTGCATCTAAAAATCTCATAAGATTTAACATCATGCTAACTGAGAATTCTATTTATGTATGATGACTTGTTGTTGTAAAGAGTGCACCATTTCAAATTTCACACTTGAAGTCCTGTTCACACAAAGCACAACATTAGATTGAGAAACTGCAGACCTAATGACTTGTTTATTAGGAGAAAAGGCCACAGGTAAACAAACTGCTTTTCCAAAGTGCTTTTTACTTGAACAGAAGATGGGGCTAAATGTTCTTTTTATCATTGCTGGTAAGGTTGTTGTTGTTCACATTTGAGGTAGTGTCGAACTGTAAGTGCTCAAGGTGGTGGCATTTCTCAGTACTTTTCTTCCCAACAAACAGAACAGTGTCTGCAGCATGTGTTTTTCTCGCTTTAAGAGGAAGCAGGTGCGTAGACTTAACCTGGACCTTCACCTCGGCCAGTGACCTAACATAAGCAAACTTTTAGATCCAGTTAAAGCTGTTTTTCATTCCAAATCTAGGCAAAAAATAACTTAAGATCTGTGAGTTTGTGAATGCTTTTCTCTATCTCATCTCTTTCAGTACATTAGTGACTGCTTAGGCATATTTTAAAATGGATTTAGTCGATAACACAGATAGCAGAGGTTACTGAACTGTCAGAGGGTGTCGCAAACTCTCCCCTCAGGTGGCCAATAAGGAGTCAGAAATACCTGCTGATTGTGCAGGGGAGTGACCGGCCATTCTTCTGCAAAACAACATTTCACATTTGGAGAAAGTATGCCAGGAGGAGTGTTACAAAGGGGCGTGGTTAGAACAAAATCAATAAGTCAAGACTGTGAAAAACACACTGATGGAACTGGCAGCGAGTCAATTTGGATTGTGCAATGTTTGGGATGAGTTTAATCTAGACTAATCTATGTTTGTTTGTTTGGGTAGTAAAGATAGATTGAGAAACACAACTTAAATGATTAACTAGCAACATAATTATCACAGAGAAAGAAAAAAAAAATTGTTTAAAAAAAATAATAAACAGACATTTTACATTTTCTTCTTACACGATTCCTTTATTAAAACATGCCTGATGTGTCCTTTGTCTTTGCAGAACTTCAATATCATTCGTCCCAAAGCAGCTCCAAACTCCTCCCAAACACACTTGCCTATATTACTGAAAATGAGCATAATAAGTAAAACACATTGTTTTGTATCTACGGCTATTTTCGTTGCTGGAATAAGTAAACAAAGGTTTGTCTGTGCTAGTAGCCTCTAACTTAGAGAATGCAATTCAGTCTGTTCTTCTCCAAGCCTCACCAATCTTATATTGGCATCTGATTTAAAAACTGTTCTATTGAAATTGTCAGTAAACACTTGCATTTAGGCTTCTGGACTACAACTATCTTGATAAACAAGGGGACCATATCTGAAAAGAAAAAGAAAAGCAACAAAGCCTGACTGCCTCTGTGACTGGTCTCTAATCAAATCAAGTCAGTTAATTTTTGTATAGCCCAAAATTACAACATTAGTTGTCTCTGATCTGCACTTCTGAGATTGTACAAAAGTTATATTCTTCCTCGTTTCAAGTATGCATCATCTGTGTGGGTCACACTTAATAACACTCAAGTCAATCTCCTGGAAAAGCTCCAGCGATGGGCTATAAGGGTCATCCTGCCGTACTCTTATGTACAATCTACCACTTTAAAGGTGTAGCTGTATTTTACACTACAAACAAGATTTAGGTTTTAAATCTGACAACTTCCTTTCATAAATCCTTCGACACATAGTTTATAACGACATGTATTCATTTTAGTTGCATTTATGGCTTATAGACTTCTTTTTAGAAACAACAAAGTGAAACTGGAGAGGACCACCCCAGCGCAACCAATCAGAGAGCTGGATTCAGCTCCTGATTAGAACTAAAATTCTTTATTATTCAGTTCAGACAGTACACAAAAGTAAATTTTTTCACAAAGCGCAGTATTTACTATATAGTTTTTAGTGAAAAGCACAAAGTTTACTAATTTAACGATACTAACTTATACATAAAATAATAGCTATAGCCTACCGACCACCTTTAGCAGGTTTGCTACATAACATGCGGCTGATCACAACTATATATACTACAGTAGCTATAAAACTTGGTCATGTTTTGTTGCATGTACTGTGTAGTTCTGTGTGTACTTTCAATTTGTGGACATTGAACTGAGCCCCTGAACGTCAGTCAGTAAAACTATGTGTGTTTTTGTTATCTGCACTACTCTTTTAAAAATGTTGGACATTGTTTGTGTTTTTTGAAAATACATCTGTCCTGTTCTAAATCACTTTGAGAACAAATTGTGCTCTACAAATAAACTTGCTCATTTGTCATAATCATAATAGATGTTTTGCTTCGCTCAGTCACATACTTACTAGAACAAAATGGATTCCTAAATTAAATTTCTATTCAAATGCATTTTCTGTCCCAAAGTCAGCAGCTACGGCAGTGTTACAAATTGACCCTGTCCACAGCCAATGGCAACCAAGTGCATCATTAGCAGCATAATCGACTCATTTAGTCTTTCTTTGACTTTTATTATATGACCTCAATATCAAGCCTATTATTTTCAACACCATTGTTCATAACTGCTTCGCTCCCTCTCTCTCTCTCTCTCCTCTCTCCAGTAATCTGCATCCGTGTGTGGATAATTATAGCTTACTGGAAAAGATGTTGCTGGCTCCAATGCCTTGTGGGTAGGAAAAACACCAGGAAAACAAGAGGGATCCCAATTGTTCCCGCTATGGGAGGACGACAGCATTGTGATGTTATGCTACTGTGCTTATCTCTTACACTGGCCTGCACAGTAGCTTTGGAAATGTTGGGGAAATAATACTATTAATAACAACTGTGTATAAAGCTGCATGGTTAAAATTATTATGTCTTGTAAAACTGTATTTCTTAAGCTCCATGCAAAAAATAAATTCAGAATATGAAACTTACTTAATGAATGCTGTTATGTGGTGATTAAATTCCACATTAAAACCACCAGAAAATAATCTTAATACACTGTAGATAATATTCACATTTTTGTTGGTGTTTCTCAGTTTGCTCTCAGCTGTCTCCAACTTTCAGTTCAGTTTTTAGCTTAAAATGCATATTTTTACACTTGTTTTTTAAAATTTTGTATTGCAAATCACTTTGGGCTTTATAAATAAGGATTGATTGATTACAGTGGTCTATTCTGAGCCTCATAATTCTTGATTACGATATGCTTAAAAGCGATGCCAGCAAAAAGCTTACAACATAAACAACAGCACTTCTTGGATTTTAGATGTTGATGCAGTGAAAAAAAAAATCACGCAAATGAATAGATTAAATATATATCTGTGCTGGGACAAGAGTGATTTTATGCGTTTGTGTGTGTGTTTTCTTATTTTAGTTGCATTGTGTAGGCTTACATTGTACTTGAGTTAAACACATCCTCTAAACTTCTGTGAATTCTTGTTACAGTCGATAGTTGTGCTGGTGCTGTACTAATGTGTCTGGCCTTCTTGTGCAGCCCTAGAGTGCACACTAAATACACGTGTGTCGTCTCTTAGGTTTGCTCTGCTCTTATCCTGTTACGCTAATGGCCAGACTCTCAGAAGCAGGTTGAGCAGGGATGGACGGATGGCACTGACAAAAGCACATAGCTGCACGTAGCACACATGAGCTGAACAAAGAACGCACTCTTTGACAGCCAGGCTTTAATCACTCTAATAGCACGAGACCCTTTGTCATAACACTTAAAACAAGCCTATATAATACCAACATATGGGACCACTTCTCTGATTTTTAAAGGTGTATTACATTACAGCATGGCAGAGGCTGTCCATCTGCTTTAATCTTATTGTTTGTTATGATGTAGTGTGTATATAGTATGCAATGATCAAAGCTTGCCTAGTATGAGCCTGTATAGAAGTGTTTTGTCAGCTCCTTTTGTACTTCCCCTATATCTCTATTTATAACTATCTGACTGTTTGCAAGGCAGAGAAGTGGTTGTTTATTTGCTCGAGACAGCACATTTTATGGAATACCAACTCTCTTATGCATGTGGAAAAGCAGAGGTGGTGACGCAGGCTTGCCTCTTTATTGTGGTACTAACGAGTCGGTAAAACAACATAGTCTTACCTCAGAAGGTGTGGAGCAACATCTTTTAGGCCTGAATTAAATGTTTCCCAGTAAACTTCGACTTTGGGTTTAATGGCTCCTCCTCTTTCAGTCCAAGCGTGTGTTGTGTTTTGCAAATGTTGACATAGTTAACAGCTTTAGCAGACGACCTGCAGAGAGGGGAATGACTTCGCTGGAGCAATAAAACACCAAATGCAAGTCCAAAGAGCAATTCTGTTAACATTCTGCTTATCCAATCAGGGAACACAAATACTGTACATTTTTCCATTTCAGTTGTTTTCTACTCTCTGTCTGTAGCATTAATATTTAGATTTCGTAAACACCAAGTTCACTTGTAGCAGACTTTTAGTGAGTCATTTTGTACACTGACCAGTGACCACACGCTCCTGACCACTCATGCCCGTGTACTCCTTACATGATTTACCAGAGAGCCGTTTTGGCCTGCTTCCCAGTGCGTCTCATACATGTGAAAGAGCACAAAGGCACAGGCTATTGTGAAAATGATTAATGTTAGAACCACTTACCGTATACTTAAATGTTAATATATGCTTTTATTTTTCACATTTTCTTCAAGGTTATCATGAAGGTAAAATTGCAAACAGGATTTAATGTGAATCTTATTCGTTTCTGGTAGCATTGTTGATACATTTCCAAAAGAACAAAAAGTGTAACACCAAAAAGAATAAGACAGTTAAATTAACAGGTGCAAAATGAACAAATTAACAGGTTCAATGACTTGAAATGTAGTTAAAACGTTTTTAACCAGTCAAAAAAGATTCAGAAAGATTCATATGCGACAGTTTTTTCATTTGTATGGTTTGAACACGCAATTTGTGTTCTCTGTAGAAAACAACTGTCCAAGTTAAATTAATCCCTTTCCAGGATTAGCCTGTCCTGGTCCTGAGTCGTTTCTCTCTGCTAATGGACTCTGACTTTACAGACTTAAACTTTGTATTGACAATTAGATCCGTTTCAGTCTTACTCACATCTATAGCCTGTGTGTCTGGAAGTGGATCTTTCCTTCACACAGGGTTTACATAAATAAAATAAATTGATTTGATGTATCATATGTTTTACAAGTAAAGGTGTGTATAGCCTGTCACACAATAATCAACGTATGATGAAATGTTTCTTCTTGCCCACAGTAAACTCATCAATGACTAATGTTTTATGGCTCATTATAATGCCTTTGCCCTGACATAGCTTGGCTTTCCCACACCCTCTGTTAGTTTCTGCAGATGGGGACATAACAAACAATGCCTCACATTTGTTAGAGAGATGATTACCTACCCAGTGAAATGTGGATTGTGCAATTGTGGAAAACTGTTTCCACAATTGCACTCTCCGTTTTGACTATTAATACCTAAACATACATTATGTAACTTTTCCAACTGAGTTGATGACCTTCATGTTTCCATGGAGATGTTTCCTTCAATAAGGCATTAAGCCTCAGGTCAGATCTGTGAAGAGACAACATTGCTCTCATTAAAAGATCATAAAAGCAGTGCAATAGTTTGGTTACACCTTCTAGAATTTGTTGAGGTAAAAAAAAAAAAAAAAAAAAGTTTAATTAATTTATTATCTGATCATTTCTGGTGTGACTAGACCCACTAATGTATACACAGTTTTTATTAAAGAAAATACCTTAAAATCAGCTTTTCCCAGCACAAATATATTGTTGAAGTATCTATTGAGGTGAAAATTTGTTTTTCTGATGATGTACCGTTTGTTGACTAAAACACACTGGGCTGAACAGTTTAGATGTTTGGAATTCATTAGGTTACAAAACATGTGAACTGATGCAAAAAGTGTAAAATTAAGTATTTCGGTTAATGTTTTTAAGAAAGCAAAAATCAGTATAATACATTCTAAGCCTCTTTCTTTGTTGCTACTGTAAATCGTGAATGGCACATTACTCCGGTGTGTTGCTACGAGAATCCATAATGAGCTGATGTCTCCTCACTGATTGCTGCTCTCCACACTTCTCTGTTATCACTCTTCTCCCTCTGCTTTTCCATTGAGCTCTCGTCACACTGTCTTAATGGAGCGCCTCTTTAAGCAGCTAATTAGCATTTTTTCCCTGTCTGCCCCCTGACTTTGACAGATGACTCCCTCTATCTTTACAGTGGATTCAATCACACGTTTTTAGATGGAAACAGTTATCTATAGACAGGTTAGTCATCTGTAACAGGTCGCATTCACGTGTTATGTGAAGATGATGATGATGTCATAAGTCCAGATGGTGGCAAAGATCGTTTTTCCTCTTAATAATATTATGCTTTTACATGAAATATCCAACAGGTCACTTCACAACATTTTCAATCTGATTATTTCTGTTATTAGTGAGTTGGGCCAAGCATTTTTGCATAAAACAAAACTGCATTCAGACTGTTTTAGCATTATTGTAGCTGTCCTCTCCATCTGTTATGAAGATGCTTTACACAATTTAAACTTTCTTATAAACATAAACTAATATACAATCATACAACTTGCCTTGAGTAAAAGCTTTTGTCATTTAGATGTTTTTGATGCACTAAATACATAACAAAATTCTCTTTACGCTGAGTACCTGTATCACCACAAAATGAACTAATATTTGATCTGAAGGAGCCGACTCTTCATGGCATAACACTCAGCTACCAGATGTATTGACTTTTCACCTGCAGAAAGTTGCACAGTGCACCTTTAAATAAAAAAAGTATTTTACATTTAATAATACTGGCCTACAAGACTGTGACGTCACATGAATGCAACTTTTTCTTCCTCAAACTCTGTTACTTAAACTACAAAATGTCACAAGAAAAGAAACGTCATTGCGTTTATGTTTGTTGACTACTTTCCTATTCTTCTAAAAAAAAAAAAGTGAGATCAAAGTTTACATTAAAGGCCTCAAACAAACTTTATGCATTTATTATTTTGAGTCTCATGAAGGTTATTAATGAGACTAAATATTCATCTTTCATGTTTAGTTTGTGGCACACGTTTGACTTCATGCTCCTCATGTTTTCCACTGAATGATATCTGCAGAGAACATATGCAAATGTAATCCGGAGGGTTTTGTGAACAGGTAAAAGGGAAACAGAGCACACCCATATCATTACTAGCTTCTTTGACACCACGCTGTGACATGAGTTTGAACCTATAGGTCATACCACGCTACACTCAGTAATCAAATCTATGCAAAACCTGTCAGGCTTTTGTACAGCCTGTCCTTGTAGCGAAGGTAAGGGCGTGGAAATTGGTTGTTGTGAGAAATCAGGTTTTTGTTGGATTGAAGAGGCCCATACAATCACAGAGCTGATTACTGAATGTGAGAGGAAAGAGCCGAGGGGCAAAAACACTATTTCCATCATGCTAACAGAAAGGCCCATTTGAAATACTTTATCGTTGGTGTGTTCTTCAAGGTGATCCGCCTGTGCGTTGTTGTTGTTTTTTTCTTTAATGTTACTGTGTGGATTGTGAATAGCAGTTTTAGTTTTGACAAAAGGGGCATTGTGTTGTTGTCATGGCTTCTAACTCATAAACACTAAATGCAACTGTGCATTGTAGCTTTATTTCAAAATCTAAAGACAAATGGGATTTATAACATAAACAAAATCAACATTAAAATATGCCCCAGTAATTAGATTTTTTTTTGTATATTATCAATATTCTGCCTCAAAACTTGATTTTTGCACCACATTTTTTACTGACAAAGGATGGGTTTGCGATCTTTCAATTCAAAACTCAAAGCCAAATGGTTATTCAGTTCTATTTTTCACTGGGTTAGATTTTCAGAGAGAACAAAACAGCGCCACAAATTTGTGTTTTATGTCCAACAACAACAAACAGCTCACAATTACATGAAAACACAGTCTCTAAGTTTATTTTTCACCGAGTAAAGTTTAGGCTTCAAGTTACAAAAATGGGTAAGTTTAGGACTGGGGCGAAAAACGAGCTTATAGTACTTTTTTGACATTTTGTTGTATATCTATGTTTTCTTCAGAGACAGGGCTGTACATGAGCATCCTTTTCAACAGAACTCTACTGTTTCACTAAAGTAAATAAAAATAAAACATCACTGTCACATGAGCACAGGACAAAAGCAGAACTAACCCTACACAATTCAGTAGAAATAGAGAGTTAAGCATGTGGCACATTCTGAATGGGGATAGATATATTATAAGGCACATTACAGCTAAATTAACAGCTTCTCCATGGAAACAAACCTAAAGAGGCTCTCCATAGGCCAAAGAACAGTTCATTTTGTGGCCATGCAACCTTCCCAAAGTAAAGACTAAAGTAAAGGTTTAGTTTTATTATAAGTGCAACAAAGAAATCTAAATGACAAAACATGTGTTTCTTCAAGTCTTCTTTTAGTCAAAAGTTACACAGTGCACCTTTAACAGCATTAGGTCAAGACTAATTTACACTGAGGGAGAGCAGCATGAATATTACAAACTTGTTTTGTAAAATACTCAACACTTACACTTATCAGGTTTAATATTTGTCATTATGATTCTTCTCATGAAAACATTATGCAATAAATTGTGAAAACTACCAGCTCTCATCTGTTGGTACAACTATGACATCATTCCACTCTCTGAAAACAACACAACAACCATTACAATCACTGCAATACTACTACAACTTATCCAATAAGTTGAGCTGACGGCTGAAACTAGTCTCTATTTTCAGGTACAGACAGACTCCCATAAAGCTGCAGCCCATTAGCCTTTGGTCTCTGAGACATGCTGTGTAATTACTGATACTGTGGGAGAATGGGGCCTTTTGGACTGCCCCAGGTCACATGGCTGGCTTAGAGGCACAGTGTCAGCTACTGGCCTGGACAGAAGTAGCTACGCAGTCAGTGGACTATGATGTGGCTGAGATTTCCTTTAAAAACATGTACTTGGTCTCGGTTACTCAAGAGGTTGTTTTTGTGGTTTTCGAGAGAGCTCCAGAGTTTCCTCTTTCTGGAAGCGCAGGGGTTTTTGCCATCATAGATAAACACATCTATATCATAAGTGAAAATAACTCTGTACTCTATATGTATCGCCATTTGCCATAGTTTGGAAGTTAAAACCACACAGTTTTACAGTAGCTTGTAATGGAAACTAGCTTTTGGTTGAGTGTGACAGCATTTGCAAAGGTCAGTGAGTGTGCACCAGATGTTAAAGGCCAAATTACAAGCAACTGTGAGGGACTGATAGTGAATAAGGCTTCTGTTCCTCCTCTGCCCTGCTTTCTCGCGCTGATCAGCTGGACGCTCCTGCACTGAGATAACCCCACACAAATACAAAACTTCTAAAACCAGAGGTGCCTTTTACAACTGTAGGGGTGAGAGTTTTAGGAGGATTGGTTTGGAAGTCGTAGTGGCAGTCGTATAGTATTCAGCGTTTTGTAGAACTAGCTTCAATTACAGGATTACATAAACACATCATTTCCTGGTAAAGCGTTACTGATTTAACTTGTTACAGTTACACTAAACAGTTACACAGCGGTCTCACTTTTTTCTACAAAATGCATGTAATCCACCAAACTGTGTCGGTAAAAAGATAAACAAGAGCATGTGACACATCAACTGTGAATCAAAACATAGAACCTAAAGCTTAGTAAACATAATTGACTGAATTTTAAGTTTAACATTTGCCTTTTAATTGGAACATTGTAAATTAACATTATTTAGTTTATACATTTTGTGAAGCCTATGATGATGAGAATGAGAGAATTAAAAAAATGACATGATCATTTTCCACATAATATACAAAATTATATAATGAATTCTGAAAAAATGTCAAATAATGTTTATCAAACTCAAACCCCAGCTGACGTACTATAGCCATGGAACACTAACGTTTGATTTTGGTCTTGGCTTTATTTATTGAACCTCAGAAGAACAAAACGATTTGCAAAATAAAAAATAGCTTTATAATAACTTACAACGTCATACTTAAATGTTGGTGAATTATGTCAGAGGTTTGTTTATTTAATTTTGAAGATAATGTCAAAAAATATGTTTTTGACTGGAAACACGTGTGAATAACAAACATTTTCATTTAAATATAAAGTCAGCAGTTGTCAAAAGTTCATGTTTTAGTCATTCCTGGGTCTATTTTTGTAAAACAATTGTGAGTGTTTAAAAAGTGTTAGAACATAGCAGCCGAAAGCCTGCTGTTTACTTCCTCTGACTGTGAAAGAACGACAAAAGCAAGCTATGGAACAAGTGAGGACTGAACACAAAACAAGAATTAAACAAAAACACAAGTATCTTAAGAATCGTCCCATTCCTGCTGCAAAATGCTCTAACCTACTGTTATTTTTATTTTTTTTATTTTATTCAGAGCTTTACAACACCCAAAATAGTCATAAATTATAAATAAATTACAACACTGACTTCCTTTCTTTGTTGATCATCAAACAGGCTGAAATCCTTGCATTTATTTTGAAACCTAAAGCTAATGTGAGATCAATGACAATGTGACAAAACGTCGATGTCACATTTTCATCAGTATGGCGTCACTGTTTATTTTTAGGTTTCTGTACTGTCTAGTAAGTGAGCAAATCCCCTCAGTCAGGCTAACCAACAGGTTTTACAGCCCGTTAAACTCACACGTTATTCAGTGTTTGTTTTAGAAGTACAACCACTCCCTGTCGTTCTAATCTGATGGTAATCTCCAACTTCTGTTTTCATGTTTGCGTTTGTACTTTCTTGCTTTCTTCGTAATCTCCCTTTTCTTTTATGTCAGACCTCTGCTTTGATTTCTTCTAAAACATATACATGCATTACATAAATTCTCTTATTTTCCCGTCTTGTTTACATCTGCCCAATTGGGAGTAATTCAATATAATTTTGTGTGAACAACTATTGCACAACTGCCTGTTTCTTTTGGCTTGTACAATTCCTAATAATGGACTATTACACAACTTCAGACAGTTAGAAGGATTTATTTATTATTTTCATATTTATATTTTATGTGAGCTGGGTGGAGTCCTTCATCTTTGCTTTGGTTGAAATAATCCATCATTTGGTATTAAATTTATAATTTTCTTCTAAAATATTCTCAAACGCTTTAGACAAGCTAGTTGCAGGGTTGCCAGATTTTCAGAGAGCAACAAGGACCTAGTCTTTAAAAAAAAGCCCAAAACAAGCCAGACCCTCAATAAAAAAGTAATCCAAATAATCAAAGAATTAAACATTATGTGTCACAGCAGAATGGAGGTAATGGTTCTGATGTACAGTATTTTAAATAGTATCTGATCATTAATAAAGGGTTTAAAGCCTGAAAAAAGTCTATATTTCTGTCATTAGTGAGTAAATTTTCCTGAATGAAATTCGAAAACACTGCTAAAAAAAATCCTTTTGTTTAGGATGTCGAAGCCCAAAAAAACTGTCAAAATTCACAAGCGACTTTTCAAACAAAAGAAGCTCAGAGTCACTATAGAGAAGCGGACTTGGCAACTCTGACTAGTTGTAGCACAAAATGATGGGAGAGAGAGAATAAACATTTGGCAAATGATTGAGGACTGGTATCGAACACATATGTCCCAGTAACCAAACACTGCACCACTGACAAATCAAAGTGATCTTGTTCTAGCTTGATTTTCCTAAAAAGCAGAGAAACATTATTATTTCATTCTTATTGTGGCGCAATTTCTCCACAGATCTGATCTGTAACAAGGCCTGGTGATGTCACCCTCTTGTCTCTGTGCAGAGATAACTGTAATGCCACATTGTTTGAGCAGAGCAATAACATCTTTATGGAGACAAGCAGGTTTGACCCTTCATAGCACCTCCAAAACAGTGTAACAGCAAACTGCTTCCTAAACGCTGACTTCATCATAGCACTCATTTGTAATTCCTCTGGTGTGGGTTTATTCTCTCGCAGTATTACCTTCTAATTTTTAATCTGACATACACCTACACCCGTTCCCACACATTCGTGCTAAATGAAGATCCACAGAAGGCATTTAGCCCATGTCAGCGGACCCACCAAGCTGCACGCCTCATTACATCTCCTTAGCTACTCCTCCGCAACCCTGTAATTATAAGTCCCCAGACAACCCATCCACAGTGCATCCCAATCTTTCATTAGCATACAGGAGCTCTGGAAAATATGACCATATTTCCATCCTAATACCACCAGGTTTTGGAAATTTGCATGTTCTTGTTTGTCCAAAACTGTATGAGAGGAGTGACTCAGATTGTGGTGTGTTGACATATCAAACACGCTGGAGAATGGCCTGCTTTCTTGGGTCTAATCTGTGTTGTTTGTGTGCAAGGAGTGTCAGGAGGAGATGTAATCCGCATACGCAAATGTGACCGTCCGAAGAGGCTATTTATGCTTATCAGACACTCAGAGGGACGTATAATTTAGCCATGCACACAATCCACTGTCATCCTCGCTGATTGCCCTCTATGCACCAAAGAACAAATTTGTTCCACGGAAGTCTATTACCATCTCATGCTTTGATATAAAGTTGTGTCATCTTATCCAAAAAGTACACACAATGTTTTTGTTCTTGCACTGAACATAACTTTGAAGAAGAGAGCATTGTTCAACCTCATGATGTCATTAAATGTAGCACTTTTCTTAACGGTTTTTCTGTTCATGTGTAATGACATCACAAGGTGTTAGTTCAAAAGAAGGATGAAGGCAGGATTTGTGTGTTAAAATTCTGTGAATAAAAAAAAAAACCAACAACACACAAATCCAGGTGTTTGAAGCAAGAGTGTAGTATAGGTCATTTAGTAGAAAGTGAAAGTAGCAAACTGTTTCTATTCATTTTTGTTTTAGATGTACAAGATCTGGGCGATGAAGCCACCTGTGTGTGTTTTTCCAACTGATTGCTTATTCCCGGGCTGTTTTTTTCCACGACGTGTCCTGCAGGCGAACATGCAAAACATGCAAGATAGCATCTCCCAATCCGCAGCAGCCTATGGATCCTTCTGTGACCAGATCATTCATTTGCATGTCAAACCACTTCCATGTTGTGGAGTGGACAAATCATTCAACCCTTTGTGCCAATCACAAAACAATATAATGTTGGTTTAAGATACTTGTTAAGGTATATAGTATTTCACATGAACTTACATGCATCGTGTATTCTACATGGTGGTTGAAAACTTTTGCAGAAACCACAATGTAACACCTAGGTTTAACTGTATAATTGTATGATTTTTTTATCTTCTTGTACTAATACTGTTCTCTAGCTCTGAATTACATGCATAAAAAAACGGAAAACTTTTAAAAAATATATTTTCAAGACATCTTATGAAAGTTTGATACATTTTTTTCTTCCAGAGTTGTATTTAGGTGGTTTAAGGGTGCTCCTGTGATTCTTTCTTTGGAAATGCAAGAGATTTTTAACCTTGTGCAGCAAGATGAATTCTCGCGGTATTTGTGGGTTTACAGATCCACGAGAAAACCATCTTGAAAGGCTCCCACCCAGTGATTCAAACTAAGTATCAAACACACGTACCATACAGCAATATTCTCTGGGAGGGAGGCGGGATTTACAGATGTGACACACAGCAGCGAGTGCCAGGCGTGCTCACAACAAAACAACAAACATGGCAACGTGGGGGAAGCAGGTACTGTAGCAGCTACTGAATCAGTTTTCACAGAAATGCCGACAATTTATTTTCTGAGAAAAAAGCAAGAAAACATATAAGCCGTTGTTAATTCACAAATGCATAAGTATTCAATTAGATGCCAAAGTTGCAGAACCATTTAGTGAAAAAAACATTTTACAACAGCCACATGTTTTGCTTGCTTACCTTGTGCATTCCACCACAAATAACCTAAACAAGCTTTTCACAACTTTCAGAAGCAAGCATACAATGAACTGTATCAGTGCAATGGTAAAATGCTAATGCTAAGTGTACTTTGTAGGAAATACAATGCAATACAATTTTCTGTTGCAAAGTATACAATTATGCACAGAAACATTGTGAGCAAAAAAAAAAAAGAGCTTATTAGTAGAGAAGTAAATGTTTAATTTGCAGCAAAATAAGGTCTTGCAGAAAGAGAAAATGATAAGGACTGAATAAATACTGATTAACATCAAATTAACCAGTCACAAATATGCACATTTGCAGCTAGCTGGATGTTAATAAGTGTATCCTAATGTAAAGTGTGGCCTTTTCTTTTCACCTTTGACAATACAAATTATTTATGATTTGTATGAAAGCGTCAGTGTGTATAGTGTGTCTTCAATACAATTCTAAAAAGCCCCATGCATCTTCTGATTGTAATGATATAGTACCAGTCTATCTGCCTTGTTTTGGATCACGAGCTGAACTCGGAGTCGCCCATGCGTTTCCCACGTGCCCACACTGTTCTCTCTCAGTGCCAGTCTTGTTTGGCATTTGTCTTTTCTTTCTGTGCGCGCATAAAAGCCCCCATTCAAATCACCAGACAGTTGTTCACGGCCGTCCTCTCACAGGCGCCCTATTATGGTGGCGGGACAGATGCGGGTCGGGGGGTGTCGAATGTTTACTGGAAAGTGATAGTAGGACAGTGTGCCAGCGCCTTCAAATGACCATTGTTGATTATGGCTGTAATGTAGGTCAATAGAGCAGTTTTAGAGCACCTTTTTGAGCTGTTTTGACCCCATGTTTTGTCTTCTTAGTGACACTAGACTGTGAAAGGCTTGGTTGAGGACGGCTTTTTGTGTATGCTAGCTTTACTGAAAGATGAATGATGTCACAATCCCTCAAGTACAATTGGCCCTGTTGACATCGCTCAGCGCGGTTCAGGGCTGTGGCTATTGTCTCACTCTGTTGCTACTCTACACCGTTATTGACCACCCAGTCCCCACCCAAGTTTAGGACCAGCTACAGCTGGATTTCTCTGTCTAGAAAGCACCTCAACAAACTTAAGTTGAGCTCGAATCTGTTGGAGGATTTCACAAGAGGTGTGCGATGAGGAATTTTATAATCTCCTGGAAAATAAACCCAGATCGCAAGAATAGCAGAACATTTTGTCCCTCCTTTGTATCTGCTGGCCTGGACAAGCCGTTTAGCTCACAAAAACAGCCTGTAAACTGAGCTAGCCGCCTTTTACATGGCTGATGGACACAGGCTGCTTGGTCATGTGATACGCACAGCCCAGAGTCAAATGAGAATGGCCTGAAGGCTGTGTGTTGTTCTTGTGCTCAGAAAAACAACCCTGTGATGTCAGAAGGAATATAGGTGCAGTCAAATATGTAACTGTAGAAATAATAATAACAATGATAATGATGATGATAACTTTATGATTGTGTCAATGTAATGTGTTGTCGGCCTGTAGGTATGTTTTTTTAAACTAAATTTCTATTGATACTACTACTGTTTTTATTACAACTCATATTATTTATTTATTTGGATCCCCATTAACTGTACCCAAGGGTCAGCTAGTCTTCCTGGGGTCCTTCAAAACATATAGTGTCATATAAAACATTTCCTAAAAACTTTATAAAAATATATCTATATTTAGTGTCCACTGAAGGAAAACTATTTTATAAATATATACATAATTATAACATATGATAATATATTACAAAACAAAATATTATTATTTCACTAAGCTTTTGTTTAATTTATGTTATTTTCTACAACTTTTTTAAAGTAGACAACTGCTTTTGACCAAGGAAATTTATTTATTTATTTACTTACTTATTTTTGCTTTGCCTGGTTCTCCGATGTAACAGTTGGTTAGCACATTAAACATCCATTTCTTTCTTTTCATTTCATGTCTTCTTGTTGCTCAAACCCTTGAAACACAAGGAATCTTAAAGTCAACACCTTTTCACTGAGCTGACCTGTAAGTTGGCCTGCTTGTCTATCTCCATAGAGATAAACAGATTCTTGGTAAAGTAAAAACCTCTCCATGGAGACAAGCAGGTGGAAAAAAATCAATTACTAATGCATGTATTGTGTGAAGGTTGTTCACATAATTAGTTTTCAAGTGCTACTTAGCACATGATGCTACAAGAGGTAGCGTATGGGTCCCATGTTACATAAAATGAACTGTTTCGTGTTGTTTTGACCTCATCAAAACATACTTGAAGTTGTATTTAACTGCAAATAACAAATGTTGAAGCATTCCTAGTTTTCAGTCTGACATTTCCAAAGCTGAAATGCTCTATTTCACCTAGTGATGTCATTGCATTATTACTTTTCCCAGTTCCTTTTCTTTCTGCTTAAACAATTGGCTAGGTAGCTTCACAACTGAGCTGTTCTAAAGCTCAAACTATCCATATGATTCAAATCAAAGTGCATTTTATGTAAAATAATGCCGCACGACTTGTGTTATGTCAGCTCATTGAATCTGAGAACAGAATTACTATTTTCCCCATGTTTTTTGTATATGTATGCATAGATTTAACATGTAGTATTTTTAGACACCTGTATTTCTCCTATTCTATAAATTATTAAATCAATTTGTCTGTCTGTTTGTCTATATCTGTATTGTTACAAGTGCGAGTGGGATGAAACAAAACACAAGCTGTTTAACATGAATGAAAAAAAGCATAATAAAGAACTCAGTGTAGGGGGAATAACATGCAAGAGGAAGAGAACAGAGCGTAAAGTCGGACAAAAACCTACACACAGCTGCTCTTTCATCATGATAAGTTATGGGCCTCGCTATGGCAACACATGGTAATCTACTGCGCTATCTATGAAACATTCCCAGAGCAGGAACAGGGCTATTCACATGGATCTGACACTGAGACTGACTTTGGGATGTGGTTAGTTAGATCTTTGTAATCTCCTCTTTGACATTCCTTCTCTTGGGCTATCTCCAGTCATGGATTTAGACTCAGAATCCCTCATACTTACTCTTGATCCACCAGCATAGTGTAAACATTGTGCCATGAGGACAAAAAAAATTATTGTGGATGTAATGGTGTGTTATTAGTTTGGAACATTAACAAAATCCTAACCAATTTTTCTAACTCTAGACTGGAACTTAGCCGTTAGCCCCAAATAAAATACATAAACAGAATCTAGAATCTATAGCTTAGTAGCAGCGTTGTATAGACATTTTGTGTCTTATAGTCTGGAAATGATTCCTTTTGAAATCTCATATTTTTTATTGCGTAAACTGACAAAAGAATTGCCAAAAACCTTGACTTTGTTTAGCAATTCGACCTGTCATTGCCACTTTCAACAACTTTTGTACCTTAATTTGTCAAGTCCAGTGAGCCACACTTCCCGTTATTTCTGCTTAATCAATTGATCCGTCTCTTCCCATACGTTATATATTACGTCATCACTGAGCTGACACAGGTCGGTCTGTCTCGTCTATTTCACAGGATGCGTGTCGTCATGCCATAACCTCCTCTACCACAAAACTTCGCCCCAGAGAATCCCGAGATGAGCATTGATAATACACGTAGCCCAAATCATATTACACCGACTCTGCTGCATTGATCGGATAAGGATGACATCACCTCCCACAGCTCCCTGCTCAGTTTTTTCTTCTTGATGGAGGAAGCTAAGTAGCGCAGAAAAAAATCTTTAACCCAGTGGGATCTTCTTTCATGCGAAGGGGAGTGCTTCACCTGCCCTCCTACCCCCACACTTACAGTACACGCCAGCACCAAAGTGGATTATGGCCCGACATAGAATTTTCCATATTACTCTGGTAGAGACAGTTACACAGTGCTTCTCACACGTCTAGAGCAGGATAATGAATGAGGCTGAAGTTGTGTGCTGAAAATGGCACAGCAGCTGGAGCCTAGTAAAAGTGTTTGTTCCATATGAAGTTTTTCAGCACATGGAAATCCAGAGCTAATTGACTTTGAGCGGTAATAAAACGTAGGTGTTATAGGATCTGCCGACAGGGCTCAGAGAATAAAAGTATTTTAATGTGTCTAAGCCTGGAATTTTTATATGTACTCCAACTGCGTTCCAGTTTTCACAATCATTTCCATGGACAATAGAAAAGCATTGACAGTCATCATGCTTAAATGCCTTTTGGGAAAATAGAATAGTAAAAGGCATCCTCAGATTTTAATTTGAAAAGTACACCTGGGGCTCTGATTGAAGGCATATTTATCAAAATTCTCTCATTGGAGAAACACAATTGAGAACTCATTTTGAGGTCAACACATTCATCACCTGAACAGAACATAAATATGCAACAAAACAAAAAGCGTACAACAGAATGTTGAATGTGTGACCTCTTGTTAGATATTTGTGTCAAAAGAGAGCTATGATGACGCTGGGGTGTTTGTAGTGCAAAAACTATGGCTAATGTGAATGTAAGGAAGGCCATGATGAGGCACACAGACTAATGATAAGTTAATAATAATCAATAACATGTACAGGAGATTAAATACTAATGTGATCCCAGAGCTAGCCAAAGAACTAGAGCAATACATTTAATGACTTGTAGGCATACATGCTGTTAAAAAAAAGTAATAAGCTTTAGCATATGTCGAGGTGGTTTAATAAGGTTGTGTAATTCTGATGTGTGTGTGGTGTGTGGTGTGTGTGTGGTGTGTGTGCTGTGACTCATCCAGACTCAGTGTCCCCGGCTCGATCCATCCAGGCTCATCTCACTCTGTCCCCAAGGGATCTGATGGATCCTGCAAATGGACACCACCACCTGCTCCAAAAACAAGTTTTCAAACTAATTTACCATGAAAATAAGGGAGTCTGCGACGGCAACTCTTGACTGTCAAATTAACTCTTACGTTGTGTCTGCATTAAATAGCTACAATCTTTTTGTTAAAGGAAACCTATTAGTAAAGTTCACTTTTCTGAGTTTTTAACTATGTTACAGCAGTGCTCTCTCATCATTAGTTTTCTCAAAGTTGTATTTGGATTGATTCCTGCATGTTCGAGTAATCTTAATTGTCCTGCTCCAGTGCTTCAGTGCTCAGAAAATCTTTGTCTTCACCTACCACCTATCCCGCCGACTTGCCTGTATTTACTTGTGTTTACTCAAAAACTAGGATTGCGAGTAAAACATGTAAAATACAGGAAGTCAATCGACCTGCTTATGATTTATTAATGTACTTATGCCATAGTTCCTCATAAATATACAGAAAAATCACAATAGGTCTCCTTTAATATTTTTTAAAAAGGAGGACGTAAAATAACTTTTGCACTCACTTCAGAAACTTACGTAATATGGACCAATTTTGTTTAGGCACTGCAACCTATTAGCCGACCTTTGACCTTTTGCTTTTACTGATGTCAGGTCACAAGATGGAGCCTCTTAATCGTTAAATAAATTCTTTTGTATCCCCTTGCATTTACGCCTATGACATAAATATTAAATGATTGCGCTACATATTCATCTGACCATTTCGGCTGCTGTTACGCTTTGCTAGTCTGAACTCTGACCTTTCTGTTGGAATCACATTAGCATTGTGATGAAAAAATGCAAGCTCCATGGAAACACCTCGAGCACAAAGGGACTTAGAGAAGAGTCGGTGTTGTCATATGCAGATGTGAAGCCGTTTAGCATAATAATAATAATGGTAAAAGCAGGTATTTTTATATTCAGTCCTTTTGTGATCAGACCTATATTTGAACACAATCCAAAAGAACTGCACCTTCATAATAATAGTGTGTGCTCATTCCTGCCAAAGAGTCCATTCGTCTTTCTGTCACAGCTAACAAACATAACAAAGACGACCAATCTCCTGTTCCAGTACCTTAGGCGTCTCCAAAGGTCCACCTGTGTTCCTTGGGTCAATATTTTGCTTCAACCACCATGTCTCACCTTTACAGTTATAAATCTCCTGTCTGTTCAAATATGTGACATTTAATTATTGATAGATTAAGCATTCAGGGGTGAAAAGAGAGAGCAGAGATGGAGGCTAACCTTTACAAGAGCTCCAAGACAAACGGCTATTGTGTGGCCTGTTTCAATTAAAACATAATGCCGTCACATGATGAAAATATTGATTCATGTTATTATTAAAAGTTCAATTGAAATATTTCTTTGTATTTCAGCTGAATGGTAACGCTGAGTGACTTTTTTTTATTGCCTCAATCCAGGCTGCATGGTTCATTTGATTTAACTCTACTGGTATATCACTGTTTCTGGTATACAGTAGTGTCTCTGGTATCTTATTTTTGTTTGTCACACCTAAATGTTTTTTGAGGAAAAAATCCAAACTTACGTGGACTTGTGTGCTGCTAAACTGTGTGTTCAGAGTCATTTTAAAGCAATGTTAGTGCAAACTGAGCAAAGCAAGTTTCAGGTCAAAATAGTCACAAACTGTGTCTCGTCGACATTGATTTGTCCTCTCAAGACTGTGCGCTGATCACAAACACCTGCTGTCAGACCAATCTCACTACCACTCTGCATCCTCATCCCCTCCTTTTACCTTTTACTCATGTTTTTACAGCAGAAATGTTAGTTTGAATTGTGTTTGTGGTGTTTGCATCTAGGGGAGGCTGGCCTCACTTAAAAAAAAAAAAGATCCAGGCTCATTTTGAGTAAAAAGATCCAGGCTCATTTTGTAAATGTGGCCTGATGAGACAAAAGTTTAACTTTTTGGAAAGTATGTGTCCCATTACAACACTGACTTTCTTAGTAATTTCTAGTCTCTCAATGCTTTCACTTTTTATTGTAAACATTGCCCAAAAATTTCCTACTAAGGTTTTTTTGTTCAAAAGGTTGTGCTGCTAAAAGATGTTTCTTCAAAGGCTGCATGACTAGGTTACTGCAAAAAAAATAAAAAAGAGTCTTGGCATTATACAGCTACAGTTCTCTGGCTAATTGCACATTATTTTCTGTGATTTAGAGCAAAAGGAACACAGTGTCATAATTATTGTCTTGAATAAACAACTAAACTTAGTCTGTCTTGACTGTCTACGGCAACAATTACAATTAAAGTCCTGCGTAAATACATGAGCATCAGTGTATTCAGGGCACACATCGTCACAATCATTTTTAATTATAGGGAACAAAGAAGAGCAATGTTACAGGGATGTACTGCACAGACTTGTCTCTATGGTGACCGTGTTCAGGATAGACCCCTGCGGCGGCACCAAAGGAAGGACGCTATGTTAGTGTTGTTAAACTGAGCTTTAAATGAGCACCATATACATTTATTTATTTATTTTTTTTTGCTAACTTACAGCTCAATGCCCACAACAATTCAAACATACTTCTAATGGTCACAATAAAGGGTAAAACTTACTGCAAAATTCTTTGTTTGCAATCAAATAATCACTTGCTTTCAATAGTCTTTTACAATTATGTGTTCATTTTTTCCTATTACACTTCAAATTCCTTAACTTTGTGGGAGAATAGACTGAACAGTTCAAGTCAGAAGGTCTGGGTGAGCCTGTTTTAAACACTTGATTTCCCCTGATCAAAGCCTCTGTGGGTCCAGACTCCAGACACACAAATACCTTTGCCTGGTCCAATTATATTTAGCTAAGTAACACTTTGTCAACTTGAGAAACAATGTGATCTTTGCAGAGAATTAAGCTTTTATTTGAGAAAACTTGATGTGCTGTACAAAAAGTCATCTAGAATAACTTCATGAGAGGAAAAAAATACTTGCAAAGTTGTTTACAAAATTATAGTTTAGACACAAGTCAATACATGATCATTGTCGGTGGTTCAAAGATTATTACTTGTGTTATTTATCTTTTCCAAATGTGTAATTGTGGTGTGGACATCTTTACCAAAAGGATTATGCTGTGATTTCATCAACATCTCAGAAGTTATACACCTAAACCATCATGCACACTCACTTAGTTATGACACATCTAAACTAACCGCTTCTGTGGTTTCTTCAATGACAACATCCAACATTGCAAAGACAAACAAACACACTATAAATGCTAATGATTAAAAGCACTGTTTCTCATTTTTAACAACAAAACAGAGACAATAATTTATGTGTATACTTTTTCAGCAGCAACCCGATCTCACAAGAAAGCGTATATACATAACAAGACATGTCAAGAGCGAATGATTAGCACGGTTTAACTGCTTTTTTTGTGTAAATATGCCACGTGCTGCATCCCCATGTTATTATTTAAGAATATATTAACAAAAACCTTATCCTTATCATATACAAGCCCCAATCCTAAACTTACAGATTTTAGTAACTTGAAGCCTAAGCTTACCCATTAAACCTGTTTGTTTTACGTTATAAAATAACGTGTCATTTTTTACGCTTTTTCATTTTGTGCAATATATACCCCGTAGCATATAGTATACGCAAAAAAGACGTGACATCGTGTTCATCATACGCTATTTTTGTGTCGTTTATGCTTTCTTGTGAGACTGTGTTGGTTTTAATCACTTTTCACAACTTTCAAAGCCCAGAATGAGTTTTGCTGGTAAAGTTAACAACAACATAGTATGCTAACAGCGCTTCCTGTTTTTGGAGAAAACATTCTACAATTTGTGATAGACGGAGCAATGCAAACTAAGTTTATTTTGTTAGCATGTGTTAGCAACAAAATCTGAAAGAGGCCACAACTGGTTTCAGGATATTACATAAATTGGGTGCAGCTACTTTTACAGCACAAGCAAATGCTTTTTGTACTGTGCAAGAGGGCTGGGCAGTCTGGGAAAAATGTATTCACAATTTTTTCTTACATTGATTGATCTCGATTTTGGATTTGATTTTGTTTAACCTATTCAGCCATATTTAATATATATCAATATTCTGGCCTCAAACCCATTTTTACTGACAAAGGACTGGTTTTTGAGCTTTCAATTTAAAATCAACAACCAAATAACTGATGATTCGTCAATCTCGACCCCTCTATTTTTCGATTAATTGCCCAGCCATACTGTGCAGTATCGAGAAGGTTCTTTCTGTGGTCTATCTAGTTAGTCCCACAGTAGTGTACATCTGCTGTGACCTTGCTTTTTAATCAGGCTGTCCTCTGATGCTGACATCAGGCCATTAAGATTGAATATATTCAGTAAACACATGTATCTTATCAGATGGTCAAAGACAACAGCTCAGCATGCTCTGATAAGATCACATCAGCACATCCCACACAATGGGGTTGAGCCAAGCCTCCTTGAACATGCATCGTCCCAGTGCTTCATCAACAGCTCTGTGTCTCACCTAAAGAAGACAATTAACTTTCTGTCACCTTCAGCTAAGTGGGACCACTGCTGACGGGTCGCACCACAATCTCCTTTTACATGAACACACTTCACAGCATCTGGACTGATGACTTGTACTTCATAAAAACACATTTAAAACCTTCTGTTACCTTCTTATTTAAATGTACTTTGAGACTTGTTCAGGTCAATTTAATGTCAGATCAATAAAAGGGATTTTTCTTTTACAATCTGTTTTATGACGTCTTATCTACATCAGACGTCATATCAGTCTCCTCTCTGACACAGCGAGGTTGTTTGTCAAAATCTACTGGTGCTGTTATCTCACTAACTTCACTGGGCCCTGTTCACCTCAGATGAACCAAAGATCCAAAGATCAGTCTGCAATTGTGAGAGCTGTAAACAAATTCTGCTGTAAGCTAATGCCTAAAACTAAATTTAATTGGTGCTATTAAACAATTCAAAGTTGAAGGTTCAAAGGTTTAAACTGCTGTTGATAAAAGTGTGTTACTATCAGGCTTTTGAACTTTTGTTTCTCTCAGAAGATCTGGCCAAACTGCATGTGACAGGAGGATGACACTCTGTTGAGAACATACCTCTACTGTGATATTGATGACCAGCCTCTATCTCCTCTATTTCCTCATTAACCCTAATTCACACCCTTCCTCTTTTCACACGCATCTTCCCACTGCTTCCTCCACCTGTACCCCCCATGTGAAAGCACTCAGAAGGGAGCTGCACAGGGCCAATTTCCTAAGTGCTGCTCACCGTTGGCACTCATTTAATTACTGCAGAGACAGGCAGGATCAGACCGGCTTCTAGTTATTCCTCTGGATCCGTGGGGAGGACCTTCCTGTCATAGTCTATAGTTTCCATAGGGGTCCGAGTTGACAGCTACTGAGACTGAAAGACTGTGATGCACTCTGCAGGAACAGAGGCAGACATATGGACTCACTAGTCTGCTTGAATGCCTCTGTTTTGAGCATTTATGTAGGTTTCAAGTGAGTTGTTATGAGATGAAATTGTGTTGAAGCCATTTTATATGATTATAATATTAATTGCAATATGCACAGATATGTACTTTGAACATATATTGTGAATGCATGTTTTGAGGTGAAAATAAGTCAGCAATGTCCCACCTATGTTTAATAATCTGGAAGAATTGTGAAAGGAGCTTAAAAACACATTGTGGTGAACAATTAGAATACATTAGGTAAGCGAGCGAAACATGTGGAACAATGTAGGGAGTTTAAAATGAATCTTTTCTGTTTGTTTACATTATTAAGGAAGCAGGTATAAGATTTGTCCTAAAGGTGCAACTAGCAAGGGTCAACTAGTTGTATTGTGTTATTGTTTTACCCTACCTAGCAAGAGGGCCAGTATAATACCAAAAATATTAATTATATTGAAGGAATAAATGAATGAATACATAAATAAATTGCATCTTATTGGTTGGTGGGGAAACCGGAGTGCCCAGACACGGGGAAAAACATGCAAAGAAAGGCTCGGGCCATACGGAAGTCGAACCCGCAGCCTTCTTGATGTGAGGCAAGAGCACTGCCCACTCTGCCACCGTGCCATCAAAAGCAAAAAGCAAAACTCAAAGATTTTTTTTTTACACACAAAAGACCTTTTTCTTTCAAATCTTGCTTACATATCAGTCTAAACCTGTGTTAGTCAGCACAACCCACAGGTGTGCATCAGGCCAGTCACAATAAAAGGACACTCATGTTTAGTTTCATGCTACAGATGACGTTTTGAGTGTGTAAGTGTGTAAGTGTTGATCTTTTTGTTCAGTGTAATGCAGGACTGTGAAAACTAACATCTCTTTGAGGCAAAGCAGATGATGGAAAAAAAACTTTATACAGGAAAAGAGCATTTACAGTTAATGTCATTTCAGTGCTTTCACTTTCAAGTTTATTCCTTATGTTATACTTGTAATCACCTTGTTTTCTTCTACTTTTGAGATCACGAATTGCGAGTGAAAAGCCTTTATTCAGTACGTACAGTATTTATGATCTTCAGGACCATCTGATCTTTATTGTTGTGCACCACATCCCATTGTTAAATCTGTATGTGATTACAGTCATTGCTTTTCCATGGTTTAATTCATCCTCCCGCAGGAATGTCCTTCTTTTAGGCTTTTATGTGCTCAGCCTCACACACTACAAGAACAATTTAATAATCTTGTAGAAAATAACTGTAACGCTTTAAAACCAATCTGCCAAAAGAGAGATTTGTTATGAGCAAATGCGTCAGAGTTCCTCACTAGGAATAAATTGTACTTTTATTACTTTCGATTATTAATGATGTATTTTTTTAAAACATCGGAACAGCTATTTTACATAGGTCACATTTTGGGTCAACTCTAAGGTCTATGTCAATGAATCACTTCAGAAAATAAATGTCAAGCAAAAAACACCTGTGAAGTAAATTTAGTGAGAGTAGAATAATGTGTTAGTGTGCAAGAAGACACAAATAAATAATAAATTGTTGTATGTCAGAAAACAAGAAAAGCAGAAGTTGGCATTACAAAGTTGTATAGCATTTACACAAATCTGGGTGAAAGCGAAACTGTGTCAGTTGTCTCTCACTCCTGATTGGCTGAGCTGTGTCTCTTCATGTCCTGACATGTCTCTCAAGGAAAAAGGTTTTGAAAAGTATATTACTGTGTACTCAAGCTGGCTTCTCCCCACCTATTACCCACATCACTGTCTAACTGTAACAATGATGCAAGTTTGTAAAAATAAATACAATAAATTCATGCATATATTCAGTATATGCACATAGAGGCTAATTAAACTTTTCCTTACATTCAACTTTAGTGATGTTTATAATCTTAAAACTTGGTTGAATATGGGCAGCAAATATTATTATGGTGGCTCTTGAGGGCAAAACACACACACACTGACACGGAAATATCAAAATACACATACAAAACCCATAACATACACACACACAGACACGTACCAAAATTTCAAAACAAACAAAAGATGCACCAAAATTCCAAAGCACTCAGCAAAACATCCGTTTTTAAGATGCTAAATGCAAATTGTTTGTTTTTATTTAGCTGCATGTTTTGGGTTAAGTGTGTGTGTTTTCATATTTATGTTCCTCCTCCAGAGCCATAGTACATTCCATAACTGTTACCTAGCATTATCCATATAAATTATTTAATTAAATATAATTTGCGCTCTATCTACTCTCAAGCTTCATTATCGATTTACTCTATCAGTGTTATTCTGCTTCTGTAAACACATTCTGGGATAGACTGTCCTCTCTGACCACCACCACCAACCAATAAACGCGTTCACACTAAGCAAAATGAATGAAGTGTCTTGCCCAGGGACACAACACCAGTTTGCACAATATAGACCAATCCCATCTCTCACTTGATCAAATCAGACAAGACTGGACATTCTGGACATTCTGTTACAGGTAAAATAAGCACCAATCTTCCTCAGAGGATGACGTTCCTTAATGGGTGTTAACATTTGCCTGGTGATGAGTCAGGCACAGACATGCGCACGTCCACGACCGCAGGAGGTGTTTTATAATAACTGTGTTCTGACACTTTGTGATGGCTGAACCATGCTGTCTGTGCAGAAGGAGGTCACACCTGAGACATTCATTATACAGTGACACTAATTGTACTGTACGGTGTATGTGAAGTGGTTATAAAACATAGGGACAATTACACCTGCGAGCAAATGTGAACGCTGCAGTAAAACCTGTTTATTTTCACAGCGCTTAATACACAAAGTGTACAAAAGTTTAGCTTTTTGAAGTAAGTTCTGATCACATGAATAAAATGCTTTAGTAATGCTCTAAAACAATCTTTTAGTCTTTGTTACTCATTATGAGCATTAGTTGTTTGTTTATAAACACTTGGATAGTACAGGCATTTTGACTATTGAAACTAGAGTTTAATTCTTGCAAAAAGTATGTACACATACGCATGTACACATACGCATGTACACATACGCATGCACACATATGCATGCACACATAACAGACACAATGCTAAAATATGCTTGACTTAATAGCTAACTAACTAACTAACTAACTAATTCATTAACGCTTCACTGAGGAAATTGGTTTCAATGAAATCTGAAACTTTTTTTCTTTTTTTTTGTGGTAATTGTATTTTTATATGTAAATGGCATGTAATGTGATTTCTGCTCTATTGAGCGCCTGAATATAAGCCTCATCCACTAGATTTAAGTAAGAAAAATTATAAAGTACAATAGTAAGTCAATGAGAATCTATAATTTTTCTGCATTGCTGTATAAGCCGCATAGTTCAAAACTCGTGAAAAAAGTACTGGCTTTTAATCCAGAAATTACGGTACTTGTGGTTGCAATTAAGTAATTCTAGCCTTGTAAATCTAATACTTACATTTAAAAAAGATGTAGGCTATGTTTGTGTATTTGAGTGTAGAACATTGCTAATATACAGTATGCTCTGATTGGCTGGCGCTTAGGCAATAATATCCTACTGATCTGTGCAAATGTTTCTTTTCATATTTGACTTCAGTGTACTACAATGTAGGCCATGTAAGAACTTTCAACTAAGAACAAACTTGTAATCCTCTTTCCACCTGCATGCCCCAAAATGAGACCACCTTTGGAATTCATTCAGTTCAATCAAACATACGTATTACAATTTAAGTACTTTTGACAACTATAATGTATTTAAAACAACATTTCATAATAAATAAAACTTTTGTAAGTATATTTTCTTGCAGATAAATCTTCCTAGCTCTTAACACAGTGTATCTGCTCAGCTCCTTTGCATATCCGTGGTGTATATAACACCCTGAGCCTGCCTACAGTTTGCACCATGTCCAGTGAAACTACAGCTCGTGTCATGAATAGTGTGCAGTGAAATGACAGGCTGCGTGGGCTCAGACAGGATCTGATCTGCAGCTGTTTGAGGCCGTTTAAAGTCTGACTCATGTGGAGAGCTTTGGGAGCAGCGTCACTCTCGCAGCCTTAAACATGTTCTTTACTACTGGAGCTGGAGGCTGTTCTGATTGAGCTACACGTGAAAGAAGAGGGCCTTTAACTTCTACAACAATAAACAACTAGGTTCAAAGACAAGACAGTGCAGGTGAAGAGGAATTTTAACATCACCTGTTTGTTTACTCACATATATATCAAATCATGTAAGCTAAAATGGCAAAAAGTTAAATGTTTGGGAGATTTAGTATAAAAAATGAACAGAGTATGCTTGTTTTTTTGTTTGTTTGTCATTTACAGAGGGAATTTCGGATTTTTTTTTTTTTGTTTTGTTTTTCAGTAAAGTAAATTTGAGCGATCTCCCAACTCGTCTGTAAGTTTTGTAAAAAATCTTGTTAGGTTGTAAATTTTATTGTGAAGATGTATTTGAAGAAAACAACCCCATTAAATTATAAAATATAGCCTATTTTAGTGCAGATAAATAAATCTTGTCTGTCTCGTCTTAATCAGAAGAAAATACAACCAACTGAAGAGCATGATGGACTTCAGAAATACCTGAAAACCACCAACCTTTTATACCACTGTTAGTATCCAGATTACATGATAACAGATCTGATCATACCAAAGAAAAAGCTGAGTTTTGGTCATTTCTTTCATCCTGAACATGTGTCGTGCTTCGTGTGTTGTACAGACACTCTGGAGATTGTCTGAAGGCTGATTCTTCTGGCATAGCAGCAAAGTGTGAAAACTGTGTCCCAGATAAAGTGTGAGGAACATGTATACAATATTCATGACAATGTTACATATTTAAACCCCACAGACAGCAGGCTGTGTGCTGTGATGGTCCACGTGTGTCAGTCATGAAGGCCTCATAAAACGCCAAAGATCTGCACTGTGGGAAGTAGGCCTAATATGATTTTAAATTGATGTCTAAGTTCTTATTTATGACAGTTGTGTACTTATGCTATTTGTGAAATTTAGTTTTCAGTTTTAGCTAACATTTTGAGGACTTGTTTGGGACTCCCTAAAAGTGTGTTTTGTTTTACAGTGGGTTCTGTGCGTAACTAGTTCAAGGGTCTAACTTTTAGTAAAAACTTAAATACTAAACAATCGATAAAACTGTAATTAATATGTTTATTTATGTGGAGATTATTTCGGTTTGTAAATTAAATATATTGTGCCACAACATTAGGATTAGCATTGCAACACAAACATGTCCCTTTTTTTATCAAACAAGTGCTCTTTGATGAAGTATTCTAATTTGTTAAAAGTTTTTAATGTGTTTTCAGAAACAAATGTTGCAAATGTTGAGCTAGCCAGATGACCTAGGGTAAGGTTCTGTTGGCTTAACTCTTTAGGGCAACTATGTACCTAATGTAAAGCAACAAAGCACTGCATGCATCAAATTAATGACTAAATCATGAGAAACAGTCACAATCATATTACAACATAATGTTAGTGTTTTGTAACTGTTGAGAGGTTAGTAAGGCCCATATTGTCAGCATTGCCATTCTCCTTAAGTAGCCTTTGTACTAAACCCCTGTTCAGTGGTAACATTTGTCCTGTTCCCCAGTGTTTGAAGCCTTGTGAATAAACAGACAGTCTTTGTAGTCATGTGTTCTCTCTTCTCCTTGAGATAAAGGCAATAAAAATGGATTATGTGTTCTGTTATTGTAGACAAGGGAAATGGCGTTCTAATGAAATATACTGCTTATGTTCTCGTCTAAATCTAGCATATGGTATTGAATCTTAAAATATCTGTTGCAGTCAGATAGTGCAATAGTGTGGGCTGTGCTCCTTTAAAAGCATGCATATCACTGACCGAGAGGGGGCACATCATTTGTCTCTTATGTATCAACTAAAATAAACCAAGACCTGAATGTAGATGAACTGACACGTATGACCAGAAAAGGAAAATACAGTTTTCATTTAACAAATCTGTATAAGGTAAGTGAACCTTCGAGAGTGAACTTTCAGAATTCAATTTGACTGCTTGTGGCAGGCCTCTAACAATCTCAAATGTCACTGCTATAAATAATCTCAGACGTTCATGCAGTATATTGTTCATATAAAGATAAGGGTATAAGACGAGGATTTTATGGCCCTTAGAAGATGATATCTGTGAAATCCAAATATTTTCATTTTATTTATGTTGTTGTATAATAAGTGTTGAAATCATATACATGCCAAATAACTGCTGATTTAGTCCATTTACTTGTGTCCCTTGTTAGCTTGTCATAGTAAAAACGTGCTATTTGTAAATACTTTGTTTGTACACAGAAATCTAAGTTTGTTTTTATTCATCTTTCAGACAAAAATGAAAAAATCAAATTTGAGTTCTGATCTTTTAAAGCACTGAGGTTTTACTGAAGGGTGAAAAGTCTTAAAGTATGCAGTAAAGTCAATTATTTGAACCATTTTGTTTGGAAATAAAGGGTGTTCTTAGAGGAGGTCATCTGCTTTTGTAAATGATGGAAAGTTTTGTGTTTTTGTGACGGAGTTTCTTCCTGGTGATGCGTCTCAAAGGGGGGAGGGCCGGCCCAGAGTTGTTTTTCTCCAGAGGATAATTACCAGCACAGCCACACCCACCACACTCACACTGGGTCATGTCACCTCTGTCACTCTCACATTTACATGACACTGGAGCAGTTCAAACGGCCACTTTTGTCCGAAATCAGACACACAAATCAACACTAATAGACGTCAAAGTCATGTAAATAAAGTTTACAATGACACCATCAACAATTTCATAGAGTAAGCACTTTGATGAAGATTGTTTTGTATTTTACATCTTCCAAAAGATCACAAAGTCAGATGTCACTCATGTGATAAGTGTTTGTCATTACTGATTCAAATTTGACATCTAACCGGAAAGGTTTTTGAGGATGATATTACCAGAAATGGTCATGTTGCAATACAGTATGTAAATACTTGTCATCGTTGATTATTTGCCACACAGGCAATCAAATATTTGAGGTCTTTTTCTATTTTTATTTATCTATTTATTAACTTGATAAACGGCTGGATCAATAGTATTAGTAAATACATTTATCAGAATGTCAGATAAAATATGAATGAATTGTGTAATTCTCATTTTATGAGCTTCATTCAGTTAATTAGACTTACTAAATTCTACTGATGTTTAATGCCACAATCTGCAGCTCTAATGAAAATAAAATTACTTTAAAAGCTCACTATGTAACATTTTAGCCCCACCACCCACCCACCCACCGTCCCAGAGACATGCACACTATATATGTGTGTGTACACATACACACTATTTTTATTTATTATTTAGATTTTATAATAACATTTAATAACGTTTTCATTTCTACCCAAATCATCACTTTTATGGCCCTGAGAAGCTTTTCCTGTTTGTTTCCATTCAAGAATCAGAATCTTTATTAATGGCCACACAAATACATTGGTGGAATTTGCTTTCGGTATGATGTTCCTTTACCTAAAATATTCCAAAATATGGCATGAAAGTGATTTAGTGCCCCAAGTAATGACTCACTTTGTTTTCACTTTGTATTTAAATTAAACTGTGCAGGTTATTTCCCACGGCCATAATTATGAATTTGCTCTATTGTAGTCTAGATACTTTATTGTAACCACAAATACATTATTATTATTTTTTCTCTCTTTAGGAGCTGATTTATCAAACATTTAACAAAGTTAAAGGGGAGCCAAAACCTGAGATAACTGACTTTGTGTTGACACCAGGCTGTAAATGCAAATTTCAGATGTGGCATATCAGTTTGCCTCACAATAGACGTTTTATTGCAAAACTAGCATATGCATGTTTTTACAGCTTATACCTGCAAATCAGCCCCTGGATTGACATATGATTCACATAGCCTACTTATCGTACCCATAAAAACAAACAAAACAAATCAGTCATTTCAGATATAATCAATACGTAGATTCTCTCTGTGCATTGAAGGTTTAATCAGAGGCTTTTTGGAGTTGGCTTCCTGAAAAGATTTGTTTTGTCTGGAAAGAGCCTGAACTATGTTGATGTAGCTTTTGTCAGACCCGCACAAGTTGCTTTCCTTGATTATGTCGTCCATAATCTCTGCTCGCCCTTCCTCTCTCGTGTGTGTGTGTGTTCACCACCGGAGCGATGTTTGGAAAAGTTAACTCTGCCCACATGTAGTGAACTGCCAGGCCTGCTCTCTCACTCTTTTCTCACTACCAACATAGCATTCTTTCCTCCACTGAATTTCACGTGTGGTTTCAAGATAAAAGCTCCATTCATTAGTCTTACCGGGGAACCATGGCTATGACAGGATACCCCACCCCGTCTGGAAGTGAGTGGGACATATTTTTGCCTGTGCTGGTGGCCAGACCCATTCAAAACAATACTTAAGTCTTGCAGTCTTATAAGCAAAAACGTGTTTTTTACTTTCAGAAGATATATCTTCATTTAGTTTGCGCTCCTATTTATGATCACAGATATAGTATATGTTGATGTTTCGTGATTATTACTTCCACACAGTAGCCCTGCAGGCACTGACCATGTTATGACCTGTTCTGTAAGAATTGGTAGGTTTGGGGATTCCCAGACCATAGTTAACCTTTTATACCACATTGTGCTTTTGTTTATAGTTTCTGTTTCTGTTTTATCCTATTTGACTTTTATCTTTCCAGCTAAGCTGCCAGGGCCTGACCACAAACCCCCCTCAGTGTTTCAGTAATGAGCCTCCCTTTTGCCTGTCCTTGGCTGTGTGTGGCACACTCTTTTCAGTGGATTGCTTTACTCCCAGAAGCTAAAATACATTGACTTAAAAAAGTTTCTAATTGTAGAGTTGTAGAACTTGAGTCATAAACCTTTGCATATGCAACAACTGTTAGATAAAACAATCATTCTTCAATGAAGGCGGATAATGATGCATATAAGGTAAGTCAATGTTTATTACGGACAATGAACAATTACACTAAACACAATGGCTTTTGTTCATTAATTGCAATGTTCTGTTCACCACAGTGATAACATTAGTACTCCAGGAGCTGATTTTTGTTTTTTTTTGTTTTTTTTCCCTTTAAAGCTACTTTAGTAGGTCTAAATTAATGTGTGTTGGTGGCTCAGATGTTTTTCAGACCAACAATAAATAACTTTATGTCTTTAGATACATTGCACAAACATTAATATAATATTCTAAAGCCGTTGATTGTGTCTCTTCTGTGTCTACAAACACTAAAAACATATGTTTTGCTGAACAACTTACAAAAAAGAGCCTACATTTCACTTAGCTTTTTTTCACTGGTTTCACTTGAATGGGCCCAGGTTTTGCATTGCGTTCCTCTGTTTATTTTCAGGTTGTGACGTGAGCTCGCTCTCCTCCTTTTTGAGGCCCGTCAGACGTGAGGCGCGTGCTCATTGGCTGAGCCCTGTTGCTGCTGGAGCTGTTTGTGTGTGTCACTAGTGTGTGTATGCAGAAAGGGGCGGGGAGGCGCTATAAAACGCAGCCCCCGCACACGTCTCTTCACTCTGGAAGTGGGAAGACAAGAGAAAGGTTGGAGAAAGTTGCACAGGGACCCACAGGCCCCTGCACTCACAACAACAACACTGCAGCTACCGTCCTACACCACGGGACGACGGTCTAAACCCCCTTCTACCGAGACTGTTAAATGCCAAGATACGCAGCTCGGACTCACAAACACCGCTGCTCACAAGTGGAAACATCGACTTGCCTTCGGGACAAACACGTAGACAACCACTCGAAGACGAACGCGCACGGGTCGTCGCCGTTGCTTTTCTTTTCTCAATGCATACCTTTGTGCTCGGGGAACGATGAAACCAGAGATTAACGCTGCCGTCGGATTTCTGTCCAGATTTCTGCGGGTGAAAGGACACGTAAATGACCGACAGGTCCAAACGTTCAGCCAAAGCCTACAGGACATTTTGGCAGGTAAGAAAAAACGCCAAAATAGGCTGCCAGACGCCCCCCATTTCATTCAAAGGACACCACTTCTGAACTATAGGCTTTACTTCTATGTTCACTGGTTTAGAGGATCTGTATAGCAAGTAATGCAGATTAAAGCTTTTCTTTGTTCTCCAACTATCATTATCTGTGCGCCACGAAAGCGCACCACTTAATCTTTCTTTTACCAAAGCGAAACCTCATGTAAGTGCAACTGTATCGTCGTAAAGGATTTATTTAATGTTTATTACGACTAAAAACGTCGAATGTTTTAGTTTGGAGTTTCCATTGTGTTTCGGAGTGTGTAAAAGCGGGGGGAGGAAGGAGGCGCTCTTCTCAAACAAGGAAGTGCGTCTGAGCAAAACAGCCCCCAGTGCGCCGATAAAGGCCGATTCAATTACGTAATGCTTAACAAAATTGGGTTATCACTCCCGTTTTATGCAATTAGATTGTGTTTTGTATAGACCAATTAAAGTATTTAGACTCCAAAGCCACTTGATTGTCACATTATGTAGTTCTCAAATTGTTTAGACACATTGTGATATTTTATACTTGGCTGTCAACCTTAGTGATTGCATTTATAAACTGTTGTAAAATATCAGTCTAATTTGTATTGTTTTTTCAATAGTTTTTAGTTTTACATCTCAACATCTGCCGTGTTGTGCATGGTCAATAATCTGAAGCCCACGTAGTGAGGCAGGCTTTAGGGATTTTGCGCTTTTCTGTGGTAAACACAGTCCAATCTGCGGGCTTTAAAGCTGCCATACATCTGCTCGTCTCGCGCCGTCTCCAACGACTCAAGCACTGACCTACATTCACTGCGCGCTTATTTACAAAGCGCGCTGTGCTTGGATCAAAATGAAAACTATAAAATGGAGGGAACAACAGAGAGCTTAAGCTTGTATAGCCTATTAGACTGCAGAGAGTAACATAGTCTCATATTTCAACAACTGTTCTTACTATTAGATTATTAGATTGCTATTTTTATGTTAGATGCAGAAATCCCTCGTATACAACATTTAGAGACATCACTATGATTGATACTGTACACTATAGTGAGTTCGATGATTCTGAAATCCCATAAGGACAAGCCAGTTGTAAAACATTCTAAAACAGTTTTAAGATCACAAGTATTCAACTAGTGAATGTGTGTATCTGGTTTTCATTGGACTATGGGCTGCATGTCTTGTACAGAGTTCAATGGAAAGAGCCCCACACCAATCTGGGATAGTAATAGTTGTTTAACTGCATCTTTTTTATTTAGCTAATAATGTTATTGTTTTCTAGGTTTGCAATAATGATCTGTTTTAAAGTTTGCTTTAATGGCCAAAGAAGGCTTGGAATAAACTCTTTAGGTTACGTACAAGTTCAGCGGCCTACTTTTTGCTTCCTGTCTGTCCCCCTCCTCCTTATGTGCTAGTTTTTAAGTAGCGGTTTTGTGGAGCTGATCCGGTCCCAGCTGCTGTTCCAGGTTTCGGAGGTAGAGCAGTCTTTAGGGTCTGAAGCTGTTGCTTGCTTACATGTGGCCCCTGTTTTTCCCTTCGTATAATTGCATGGAGATTGTTAAAAAAAGTGGCAGAACCCAATAGGAGTGAGTTACAAACCCCAGCAATAATACATTATTGGGGTATTGGAGTCCTGTCCCCTTAAGAGGCGGAGCTGTGCTTCCCAGATGGCTGACCAAGACCAATGCGTTTGGTGTTTTTGTTCTGCAGTCACAGGAGACTTTGTGGCACAACAGCCTGCAGAGGGATGTGTCTTTCAATGGCTGTTAATTTATCACATTGACATGGCAAATCTCTGTTTATGCACAAGATCTACAGATGCCAAATTATCTTTGGAAATTACATTTAGTTTGTTTTTGTTTGTAAAAAAGAGAGAAAGATTCTGTGCTATCAATCTTTTTTAACACGTTATTGGCTCTTGTAGCACAATTTTTATTTCTTCACATGGTAAAACAATTTTCTTTTGTTTTTTCTTGCAGAGCAATACAAGCACCACTGGTTTCCAGACCGGCCCTGCAAGGGTTCAGGGTACCGCTGCATTCGCATCAATCACAAGATGGACCCCCTGGTGGGGCAGGCAGGTCAGCGCATCGGCCTAACTATCCAGCAGCTGTACCTGCTGCTGCCCAGTGAGCTCACGCTCTGGGTGGACCCCTTCGAGGTCTCTTATCGCATCGGTGAGGACGGCTCCATCTGTGTCCTGTACGAGTCTACACCCACATCCATCGTACTGCCCCCCTCCACCTCCATCAGCTCACCTTCAGGAAGCCCCTTGGTGGACAGTCACACCAGCTGCAAGGAGGAACTGAGGGCGCTGGGCAGAACCAGTCCCTCCAAGGCCTATAATATGATGACTGTATCTAGTTAAAGTGGCTGTTATAACCAAGCCATTTTTGATCAGGGTCACACCTTGTCTGGTCAGGTATTTGATCAGTGCAGGGTGAGCCTTTTTAAGCTAAGAATATGAAATGAAATAGTGAAAGAAGAAAAAAGAAAGGATGTGGCCTACCATCCAGGTGATGGAAACCATGTAGGTTTGTTATTTTTACCCTTTAGCCATTTTCCCTATTCTGTTTTGTCATGCCATTGAATCAACTGGGCACTCCCATTTTTTCCGGGGAGGCTTTGTGGAAATGGAACTGTTGGGGCAGCTATACCAACCAACCAGGAACCTCTGGAGTCTATCTTGTCAACTCACCCCAACTAGCAACATTGAGATTAGCTCCGCCGCAGAAGAAGCTATCAGCATCAAAAATTGCACTTTTCTGACTTGTTACTGTGGGTACACATCTAGACTTGCCTGCATTACACCAAAATCAAAATTACACCAACCCCATTGGAGGAGCTTTTAATTTAGATTTATATGACTGGGGAGGAAGTTATGGATTGGCATGTGTCTTTCCACATGAATCAAATCAAACATCTTTTGGACCACTGGGCATTTATCCTAAACTTAAGTGGAAAGTTCTATGTCCAAACCAAGTTCTTCCCCAATTTTTTTCCTGCCCTTAATCTATGTGTAAGTGCAAGTGGAATTGTGTTTCTGACACCTGTTACCTATGGATACCAGTGTGTCATATTGCACTGTTGCTTACCCGTTATTTGTGTGTGTAGCTTTCCAAGGAAGGTTTATCCCTTTCTAAAATGAATTGATGAATGTTGTTGAAATCAATCAAAAGTTCCTGTGTTGTTACTTAGCCCTTCGCCCCACCATTTCCCACTTTCTGTATCACCAAATTTTAAAGTGTAGCAAAGGGGTCCAGTTCTACCCACCTGTTGGTCATATGACCCAGTTAGAATTGACATTGAATGCACTTTGACATGAGATTGTGTGGGATGTTTATTTTTATAGAAAATTGCCTGCATTCCATCCATTCGAATGTCATCTTTTCATGCCGTTTATTTGCCCATCTCATTTTAACTTTTGTACTTACTGTAGCTTCTATGTTGAGAAACATTTGTGTAGAGGAAGTGTGCAAGTCTGGGTTGGAGCATTTACACTGTATTTGTTAACATTTCAAAGCTGTTTTGGGTTTGTGTGGACCTTCATCTGTTTATGTGACACTGTCCTGGTTTTGGCTGCAGAGCTGTTTCCCTCGGAGACATGTGCTGCAGAATAAAAGTAGAACCATGGTCTGAAAGGTCTGGACTAAGTGATGACTGTGTGTGACTTTGGCCTGTGGAGGTCTGCAGCACACACTGTTTAATGATTAATTTAAATTTGTCCAAACTGACCCTAGGCACTCAGAGCCCTGGGCTTAATTTACATTTCCAGTCTCATAACCATAAACAATACCTACCGTTTTGGACGTGCACTGCCTTAGTGAGTCATTCAATCAAAAGCCATTTGTACATATCTGGCTAATGTCAGCTTAAATATACTAGGTGCAATATGCTGTGTGGACCACACTAAGGTGTCTGCTTTCCAGCCTGGCAGCTCCCCCGCCCCGGATGTGGGTGGTCAGTGCCTCAAGTTCCACATATCAGGCCTCAGACCTCTGTCCAGCCAAAGCAGACCAGCACGCTGCCATCTGACCCAGTGGAGCAGGTAGACCTAATGTGACACATATCGGCATTCATCACATGGAGCGGGCTGAGGACTACAGGCAGGGGCTGTGTAAAGAGAAGGGGTGCGAGCCAGACTTTGTCCAGGGCAGCTAAACTTCCTCCACCCCTCTCAGGACTTACCCAGCACCCACTGACCAGTGCCTGACCAGAAGCCCTCCACTCCCTACTGTGATTGAGGGCAAACCAGCACATGCACTTGGCATAATCAATGGGCTTGTAAGAAATGCAGAGACGTATTACGAAGTACTTTGTTTGAGGGTACTAGGACATTGTTTTTGTATTGATCTCACTGGATTGCGCTGCACTTAATTACTGATTGGAGTAGCATCTTTGTTTACATGCATTTTAAAATGATGGTTTGATGTACTTCTCATCACTCCTGTTTTTAGGCTCAGTGGTTGTGGTGCCAGAACAGATGCTGGGACCATGTCACTGGGCCAACCTCTGGACAAATCTGTCACAGCAGACTGCTCCACCAGTCATCCCAGACCTGTGTGTGTGTGTATAAGCTTCTAAGCCCCAGAGGATCATGGGTATTGGAGCTCCAGCTTTTGATATGCACTATACCCAGCCCCCATTTCTCCGGTTTGCTGATGTTCCCCTCAGCTGCCTGTGACGGCACAAATCCATGTAGACCAGAAGGAGTTTTTTCCATTTTAAATGCTGCTCCACACAGCTTGTTTTCATTTGTTTTCCCCAACAGAGAGCATGCCCCATCTCACTTTCCCTTACCTGTATTTTATGGTCACACTGGCGCTATCTCAGTCACAGCTGACTCAGCTGTTGACATTTCTGCTCTTCATTTTGCTTGGAGGATTTTTATCCACAAGCCATTTTACCAATTTGTTTTTAAACTTTCACAAAATTATTTATCTTAATTGAAACCAAAATTCACTTTTGAAGATTTTGAGCTGTAGGCTATTGGTAATTGGCTATTGGTGATGTCCTTTGGTTAATTGATAACTTAAATGGCATCCATTCAGCTTGTACGCACACAGGTTACAAAATGTTGAGTGCTTTGAATAGTTGGAGATAAATAGCACATAAAATGCACTAAATATGTCAAGTTGAAGTGACTTTGGAGACATTGGAGTCTCTCTGGAATGTATTGCCAAACTCAGGCCTCAAACATTCAGTAATACCCTTATGGAGAAGTTGTGCATGTTAACACATGAAACCGAAAGGGAACAATTTTAATTGTCAAATATTGTGACCCTTTGTCGAATTATTGCCACTTTCACGTTGGAGGGTTTCAATATTGTGGAATGTATTGTAGTTGAAAAATGATAAAGTACATACATTACACATAGGAAGTGCCAATAATTGATATTAGAAGGTGTTTTAGATGTATTCCTTTTGTATTTCATCTTTTAACATGGATAGTTCTTTTTCTATGTGGAGCCATTAGTGACAGGAACATTGGCAAGGACCAAAGTTGTTTTGGTGGAAAAAAAAATATGTTTCCATGATCTGTAATTGTAGACATATCCTTTGTTTTTATTTTCTTCTTTCAGTTTTTCTGATTTTTTTCTTTTCCTTATTTACATAAAAGCAGAAAATAGACAAAAAATCTGAGCTTACCCAAGAAAAGCTGTTTCTCGTGATCTTATGTCAGTACATCGTGTTCAGTCTCTTTTCCTTGGGTATGTTGTGATGAACTGCTGTAAATTTGTACAGTTCATGTAAATTGATTGTGCGGAAGTTGTACAGATTTCTATATTTGGAAGAAAGTTTTTTTTTTTCTCTGTAATAAAAGATTTCCTATCTTGGCATCATATTCACTGTTATCTGCATCTTTATTAGGTTTGTCGTTGACATAGGTCTTAAAATCCATTAAATCATACATTCTGTGGGAAGATCAAAACGCAGATGTAGCACTGACTTGTTACCTATTCTTTTTCCTCTTCAAACATGTAGCAAATATTAAAGTCTAATGGAAGTGTGAATACTTGTATTACATTGCTGACGACAATGGTACAGTTAGTAAGATGTCGCTCAAAACGTTAGGGTGTAAAAAGTGCAAATTCAACTGTGGCCCAAATATCTGCTTCGGGACAACAGCTGACTGTGCAGAATGCCCTAATGTCGGATTAAGGCTGCGCTCCTTTGCAGCGCTCTCAATCTCCCAGGTTGCTTAGCAGCAGGCAGCAAAAGAAAACATGGGGCGCTTTTTGACACCCGCACAAAGGAGGAACGAGACAAGCTGGTTTAGCAGGAGCCAAGGGAGGAGGGCCAAAATTCGAGCTGCTGTTGAAGTTAGGGGTTAGCTCTACAAATAGTACCCCAACATCCCGGGAGAGTAGATATATGACTAGAACAGTTTATTTATGCTGTGTGCTATAGGAGATCTCTGGGCAAATTGTTTACTATTGTTTTACACTCTGTATTAAATAGACTGAATCTAAACTCCAAAGGTCAGTGGAAGATTCCAAAGGTGTGTCTTAATACACTTCAATCTGTTGTTTGTTTTATATGAAAATATTATCCTGGGAAATTGCTGTAAAACAGCCCAGCAGAAAGACAAACCACAGTAATCCATATTTAAGAGGATTTTGCAATCCACCCTGAGCACGCTTTCGCAATGAGTCACACAACATGACATCTGTCACGTTTCCATCTGGAAAAATTTAACGGATGTTGAAACATCACCTAAAAAATCATTTGACTTGACTTTTTGGACATGTATTTCTGTATGACCTGTACATTTCCAACCAGGTAACTTCTTATCTTAGGGTCAAGACTAGTGCACTGCGTGTAACTTCTGGAAAAAAATATAAGTGTTCTCTAATCAAGCTTGATTTGATTTGATGAATAATGAGTAGTTACAGTGTGTCAGATTACTTGGAAAAGGACAAAGCTATGAGATATTATCTTTCTCTCATTTTGAAATAGAACATCTAACAATGCATTCTCTGTCATGACCTATACCTACTGATATTATCTTAGATAGATAATTTTATAGTGATTAGACAGGGGCTTGAGTGTCCAACAGTAACCTCTGAGTCAATGTAGTGTGTTCAGAAAAACAACACAGAACTGAAAACAGAGTCTCGTCTTCACAAAGAAACAGTGTGGACCCTGCTTTTTGCCCAGAGAGCCGAACCTCCTGCCGTTTGTAAAACTCTCTGCTACGTACAGATACATCAGGGACAAATGCCTGAGCTGCCTACCATTTGTTGCTGTAGCCTTTTAAAAGCATTGCTGAAAAGTAAGTGGAAGTAACAATGCAGATACTGTATCTAAAACTTAAATATAGACTCATAGTAAATAAACTACTCAATAGGCTTTCCTTTGCACATCCCCAAAGTGCTTTTGTTCTTCATTACTCAATACATGAAGCAAAAAAGGCCAATACTGCTATCTATTTAAAAACAAACTAAAGTAGCCCAAGAGTTAGAAGAGTAGGCTTGAAACTGCAGAGGTCATCGAACAAACATGGACACTGAAGACATTGTAACTGTATCACTCATCCAAGTCAAATCTCAGTCCTGTCTGGCTTTTAAACCTCTGATGACAAAGGCCAAGATGAGCTGAGATGACTGTGTTCATTTTCAGCATTAATTTATGTTTAGTGAACATAGAAACTAAAATAACTTTTGCTTTTGCTACAGTAAATCAGTCATGTGATTCAGCAGATGTGATTTGGAGATGTACTGTACAGCTCATAGACAGCACTATAATAGTTGGCTTAGCGTTTACTTTGTATGGTTATTTTGTTCTAAACCAACATGGCTGCTTCACAAGACAACAACAAAGACTGTACATCGTTTCCCGTAAGTTTCCATATGATCTGTGTGTTTCCCCTTTTCCTCATCTTCTTTGTGCAATGTTTGTCTTCTGTGTGCGTCATTTATAACCTAGGACAGTGGATCCCTCTTTGAAACAGATCTCTCTCTCTCCTGGTTTATCTATCTCTCCATCTCCCAGCCCTTCCCCTCTGGGCTCTATCCATCGAGGCCCGCTGACATCTGCTCTGCCCCCTCTCCTCACCCTCTTCCCGTCAGCGGCGTCCTGGCCAAGGACAATGAGAGTAACCCAAGACAGAGCGGACAAAGAGGGCCACATCACTAAAGCTGCCTGTTATTGACTGCGAATGGGAGGGGCATGCGTACAATGGGGCTTTACTACCGAAGGGGGAGAGGGCCAAATCCAGGATGAAAACACTCAGGTGTGAATGTGCCATTGTTCTGGTAAGTGCAGTGCAAAGGAAATACAGCAATATCTACTGTATTCTATGGGTAAATGTGGGTGTAGTTTGATGTTTTATGGTAGTTTAATATTTACACAAGAACGGCTTTCAGAATTTAGTCTGTTATAACTTGTGCAGCCAGTCTGAGAAACATAACAATACATTCTCCCATCTTTGGTCATGCAGAAAATAATAACAGAATGTTGATAGGTCAGTGTTTGTGTAGTTTCAATACAGATTTTATCTCTGAGTTCAGATATAATTGACTGATGGTACGTTCGTAGCATAACAAACAAGACTAATTACTACAAAAAACAAAAAGGACACGATGAGTCTGAAATTACATCACAGATTTCAGCCAAATCAGTGAGTAAACATAAAAATGGCCTTTTTGTTCAAAGCGAACAATTCATGTGTGTCACTGAAACTTAAACAAAAGATTTTTACATGTTGAAAGCCTTTCTGCGTATCTAGGCCTGGGGACAAAGGGGGAGCAGATGACATGACGTCACTGAATTGTTTTTATAAGCAGATTTTCAAGACAACAACAAGAAAAATAATCATAATGTTGACAATAATAATTAAGAAATATTACTACTGAGAATTTAAAAAAAAAAGTTTCTTGATAGAATCTAGTGAGATGGCACAGAGCAAACACCAGACTAGGTTTCATAAAAATTATTAAAATACATTCAGGAAAACATGAGCCCTGTCAATTAAGGATTTACTTTTAAGGCTCAAATTATCTTGTTCCTTTTATTTCACAGTGCTGAACAATACATTGAGAACCATTTGATCTGATCTCGTGATCAGTGTTCAGAGTGACCTTTGACTTCTTCTGTCCAAGCTAATGTCCCCAATATACTGTATAAAGAGATCCAGTTATTATTCTTCCCTGTCCTGTGTCAGACTGTTGATGTGTAGTCCACTCACCTCATGCTCCCCTTCACGTCTATCTTTATCCAGCAGGCCGTGTGGTGTCATGATTTAGCACTGGGCTCTTAGGAGAGGATGCCCAGTCACTGCAAGCCATTTTTGGTTCAAGTAATTCCACTGGTGTAAATACCGTACTCCAAGCTGAAATTATAAACATTTATGTCTTAATCCTGTTCTTTCAGCAGAATCTGAGAATAACTGTCCCAAAAGGCATCATACTGAGGACTAAAAAGGCAAAAAAAATAATTTGTCAACTTACATACATGAAAATTAGCAACTAGCTGGATGTCAGTGTGCATATGCCAGGATGAACTATTTATTTGACTAAAATGTAAATGATGACCAAATTTAGGTCAAATGGGTATCTAAGTCACAGAAATTATTTTTTGACAAATAAAAATACCCGAAAACTCTCTTATTTTTTAATGAATGTTTAAATAGTCAGGCAAATGTATTTCCTGAGTATTTCTATGATTAATTTAGAGTTCTTCTTTACTCCCTGTTTCGACATATTTTCATCAGGTTTTTACCACAAACTGGTATGTAGTTTGAAAATCATTTACATTACCATGAGATTAAACATAACAACACAAACTCTAGCCACAGAGGAAGGCAGTTCCTCACAGTTGCAAAGGCGATAAGATGCTGCGGTCAAAACTGCCCTCATGTCTATCTATGCCCTCATCTAGTGATACCACCTCAGCACTGGGTCCTGACTCCTAATGATAAGCTGATACTCAAACCACCTCCAATGTCTTCATGTGTTTGTTTCTGTCCACATATGGTTATCTGAAAACTAGTGGTCAGACGGAGAGGCTGCATGTCCCTGCGGTGGGCCTCTCCAAATCAGTAGGCACTGCTGTTCACCACTCATGGACACAGACACGCAGGGCGACCTTGCCTCCTAAATATAGACTGGAGCAGAGGCCTCCACATGAGCTGCTGAGGCCACACACTGAGATGGGACGAAATTCAGTGTAGTTATAACACATTTGTATAACCTCAAATAAAGAGAGCAGTCGTAATCAATCTCTAAAACCCCCAGAGAAGAAAAGTAGTTTGGCTTGTTCATTTATGCCAAAGAACACAAAGGGAAACTTGTGTTTACTTCAATACAGACATAATTAGACATGAATACGCAAGATAAAGTACAGAAAAAAGAACTTTGAGAGATGTTCAGAGTTTTGTTTATGAATTTAGTCCTCAACAGTCCAGAGCAACAGAGCAATATAGCAGGCCAAACTAGTAAATTATTTTGTTGCTGCAGAGTTTTACATCCTTAAAATCCACTTTTTACAGCAGATTGAAGCTTCACTGGACTTACCTAGCATTTTGAGGCTCTCAATTATTCCTCACAATAAGTTTATACGCTTTGAAAAACCAGAGCGAGTTTACAACATACTACAGTAATGTTGCACCTCCCGGTGTTTAGTAAAAACAGGACACTATAAATGAATTGTATCCTTAAAATGTACCTGTACTAGGGCAAAACAAAAAATTTTATTTTATTCTTTGAATACATTCAGGCCATTTAAAGCATAATTCTTCTTGTAGTAGCATATTTTATCAATAAACTCGAAGCGAAAAAAACAAAAAAAAAAAAAAAAACAGACTTATTTAGGTGCTATTAGTTATTCTACATCTTAGTTTAACAAAAAAAATATTCAAAAATAAACCTTAAAGTTAAACTGAGCATGTATAAATATGAAAGAAAACCACATACTGTAAATACAACATAACTGGACATTGAATAGTTTTACAATGTTGTTGATCTAAGACCCAATGATAATGTTAACTATTAGCAGCAAATGTCTTGCATTAAAAATGACAACTTAGTCAAAAAAGGAGACAATGGAAATAATGATTGGGGTGTCAAAACTTTAACATTTTGTTGAAGTTTGTACACTACCGTACTTTTTGCACATCCTGATATTGTTAAGTCTGACACATGTTCATTTAAAGGTCTGTGTGTCTCTCTAGTGCAGGCTAACCACAGGCCCTCCACGCTCCGCTGTGCACCGCTCACACTGCTGATGCTTTCACTGGTGGTAAAGGTGACGCTGGCTTAGTTCAAGTTGTTTGGTTTGGTTTTCTCAGAAACTGTCAGGAAAATTTTGAGAACACGACTGCTCAGCTGTTTCCAGCTTATAGAAGAAAAAACACGTACAATAAAACATTAACAACTACACGATGAGGCCGAGGATACAGAAGGTTTTCATTTAACCATAAAGATCTCATTTTAGAACTATGTGGAATTCTTACTAAAAGTGTATGTACGAAGAAAACACAAACTGCCTCAAACAGGATCACTTCTATTCTCTCTGCGTCATCTCTGAAAGCCAAATCAGACTTAGACCTTTTTATTTAATCTAGAAACTTAAAATCAGATGTGCTACATTACAGATTTATTAAAGCCATTGCACATATACTGTATATTCAGGAGAAAATTAACCCACATTACCAACTAAATACAAAACATCACTGAAGAGAAGTGTTGGCCTGCTATGTTGTTGTTATGTTGTGATGCCAAAACTTGCTCGAGCTTCTGAAAGTTGAGTAAATCTCAAAGAGTTTTTACTCTTTGTGATGCAAGCCACTCAAGCAAGACATGTGACTAGTGTAAAAATAATAATACATTTATTAATGCATTTTTTTGTCTTTAAAGGTCCTATACCCAATTTTTGCAGAAATTATTCATTTTAAACTTCTTACTTAAGTCTACATTTTTGCTCACTTGCCTAATGCATTCTGAGCCTCTGAGCTGTTCATCACAATGTGTTTTGTCACAACAACAAATGAACTTAGCAGAGATGCACAAACAAAACATTATTACACAGTCAGAACATTGTGGACAAATTTCTGCGTGAATGGATACATACCTGTTCGAGGGGAAAAAGTACTTTTTTTTCCCCCAAAAAAATCTGGTATAGAATAAACTTAATTAGATCTAATTAAATGTGTTATCACTTTGGAATGTTTGTGGCAACGTTTACAGCAAGAATGAAGAAAAACCAATCACCATTTACAAACTTAAAGAATAATGAAGATCTAATTATATTGCCTGGAATGTTCCAAGAAAAGGCATAAGAGCTTGGAAAAAAATGCTATTTTATTGTGAGCAAGGTTGCCTCTCCATAGATTTGAACTGTACCGCTTTGTTGTGTCACAAGCTTCTCTTTATTCAGATAGATAGTAGTATGTTTATTGGAATATACCAAGCACAGCAAAACAAAAAGCAAGCAACAACTCCACCTGAAAAGTTACATAGTTCCTCTTTAAAGTGTCATGAACAGTTTTTACTTTTTTAACAAAATCTTTGTGTTCAAAATAGCTTGATTTGGACATATTTTAATAGGTGGTGTCCCGCAGAAAATGTTTAAGCACAAAAGTGTGCCATGACTCAAAAAAGGTTGGGAAACACTGCCTTAAAGTACAAAGACATGTCTGTAACACGTTTGTGAGTATGCTTCATAAATGAGACGTCTTATCTGCATCATTGTGTGTGTTTACTGATTACTACAGTGTGCTTCAAACTCAGCATCATCTATTTCAAAGGATTGTATTTAGTATCATTATCTTTTTTAATCTACATCTGTTGGTGTTGGGTTATTGTTAGTTAAATGCGTTCTTAACCCCCTCAAATGAACTGACAACATTTTAACCTGAACTGAAAATGGGAAACAGCTGACAGGAAGTGGCGTTCGCACAGCTGTGAAAAACAAATCAAGCGCCTCACAACAGCCTCGTTCAGGACACAGGGGTAAGTGTGTGTACGTGAGCAAAACACTGTTAAACATATAGAGCACACGCTGTACCCACCAGGACACAGCCTAGATTCTCATAAATAGACCGAGATAAGACGGTACACTTACACACTGTTTGTCCCACACACTTAGTTGATAAAATGTAGCCTCGCTGATAACACTTCGAGGCAACGTGAATTCTGCTGCCATTGAAAGTTCAGACCAATGATGCATCTGTTAAAAAAGTAGTGACATAGTAATGAGCTTAGACTTTAATTAGAATAAAACTGTCTACATTCACCAGAACATACAGTAGTGTAAAACGTGATCCACTCAAAAGCACAAAAACATATAATATAACAAAATGCTCTATTAGCTTTTTTGTGAATGAAATCAAACAAATTATGTATCTCGATTAAAATGTAATGTGTTGTGCTTTTAAAGGTGCTATACTGGATATTTACTGTAAGAAAAACAGAAACAGAATTATTTCATGTTAAACTTTTTACAGCACTCATGTGTTTTGCTCATTTACCTAATGGATTCCCATTGTTTACCATAATCGGCCCTGAAGCACTTTTCACTACTTTCCAAAGCCAGAGCATGTCGGTCTTGTAACTTTGCTAACAGAAGATAAAACAAAAAGTCCACAAACAATCTGTTTTTAAATGTTGACAGGAAACTGCCAACTAATTTTCATCTGAATGGATACTTTGACAGGTTTGATAGGTAATGGGGCAAAACTGTTTTTAAGTTTTCTTTAAAAAGGTCTGGTATCGATCCTTTGCACTGACTGTAAATCTACAACCTTACATAGCTAAAAACACTCAGATAGAGGTTGATTTAAAATATATGTATTTGTGCAAAAAACTTTTTCAAATGGAGCTCAACAGTGGACGATCACCCTGGTTTTGAAGTAAATTGCCCCATTGTAAAGTGCCATAAGCTTTTCAAAAAATTTAAATATTAAGACATATCGCGAGCTAACCAGCTATGTGCTATTAACTTTATTTTTTATTGTAATAACACAGTTGTAATAAGTTGAGTGCTAATTTACCTGAAGGTTTCGACGGCAGGACTTTTGCCTTTGTCAGCTGTCGCACATCTGTCTTATTACAAGAAAAAAGTTAAAACTACGAAGTAGACAGAATGAATTTTCCAAATATGACAGCTATGTGCTAAGTCAGATCCACAGCACAGTTGTTTTCAATCTAAAAAGCACATCTATAACTTAAAATTTGGCAAAATGTCCTAATAACTTCGTAGTTTCTAAAACTGCAGAAAAAGGTTTTAAAGAAAAATGTAGGCGTTATGCTGTTTACTCACAGCAGAGCTGATTAGCCCCGAGGACGTTTTCAAACTTTTTATACATTTTTGTGTTATTGTTGTCTTTAGAAACCCCTATGGAGATTTAACATGTGAACCCATGCTTGTTGAACCAGGAAGTGGGCAGTCACTGTTGAGCTCCATTTGAAAGGCTGGTGTATGAACAAAAGTATCTGAAATACACTGTGTGATCTCTTCAAACAGCGAGTATATATCCTGCATGTTCATGTAAATATATATGAGCCAGAATACTTTCATGTTGCCTTTGGGTTTTCAGAAACGTACGTGTAGTTTCTAGAACTGCTGACAGTAACAACTGCAGCCCTAAAGCCATATTGTTTATTCCAAACAGCAGACTTATACGTGCACATACTGGTTAAGCCAAACGCCTGGAGAGGGTTTCTGTGGCTCTTGTGCTGGTAGACATGTCTAAGATAAAGTAGCAAAAACAGCCGTGACCCACATAACAGCTGCTGCTTAATGAGTAACTTAAAAGCAAAACTTTCCCTATAGGAATAATGTGTTAGCTATTAGTTGGTCATTGAACATAAATAGTTCACCATTCCAGCTAAAAACAGTAATGTGTGTTCTTAATGGTGTACTGTGTAATTTTATGGATGTTATTGTTATGTTCCACAGTATGGCTTTAAACTTATCGAGCTCGACAGTCGAATGTTCAAATCTGTTTTGTTTGTTTTTTTAAATTATTTAAAAAGTTCGAAAACACTAACAAAAGTTCAATACAGTATCATAAGGTTTGCGTTTTGATTATTCTGAACTTCAAGTACAGTAATTATCTACCAATATAAACCACATTATGACAAAACCAATGCGAATGCCAATTTTCCACGATGATTTACAGTTGCTATTAGATGATTAAATGGGTTTCATGCATTAGCTTTGTACCTTGGCAACGACAAAAGCCTTTTGTGAAGTGATAAGTATTGGAAACATGGTTCAGATGCCAATTGTAGGCAATGAGTCATCCAACCTTCTGATATTATTCTTTTGAGAAAACAGTGAAGGCAAGAATGTTTTGAAAAATAAAAATAAAAAATATGAGGAAAAAAATAAACAGAAATCCTAAAACAGTTTGAAGGGGCCAAAGGTAATACTTGTTTCCTCCAATGAATTTGTAATAGCGTTTTGCTATCACAATGAAACTAACAACAACTAGCATGCTGTCAGCACACTTCCTGGGGTTTGAATAAAATACTCTATAATTAGATGTGTCATTCTGACCCTAACAGCTGCGTTTACAACATGTCTATACTGGACCAAAGCAAAAGTGGACGAAAATCTCTTGTCATGTTTAGTTCTGATTCAGTCCTATATTAGTACAATTTCAATGTAATACAAATAGAAAGTTTAAAGACCATGAACCCAATCATTTAAATGTAACTTTAACTCAGTTTTGCCCCAAGACAGATATGTTGCTGACTAATTGATTCTGGAGAAAAAGTGTTCACTTTGCCTGATCTATATCCAATTATAAACTCTTTTATTCTTAGAAACCAGGAATGCTATGTTGTTAGCTTTTAATGTAAAAAGCAAAAGTCGCTATTGTCTCTGAAAGTTGTCAAAAGGGATTATAAACTCTTTGTGATAAATAATTAAGATACTCTGGATGCATTAGGTAAATGAGCAAAACATGCAGACTGCTGCCAGTTAGAAAAGAAATATTTCTGTTTTTTCTGTATTGAAGTTGGTAAAACTCAGCTACAAAGCCGTATACTTGATATTTTAGCCTTGGCTTGCTAAACTCATAAACTTCTGTCTCTCCACATGAATAACTGCAGGAAAACACTTGGGACAGCTCGTGCATATACCCCCACTCTCTGCAGCTGTTAAGGCCGTGTGAGCTCTGTTCTGGGAGGGTTTGGTCCAGGCCTGACTGGTATGACTTATGTTAATGCTATGGATTCCAGAGGTGCGGTGTGATCTGTCGTGACCTACTTGTGGCACTGGTGAAAACAAACTCTATCTACACCCCCACAAGAACAAGGCGCCATGCTCCTTTTCTCTCCAGTGTCAACAAAGACCACAGAGGGAAGGTGTCTCAGGCTAGTATTGTGCACTTTGTTATGGTAAAATGATCTGATAGAGAATATTAAAAAACAAAACAAAAACTTTAGTTTATGTTTATCGTTGGTGTGCTTGAATTTTATCACCATAAACATATTTCATTTTAAAATTTTGTAACAGTTCATGTTTTGCTCAGTTCTCTAAAGTATTTGTAGCTTCCTTTCTACTCGAGTTTAGAAGCACTTTCCCAGGCATTAACTTGTAGCCAATGTCATTTGTAACTGTTTCATTTTATATGAACGTTGTGTCTTGGGTTGTGATATTAGAGCTTCTTGGTCAGAATCTCCTTAAAAAAGAGATCTCCGAATCTCAGTAGGACGTTCCTGGTTAAATAAAGAAAGAAAACCACATTTTCAGACGGCAGATCATGTTTTGTTGAAAAGCTAACAGCAACTAGCCATGCTAACAACAACAAGCATGCCTCCTGGGTTTTAGTCAAGCCCTGGTAATGAAAGATGGTCACCGCTTTGCATCAATGCCTGTGATCAGTGGCGGATTGTTGCGAGTTAGCAAGCTCGGATTCAGCTAACCTCCGTCCACGGAACATGCGCAGTTGTTTTTCTCTCACACGGAAATGTGCCAGTACGAGCTCATGTAATACGTGACCCACACTGACCAATCAGAGCGGGAGTTAGCTAGTGCAAGCAGAGCTATTGCCGAATCTAAGGATTAATATGCAATTTTTAATGAAACTGAAGACTTGAACAGAGAAAATATTCATACAGTGAAAATGAGAAATGGCAAACCAGCAGACATTTGATTTGTTGATCTGCTTTATGGATCCACATAAAACCAAAACTGACAAAAATTCAGTGACTTCACACCTCAGCACAAGTGACTAAAAATATAACTCTTTCTTTAATAGCTTCAGAAAGTGAAAGCCAAAGCAGTCAGTTCAAGCTCAGTTTAAAACGACAAGCTTGTATAGTCAATTTTTTACTCATACCTAAAACAAATGATCAAGTTCAATATTTTTAGATGTTGTTTTTGAGTTAAATAGAAACTTGCTCTCTACCTAATAACTAATAACTTGAAAATATGGTCTTGTCTATACATGTGATGCATGAAGTAAATGGGTTGCTACATATCTGCTGTATATTAACAAAAAGTATATGTTCATTAGCAATTATAGCAACCATGTTTAGTATTTATGCTAATGTGTCTCTTTTTCCCTTCCTTCACAACAATAGTGATTTGACAAAAGTCTTCAACACTTTATTAACTTTGCATAGATTTTCCATACACCAAAAACAAACTAAAAGGTTTCTACAACATGCATTGACCTACATTAAGCAGCACACATTGTTGGTATAACCTTTTTAAAATCAACATCTGTGACCTCCTTCAGGTGTTTCCATCTTCAGTCGTCTGTTTAGGTGAACCTGCACGTCAGAAAGGCTCACTTTGCTCTGCTGTGTTTGTCCCAGCACACACCAGTTGTGGGCTAAAGCCTGCTTCTTTGACACAGCAGTAGTTGTTTTTGAACCCTCATGTGCATCAGTGACCAGGAAGAACAAGGCCCATAATTCTGTGAAAAGTCACTCCACTCCCTGCAAAGAAGCACTGACCTTTCAGGGAGACAAGCACCTTTTGTCCACCTCCGCTTTTGCTTTGGACCTGCAAGTCTTTCATAACTCGCTGTTAGGTGCAGTCTATTTATAAAGCATTCATAAGCAACAAGCAAACGACAAAGCTGACTTTATCGATGTGTAGTAAGTATAGTTTCCATTTACAATCTAACAATACATCAGAATGTTTTTAAACTAAAAGTCACCACAACTATGCACTTTTGTATTTGTGAATCAATTGCTTTCAGTCACTCATAGTAAACAATCAGTTATACTCAAAAACATTGGATGCATAATTTATGCAATGAGTTGCAATGCAGAAAAGGAAACAAGCTCTAGTAGAACTGGAACAGAGATAACTTTTATAAACTGTCCTTTACTTCTAAACATCATTAACGTTTTAAACACCAAAGTAGCAATTCTGCAAAAAGTCATTGCTTTCAAATGAAAGAATCAACTCTCTCATCACATTTACTGGATGTTTTTCATATCAACAACTCTAGCAACTAAAGGGTTAGTAACTATATTGGTATCTACTCAAGAGTAAAAATGTTCTGTGTAAGTTTTCTAGTGTGGAGACTGCCATCTGCTTGTCTCAATGTTGTTTTTGTTTTTGTTTCAATAACACAATATCAGACACATAAGCATAAACAATGAGACATCCACACTTTAGCTCACAAAGTCAAAAATTGATAAACAAACAGGTAAACTCATAGGTAGGAAGATTAATTAATAATCCTAAGATTTGTTCTATAAGGCTGCTGCAGAAGAGACAAAGCTGTTCCCATAATGCTTTGTTCTGTAGCTCGGCACCTTGAACCTGGGCCTAATGGACGAAGGTGAAACTCCTCAAACAGAGGATGGAGTTACTGCTCACATTATTAGAGGCTGGACGCTGTACCTGCCTTGTGTACAGGCCTCAAGACTCAGCTGGGACACACGATCTGCCTACTGGACCATTTAATGATCTGACTGATTTTGTTTCTGTCTTTCAGTGTCAGACTGCCAAACCATGCCACCAAGGAAAACCAGGAGGTGACCTTGCACACAGTAATCACTTCAATTTTCATGTTAATCTTTTTGGCTGTAAAACACATTTAAATGAAACCAAGACAGCAAGTTAAATGCCCTACTCTGTATCATTCCTGGAATGGCAATGAGAAATGGTAACAAGCTGATATTAAAACCCTCTCCAGGAAAATTACACTTTTTTGCACTGAACTTTTTGCAGTTTTTAGCTCCCACCTCCTTTTGAGACATGCTCCTGCTCTCAGGCAAGTACTTCAACAAGTAACAACAATGTTTGTGAAGTGGTGGATGCAAAATGTACCTCCTTACACGGAAAAAAGTTTCATCTAGGCTGCATGCTAATTCTTTTGGTTCTCAACACTGAATACTTAGCGCAGTCTTCTTGCAGAAAATAGCTCACACCAAGTGTGACTTGTTGACCCCCCAAAACAGTATTCAGCAAGCTAGTCAGTGAGCTAGCACAAGTCAACATTTATCACACAGCAAAGCAGTGTCGCAAGAGGCTCAAGCAAAACTATTTAAACAAAATCCAGGACTACAACAGCTGATGTTGCTGACGTCATGGAAATTCTTGTTGACCCTCAACGGAAATGGGCAGTGCAAATGCAAGAAAGCAAATGAACCAGAGGGAGAGATAGCCCAATTAAGGAAAAGGGTGGTCCTGATGTCTGGTTTTTGGCATTTTCATGTGTGAAAATTCATGAAAATACCACATGGTAATACACTGTAAGAAGTCTAAAAAAGCATGAACTGGGACTTAATGAACAAAAAGTTTATAAGAATTCTTCACTATTCAGTGGAGCACTCGAGGATGAGTTGCAGGACAATACCAGATTACTCAAATCCAAATGCAAATGTGAATAAACTGTTGACGAGAGAACACCGTTATTACATGTCAGAAACTCAAAAAGTGGATTTTACATACATTATGTTCCCTTTAATTAATAATTTGTCTATTATACTGTATGTTTTTGTTCATGCTTCATTGATGCATAGACGAGCAGTTATTGTATCGTTTCCATTGCTAGTCCTCACACAAAACTCAAACTTGTGCGAAATCTAAAAAGCAAGAGAGAGCGAGAGTGATTGTCAGAATTGAGAGGACAAAATAGACAAAAATATTTCTTCCCTCAAGAAAAAAAAAAACATAACTTCAAACAACTTTGATCTATGTAAAAAAAAAAAAAAGTCCAAAATGAAACTGCTATGTAAGTGTTATGAATGTAGTAATTTAGCTGCTAGCTCTGTGTTGTGGTTTGATAAATTATTGTATGGGAGTGAAGGCTTTGATCATTCGAGTTTGTATGCACCATGTCCAAAAGTGTATGCATCTGATTTTAATGGTAAGTCTTGAGCCTTTTTCCATAAACATAAAACACGACAGTGAAGTGTTTGCAGCAGTGAACGATAGAATAAATGTGTAGTAGGGAGTTGGTCTGCTTAATTGATAAATAGTGTTTACTGTCAAATATGAGGAAGGAGGTGTGACGAGAACAGCCTCATTGTTCCAAACAGAATTATTGCTCAACGTGCTTGTAATTGTGGCCAAAGAGACTAAGCCTCCACATCATAATCACTATTGTTCTCAGAAAGTTCGGTGAGTTTAAAAACGCAGTCGTGCAAAGTTATCAGATGTTGTATTTACTCCTTATTTATTTTTATCAACCTTGAGTTTGAGCCAGACAAAACGCCCTGCATAGTTTGTGCTCACAACAAACCTGCACAAACAGAAACTCAACACCTTCCTCCCACATCGCTGCAAGGACGACTTTGATATCATCCAAAACACTGTTTATCTCTCCTCTGAGCCCTGCTTTCTTTATAGATTAGTCCTGTTGATCTGGAGTTACAGGACCAGCCAACAAAAACATGTCCACAGAGGAGGTACAGAGTATTCACAACTACTCGCTACAAATAAACTACTCAAGTTAATGTTTCACAAAAAAGTGTAAGGCAGATCTGAGAGGCAGAAGAGAAACAGAGAGAGAGCATTTCTTATAGAGAAAAATGGGAAGAGGCGCAGAAAAGTGAAACAAAGGCAATAAAACTCACAATAAACTTTCTACTCTAGCCACATCTCAGTACCACAAACAGTACAATTCTCAAAATGCTAAACATTTTGAGAATTGCTAAGATTGACATCATGATTGAAAACAATATGCAAGTACAATTTATAATTTTTTTTATCAAGAAAATATTGGTGATGTGACTTCAGCTGCTCACTTTGCAAACCTCTGCTTCTGGAGTTTTGAAACACTTAACTTTTAAAACAAACTGTACCAAAGTGATCAAAAGTGAGCAAATCTGGAGACCAAAAAAAAACCCTTGGCTTTAGTGAAGCTTTAGGAATTAAGCAACTTCTTGATGCATACACTTCTAAAATGTATCACAAGGTAAGGTGTACTGAAATTGTATAACTGACTACAATTAAAGAAAGAACTAAAATAAACTTCTCAACTCAATGTTTAAAGTCCATCAACAAAATCCGACAAATCTAAAAACTACAAACTAAAATAGAAATATCTCCGAATAGCCAATGTTAAGTTGAGTATGCCTGTAAACACAAGTGAATTCAAGCAGAATTTTAATCAGTCGACGCGATGAGTATCTGGTGCCAGCAGATGCTGTGGTCTGTGTGATCACATGCCTGGTAGATGGCCAGCCCACTGCGCACATATGCGTGTGAACAATGCCACCAGTTGCAGTGGGTGGAAGCTCCCTGGTCGTCTGCCAGCGCGCGGGGAGGGACTGACCAAGCCACAAAAGAAGGGAGTGAGCGGCCTGTAGGGGGAGGGGAGGAGGGAGGGGGTCCCGGGACCAGGGGGGTGGTAAGTGGAGATAAAGGCAGACAGATGGAGCACACAATAAGGCATAGACGTCCAGCCTGCATGTCAACAACACACAGTCTCTATCAAACTCTTGTAAAGCCTATATCTCTCTATCTTTATGTCAAAATGGCTTGCATCAAACTACTGTATGCATGTATGTATGTATGGTAAGTATAAAAATGTTACTGGCATGAAGTACAGTTAACAATATAGAAGTCTACAGAAGAGGCCAGTTCAAGCCAGCTGAATTACTGTAAAGTGGGTGAACAAAATAAGGATATACAATTGGCTTCAGGCCATAATCTCAGTTTGGACAGGACAATTGTTTTTACTGTGGCAAAATCACTTTTTATATATTCAACTCAGTTTTGGCCCAGTTGTAAATGTATCTATTTACATTGTGTTTGCTTTGACCTGTCTGTATTTAAATAGCTTTATTGCAGTGACAAAATTGAGTTTCTGAAAATTCTAGAAAAGCTTTCTTAAACTCATTGTGGTTTAACTTTTATCAGACTTTGAATGCATTAGTAACAAAACATGCTGACATCTGTAAATAAAATCATACAAACAAATAAAATAGTTCTGTTCTGTTTTTAAGACAGTAACAATCATGTCTTATTTAATACATCTGCTCTGAGCAGCTCTTATATTGAGGGCATTTCCCAGATGTTTTATGAAGAGTTTCTGTCATGTAAGATGCTTATTTTGTGACACTTTCAGGTTATCTCAGTTCCCCTTCATTGTCTCCGTATCAGATAAGCCTCTACACTGTAGAGTGAAGTGAGAATAGAAAGTGCTTGGGCTCACTGCTGTCACCTGTTGCAGAGACTCCTTGTTTGGAGAAGAGATCCCCAGTTTCTCAGGTTTCAGCCCCTCAGCTGTCCAAGAGCCGTATCTCGATGCATCATTCACATGCTGCTAACAAAGATCTAGATTTTCACTGCATTGCACTGGTTTAGCTTTAAGCACATCTCTTTCAATAACTGCATTGTGGGTAAGGTGTGTGAGATGGGCCAAGAAAGTAAGACGTTTCTGATTTCTGTTTTTTCTTGCCGAGAGTCTAAGGACAGGGGATGATGTGGGCAATTATCCATCTGTCTATCTGCTTGTAATTTCTAATAATGAATGTTTCTGACCAAATGTTTCATTGTTTCATATTCTGGGCGTTTTGTTTGCTGAATCAACAATAATGTGAAGTGCTCTGAGATAACTGCTGTTGTGATTTTGGTCTACACAAATAAGTAAATTAAATTGAAATTGAATTGAATTATTACTCAAATGTAGGGAAAGTTGTACTTTTATGTGTACTGTGTAATGACCTGGTTGTCTCACTAGGGAAGATTTGTTTTCAATTAATAAGTAGGTCTGTTTTTCTATCAGCTACAGGTGTTGGTATTGCTAAAAAAATATATATAATGACCTCCACGCAGAGTTATTTTTTTTTTATCATAAAGTGATACATTTTTGTATCAAGTGTTCCCAAACTTGCATGTTATCTGGCGAAAACCACCCAGACACGAGAATGAACATGCAAACTCCACAAAGAGAGGCTCGCTCAGTGCAAGAGTCGAACTTTCTGTCTGTGAGATTAAAGCACTATCCACTCTGCAACCTTACAATGAAGTGAAAAACGTTAGATTTAGCTTGATAAATTGAGAAAGAATGAACATTTCCCTACAATTACTGCACTGACAGTATAAACGCCGGGCCTTTCCACTCCCACATTTGGAGGTCATGTGACACAGTTTCAGAGGAACACTGAGAGCGGCAGAAGCAGACAGGCGGGCGTTGTGCGCTCTGGGTGCCTGGGCGGGTGCATCTTGTGAAAAGGTCACCCTCAGTGTAACTCTTTGAGGGTGAAATGAACGGAGACAGGAAGCTCTGGGTGCTCTTCACGCCCCCATTCCACACAAGCCTGCAACCCACAGGGGAACAACAGGGAATTAACCTGCAAATGTGACCCCTGGATCCAATACGGGAGGATGGCAACATAATGGAAAATATATAAATTTTCTTTGGCAATATGGCAAAGTTTTTATTTGCTTATTTCCTCATGGGAACAATTGTAATACATTTTTATTTTGGTTTGGACAAATGTAAAGAAGTGATGTTGATACCTGTCGTGTTAGTTGTGCAGTGTGTCTAATACAAAAAATGCACTGGAAATTGCTTCTTTTTTTTTTTTTCTTGAAACACAGTTAACTCATTAGAAATGGGTCATGGGTTATATACTGAGCAAATGACATAATTTAAATACAAATTCAAACATTATGAGACATTCTGGGTCAACATCAATCAGTAACTACTGTAGATCTCCTTATCCAACCAGGATATCAGCGGAATAACATGGGATGGAAAACCGATACAGCAAAATTGACTGGACTGATATCTGATCCTTTTATTGTATCAGTATTATTTGTAATACTTGATTAAAAATATGAATCCCCCAATACTGATAAATGTCAAGTTCCGATTTTTACCAAATTATACGCATTAAACAATAATTTCAGGATCTCTAATTTGCGCCATTTAACACAAACATTAACAACTTCTCTTTCCAAATAGTCTGACTTTTGCACTAATCAGTGTTTTTACTGACAGAAGATTGTCCCTGAAACTCAATCAAAAAGCCCAACCTAACACTTTTCACATAGCTCCATCTTTCGATCATTCATTTGGCTCTGCTTTTTACTTCTTGCACGTCCTTTTGAGCATATAGCTTCATATCACAGTCAATTTATTGACATTCACATTTTTGTGATACTAAAAATACTTTCCTCATACTCAAAACATTTATTCACTCACTCACTCACTCACTCACTCACTCACTCACTCACTCACTCATCATTCATTCTGTATACGACTGAATCTGACTCATGTTCCACCATACTATGTCACACTACTGGAAAAGCCTTAGTGCAATTAACCCAAAGGTGAACAGACTGTACTTTAGGCTTTCATATAGGAAATGACCAAATGTTTGAGTCATTTGCGGTGGAAAAGGTGTCTACGTGGGTAAACATGAGAACAGATGTCTGCACCATGATATAAGCCAGCAGCACCTGTCATCGCCACATGACCTGGGCCTGTCAGAGAAGCCCAAAATGCAGGGAGAAGCACATTTACTATGATGCAACATCTGTATCATTTTCCATCTTGCGTAATGTCAAACCTGATCATTTACTTTGTAGCTGGTGATTAACAGACTGGTCTGCATGGTGACAGGTGTGCAGCTGAGTGTTTGCTCGGTCTCTACAATTGGCTGCTTTTTGGCTATTTTAATCATTTACAAGGACAGAAATAGAGCTGGAACCCAGAAGGTGGCCGTGTGGAACAAGAGCAACCATAAAAACATGCCAAACTGACTTTTCTTGTCAAGTTATTCTTTGACATTTGCACAATTCCATTTACCCAAATCACCAGCATTTGACAACACAAAACAGACTGAAGCCTGACTGGATTTGTGAGCTAACCAAATGGCTAGAGCAAAACGAATTCCAAGTCCAAGAGAGAAAGAAAGAAAGAAAGAAAAGAAAGAAAGAAAAGAGAAAAAAAGAGGTGAGTAGTGTAACCAGCTTGGACATTTTATAGCCAGTTGCACTAAAAGGTTGTAAATAACTGCAACGGCAAACCTGGGGAAAAGTGTTGAAAGGTGTTTTTGGGCCAAAAAAATGCATTGCATCTAGACTGCAGCTTTTTAAATAAGAAAAGTATTTAACTTAAGGAAACAAATATGTTTTTGAGCATTTTTTAAAATATGAAAAGTACACCCAGTTAAAGATGTTGTACCGAAGACAGAGTAAAAATGTCTTCTTGGGATATTTATGAAATCATTACATGTAATCACAGATCACCTATAATTACTGGCCATTCAGTTTACACCACAGCAATTTCCTTCGTCAGATCTCGATGTGATTATGTGTCATTACTGGACAATTTCACAGAAGAAATGTGCATCATTGTGGAGGCAGTGGCGTTAGGGGTGATGACGAGGTAAGAGCAACAATTACGGCTGGAGGTATGAACATTTTTTTTGTTTATTGTATGTGGAGAACAAATATTGACTACACTCTACATAAAATCTCTATTTTTTTTGTGTTTAAAGCTGAGATACATGCTTGTTGCCAGTGGCTACATTGCATTGACTTCTGAAACATATGCTAAATGCTTTAAAAATCATTGTGATGAAAAATTAGGAGGCTCAGAGGGCTTTAGGTCTGTAAGTGAGCAAAACGTATGCACTGCTTCAAAAAGCTTGAAATAAATAACTGTGTTTATTTTCATTTTGGAAAATCAGCTGCAGGCGTTAATAGCACTGTGTATACTGTTACTGTGTACTATGTCAGAAAATGTCACCAAACTTGCCTGTGTGAATGTGGTACTGTGACAGGTGGTAGCTGGATATGCTTCAGGCAACGAGTGGCCCCCATTTGTCAGTGTGCCCCAGGGCAGCTGTGGCATGACAAGTAGCACACAACCATCTAGTGCATTTGAGGAATGAATGAAGTGTCATGACCAACCTTTTATACATTGTTTTTTTTTTTTTCTCTGAATGTTAAAGCATGTTTGGCCTTGAAGAGTTTTTGTGCCACTGTGGGGATAAATAATAAAGCAGAGAATTACCCAAACAAAAGCCTCGGTAGCAGCACCTGCTCTTCTAAGCCTTTGGACAGAGCTGCCTCCCACACACTCGCTCAACACAGACCCACCATAGACACACAGTCCTCTAAAGGACCCTCACTAACCACACTGGAGCCAAATCCAGTCATTCTGTCTCACCACTGGCAACAACTCTTTAACTTGTTTGGCCGATTCATTGAGAAGATGTCCTTTGTGTATTTGGATAGAGGAAAGGGGAGGGGTGAGCATGCTAAAAGGGGGCTTTTTAGACACAAGACGTGGAGAGGGCAAAGACGGAGATCCTTGTGAAGCTCTGCCAAAAGAGAACCTCCAGCAATACAATGTGCATGTATAGTTTTGCATAATGGCCGTCTGCTCATTATACTAGATATTGTTATATTATAATTAGTATTTTAAAAAACAACAACAAAACTCTATCATATCAGTCAGTTCTAATGCAATGTGTTGTTAGTTTGCTTTTTTAAAACTTGTATATTCATTACAAATACATATAGTAGAAAATAAATTTGCTTTATTATTGTAACGCTACAGTTGCCTTGGGCCAAAATAACAAAGATGTGGAATCCCTACTGTGCACAGTCTCTTACCGTCAAACTGACAGTGTCCTGAAGCTGTTTTATGCCCAGGGAGGCAAATAAGCATGTGTTGCATGTATTCTGTTGTATACCCTTGCTTTTCCTCTGTTCCTTTCATTCGATATACCCCAGTCCACTGCTCCATGTTGAGCTCCTAAGCTTTACTGAGCAATTAGTTAATGTGTCCTCCTCTCTTTCTCCTCCAGGGGTGATTCTGGCACACTGACCGTCCCGGGCCAGTGCATGTCTGAGAGGCTTTGGCACAGACAGTGGGGGGTGCATGGCGAGCAGCAGGCCACGCACAATGTTTTTGGCACCAGCAGCACCCTAGACGGCCCTTTCCTCTTCCCCTTATGTGTCCTCTCAACCGGAATGGCCAGGCCTCTGTCCAGGGCTTAGTAATTACTCTTTTCATTTGCACAATCTATTGGTCTGACGATCATTTTGTGCTCTATTTCTTATTAATATGCTTGATACAATAGTTTTACTTACAATAACTAAAAATGTTTTGAAAATGTTTTGTTGTGAATAGACTTGGAGAAAATCTATGCTATTTGATTTTGTAACAGAAAAGGTAAGGTGTGAGGTCAATTTAAAAGCAGTTAAATGCTTAAACCCCAACAAAACATGTTTTAATTTATTTTATATTGCATTCTGCAGCATATGTTTTTAATGTGAAAAACAACCACTTCCAAATATCTTTAAATATTTAATGCATACATTTTCAAGCCATCAAATAAAAATAAATAAATACAAATTCAAGTTTGTCTTCAAAGTATAGAATACCTTGGAAAATGGCAATTTGCTACGGCTGACTTTTTGGTTTTCCATGGAAAAGATACAAAAAGGGCCTATTCCAAAAAAACAGAGAAGGGTTTCAGGGCAGAGCAGGGGCTTGTCAGCTGAATCCTATTAGTTCAAAACCAATGAGAGGATCTTACACTTATTGGATGTAACCAATTGAGTCTGCATTTAATTTTATAGCAGCAATAAAGGCTGGCATGTCCTCCATGGCCACAGGGTTAACCTTGTTTTTCAGCCACTGCACTTATGCTATCAGGATCATTCGTGTAGAACACAGGCAGACAGTTAAAGGCCAGTGGCTGTTTCAAGAGTTTCTACATGGAAACAAGTCATCATGAAAGCAGATATACACAAGCTCAGGTTTGATTGTTTTAGACTGTGTGTATGGGTAGTAAATAAGTTTAAAAGTAGCTCTATGCACACACTTTTATGCTAAAAAACATTCACACAACACACTGTATACATAGATTGTCCTTTTTGGCCGACACTGGGCGTCTTGTGATCCTATTCTAGTGGGTCTTTTACGCATCCGTATGTCCGGTCTCTGGACACACGCCCACACAAGTCGCTGCCTCATTACCTCTCTTCATCCACACATACATCTACACTGTGCAATGGAAACAAATGTGTACCAACCTCGCACAGTCTGGCATATCATTCATGTAGAGGGGAGCAGAGGTAACAGTCTGTCCGGAGCCAAATCATCCCATAATGGAGTGTTCTGGGACAGAGCAACACCTGCTGACCAGAAAGCACCACGGAAAAGAAACAGTACATTTGTAGCTATGCATCCATAAATAAAAACACAACATTTATCTACAAAAGTACATAAGGCCATGGTTCGAAAGTCCAAAATGGCACATCTCTATCGCTATACTCTGACTGTCTGAATAGCTTTGACTTCAGGAGTTTAAATTTACACGAGGTTTAGCTAAAGAGAAAGGGTTAGTCTATAAGAAACCAACTATGGGTGCTTAAAATATTACAAGTAATAAAGAAATGTTGTTAATCCAAGGTGAGAGAATGACAATTTGAATGACCAATGAACTCTCTACTTCAAATATATCACAGAAATAAAGAAATCTGATTGCACAGTCCTGTTTGAGATTGGCTTAAGCGGAACACAGTGAGCGGTGACCAGACTTACTCTTCGTGAAGAAAAGTGGGTGCTGGGAAACAAAAGACTATGGAACATTGAACGATATGTCTTGTGTCATGAGATGGAAATCCAGATGATCCCATTGAAACAGGATGTATAACCATACTTCAGAATAATCTTCTTGGAGACATATTCATTGTATGAAAAACTGTCTGCTGCTGTAGTATTGTTTATATAACAGCTAAATAAACAATGCTATGTCCATGGAAACACACAGGAGTCTCCTCAAAGCAAAAAAGGGTTAATTTAGTGAAGATGCAAGCCCACTCGTGACGACATCTAAATAACAAAATATCAAAATACATATTTTCCAGAGAGTTATACAGTGGGCCTTTATCATTAATATGTCCAAAAAATATACATTTGTTCCATGTTCTGATATCAAAGAAAAAAGTAGTCTTACTTAAAATGGGAATAAACAGTACTGTACAGCAGAAAATGTCATTATACAGCTACATGCAGTTTAGCTACTGTGCTGCTAGCTTTTGTTATTGCTTTTTTATTTATCATCATTATTGTTTTATTTTATAATTTACTTTAGATTGCTATGATTTTAGACTTAACCTGACTCTCCTGCACGGCTCAGCTTCAAAGAATTTGCTTGGACTGTGATTGAAGGTGGAGTTAAGAAGTCCCATCCTCTTGCAGTTTTACTCCATAATAAGTTTTGGTAACATTGTTAGCATAGCATTTGGTAACAATAAGATGCATATGTATGTTTTCACATCCCTACTCTCATATCTATTCTTACAGCAGAGTATCTTTAGGGCTTGCGTAAGTTTCAGTTCCTCTGATCATTTTTTTCCCACATAAACAGGTGCTCGTGTCCTTTCATTGCTGACAGCCTTTGTTGATCAGTGAAAAGAACAGTTGCACATCCGTCCTGTGTATTTCATCACTCACAGCTGTACGCCTCTCTCTTCAATGGTGTGGAAATGAGGGTCGTCCACTCGCCAGATACGACTCCTTCATCCAAATTAGGGAGACAGGAGGGAGGGGGACATCGCATTTATTCAGCTCAGGTGTCTTCTGCTGCATTGTGCATCTACTGTATCTGTGTGTTTGAGCAATGGCTGCCTGAGAGAGAGAGAGAGCAAGACGTTTTGTGCATGCCCAAATCTGATGAGAATGGATTATCTAATTTCCTGTGAGATAACCCCAGACTGTGGGATTGAACCATCACGAAAGACGGTCACCAGAGAGATATAAGAGATGTTTGTCATGGGATCAGCAATTGCATGTTGGTTGCATTCGCTTCAGTTGCTCTGTGAATCTCATTTTGTATCTCTTAGTTATTTGTTACGCGATAGAACACATTCTGTCATATTTATATGGACCTTACAACACATTTTTATCAGAAAAAAACTGTCTTTCTGGCATTATTTGTTTCCTTTTCTCTTTGTTTTGTCTCTCAAGCATCAAAAAACATGATTGATACCATCGATGTAAGAATTGGGGCAAAAGGGAAAAATGCTATTCAAGCATAATTATCTGTGGCTTTAGAAAAACAATAATAACTATGATTGATTTATTAATTGCTGTTGAAAGTTCAATCACCTCTGAGCTAATTTACACCGGTCTGTTTTTGGTTAGAGTCGAATCTCAAAATACCCCCTGACATTGCACACGAGACGACCTCTAATGTGATTACGATGCTTTTAGCCATGAAAGCCGGTGACACCTGAATCTCCTCCTGAGGCCCTGGATCAACAGTTGGGACCTTAAAAAGCCTGCGCCCAAAGGGTGTGTCTCCTTTTGTCCCACTCCGTCAATACACCTTGAAAAGCTGTGTTCACCCTCAGGCTGATCCTGCGCTTAAGAGCCACGCAGACCTCCACCCTCCACTGAGCGCCTGCCAACACCAGCTATAGGCTGTTTGTTAATGATTGCCTCTAAAGCAAACACAGATTATTACTGTCAGCAACACAAGCTACTTTGCAATATAATGTTAGTTTATAATAATTTTATTGTAAACAAGACTACAATGTGAGGCCTCATAATGGTAATGTCAAACAACGCAGACCCTAAAAGCTCCTCAAGCACATAATCAGATACAATTATTTTTCGAGGGACTGCAGCCAAAATGATTTTATAAGAGGTTAAAAAAGTCAATTTGATCAGAGGTTTTCTAAGATGACAAGGAGTTGTTGTGGAATCAGAGAACGCATGTTTGTCTTTATATGATACAAAAACACTAACCCTAGCCCTAACCCTAAAAATGTTTGTTTTATAACATTAATTAAGGTTTTTCAATCAGACAGTTGAGTTTCATAAAACGGATCAGATTCTAGAAGAATATTTAATAGACACTGTTAATAAAAGTGAAATACAAGTTTCAGTTTGGTTTGTCAAGGTTTTAGTATTTTTTTGTAATAAAAACGTCTTATTTAGTGCTGAAGTGCGATAACTGGAAGAATAAAGGTACAACAGTACTACAGTAAAAATAGTGAAGGACATCCGCATGTGATGGTCACATAATGCCAGGCTAACACGTGTCCAGGCCAGTGTTTTGAAACACTAAATAATTGGAAATATCCACAAGGGCAGCTCTGACAAGAAATGAGTCATACACTTCACAGCAGGCCAGACCTTCACACAAGTCACACAATAGATATACAACATCACACATTACATAACGCTCAACACAGAGGCAATTGTTTCATTTACAGTAAGCAACAACTACACATGTCACATTAGACAACAACAATTTTGTATTTTCAGGGCATAGTTAGTATTTATTGTTCTTTCTCGCTTGTTGTCACACAATATCAGTAAAAACAAGTTAACAGAACATTATTAAAGGTTTGATTTGTCAACAAAAAGGAAAAATTACCAAAAGCTGTTTATCGTAAGAAAACGATTCTATAATAGGCCATGAGTACAACTACACTTGCTGTGTCATTGATGTCCAGTGAAACTTAAAAATAAACTTATTATTCATCATGTATATAGTTATTAACAGTGGAGGGTTGCCACCTGCTTGTCCCTCAATATAGCACAGTACAGAATAACATTTACCTATGTTACATTTATTTAATTACAGGCGAAGAAGCAACCTGACTTTCTATCTCTGCTACATAGTGTACCTTTACTGCGTTTGTTCTCTTGCTACAAGATAAAACTAAGTAAAATAATGTGGAGTAATCATCAACCATCTGTCAAAGTGAGCTCATCTTATTAAGTGTGTTAGGAACAGTTTATTGAATTTTAATTACTGTCTTTTACATATGCTGTGCTTGATTAATAGTAGCTCGTCCATATTACACACGCCTAATGAGTTTCTTGACATCTTTAATCTCCTGCTCCCTCTTTCCACGCACAAGCCATCAACAGCAGAGTTTGACGGACACTTTTCCATTTGCATCATTCCGTCTCTTCCTTTTGACAGTTTGGATTATTTCTTCACCTCACATATCCACTGTTCAACATTTTTTATTGCTCACTTGTCAGGATAAGGGGGCAGTGGAGAAACCATTTCAGAATAATAGCTTAATAATCTGAACTAGACTCTGGGGAAATCTTTACAATGAGCCGGTTCCTAGTGACATTCAGACTGATTGAATATTTTATTGCCTCAAGTTTGCATCAATAATATGTTTTACTTTTGCATACAAAAATGTAGGAAAAAATTATAGTTACCATGGTATTAAAAAATAGCATAAAAAGATTTCATATAATTTGATTTATTCCTTAAACCAAATTAATACTTTTCTGATCACAGAATGTGGTATGAAACTGCGCAGTGCGTCAAAGGATAACAATTCGTTTTTTTGCAGCCTAATATAACATTATTCTGAAAATTAAGTAATAAAAAACTGCTCAAGTTCTTGTTATGATTTGGAGCCTTATAATTAAAGATGCTTATCTGACTTACTCTTTACAGCATATTGTTAAAGTAATAATGAATTAAATAAAAAAAAATAGTTTGACTGAGTAATGTTGGAGATGCATTTCAAAGCCATTTTGTTTGTAATAAGATGTTCAGAGATTTTGTTGTCAATATTTTGGATATGCTAGGCAACAAGTAAAATATACAAATTGCAACAATTGGAAAACAATGCCCCCTTTTTTGGGCCAATACCAATGTTTCTAAAATCTTTTGGTCAGTTACTATAGGCTTATGTTAGAGATGGGAATATAGAGGGACTTTCCGCTCCACTGTGGATGCCCCATGCAGAAGGAGACACTGTCCGTCTAGTTGGCTGGGGAAACCTATTTGATTAAAACAACAAAACGGGACGTGAGCTGGCTGTTTTGGATCAGGTTTGAACCGGTATGACAAACATCTGGCTCCTGAAGCTTGACTTTTTTTCACTTAAATGTGACACATGTGGAGGGAAATCTACAAATGTTACCTAGCAACCACACTGTAAATCTGGGCCAAAATCAGCAAAAATAACACAGGAGTGACAATGTGACAAATTATAAACGTATAACACTTTAACTGTGTTAAAACTAGTGTTTTAAACTTCGGGGAACTGTGTCAGTCGTATGTTTTAGAACTTAAATTACTTCTTGTAATTTTCTGCTTTTAGTTGTCATTTTATTCATAAATTGCAACTTAACCATTGTAAAACTATGATAAATATTTACCACAAAGACTATCACACTAAACTAAGCCAAAATTAGAAAAAAATGTTTAGGTATCAAGTATTTCTATAGAGGGATTTTTGTTATCAACACGGGCGATGTCCGTGCACCCGACCTGCGGAAAGAGCCGCCGCTCATAGAGACAAACAGAACAGACAAAAAAGCACCATTGTCAGTTAACTACAAGAGTTTATCACATTTGTGAATGAAAATGTATCCTACGACCCTTAAAAGTTACATTCAGGGGAGTGAAAAAACGACAAGTAAAACATTGTCTCAAACTTCAGGAGACAGATGTCTGTCAGACCGGTTCATACCTGATCAAAACAGCGAGCTGTTGTCCCGTTTTGCTGTTTTATTCAAAGAGGTTTCCCCAATTAACCAGATGGATATCGGCTCTTTCTGCATAGCAGAAGTAGGCGCAAAGTGATGTCGACCGCAAATCCCTCAACTGAAATGCTGGCTGGTATCGGTGCTTGCTGTATGGATCGGCCAATATATCAGTGCATCCACTTTTCTCCTTCCATTTTGTTTTGGCTTTAGACTTTGAAACAGAGAAAGGGCTGCTGAACACTGCATTATTCATGCTCATGCAATGGCCCACAGCTCTGTCCTCACATGCGTACCCTCTTCCACTGATTTCAACATCATATGCACAAAACATGATATAGTCCGATTTGCAGTTGGTTTATTTTGTTTGTCTGTACTTGGAAGCCCACACAAATGCCTGAAGTATTTCTATGCAGACCCTTACATCACCACATCCCACTCAGGTCCACGTGCTCGCCCCTCTCTCTCTCCACTGAGCTTTCCAACCACTTTCCACTTTTAAGTCGTTTTCCCAAACCCCAGTAGGCCGCAGTGTGATGGAGCTTGTTGCATCTTTTATCAGCGTCTGGCAGCAGCTCGGGGACAAAGGCCAGTCCAAAATGTCACTCTGTCTCCATACTGCGGCCTATTGCACAGATGTGAGCAGATGAAAGGAGGGCCACAGAAAAGCCACAATACAGTAGAGCGGAAGGGAGCAGACGGAGAGGATCAGGGTGAAGGAGGGGCCACGTTTTGTAATTGATTATGCTAAATCCCGACCCAAGAGCTAAACACAAGGCTAGACAGAGGATAATGAGGAAAGGCAAAACTTTGTGCACACAAGAGCTTTTTAACTAAATTCATGGCACCATTTACCATGTTAAAACTAGAATTACTGTTTTCGGAACAATGTTTATATCCAAATTTGGTTTTGTTAACTCACAAAACATTTTTTATACTTTATCCTTGCAAGGACAAAATTTAGTTTGATATTCAGAGTGTGTTTTGTAAAGATGATCACAAATATAGAGATGTAAAATGTTGTTGTAATGGCTGAGAAAAATGTCTCTTTTAGTTGGTTACAATTGAATACATAATATAGAATAACGGGTGAACTGTGATGCTTTTTCTGATTTTATACTATGGCATCCCTAATCTTGAGTTCTTGCCTTTCTCAGAAAGCTGTAAGTTGTACCTTTCTGCCATTATGCACATTTTGTATTTTTGTTTGACTGTAGTTGTCTCTGTGTCACTCTTAATCCTGTATCTATATCTACTTATGTGTCTATTCTGCCTGTCTGATTTCTGACTGCCCACCCTTTAATCCAGTCACCCCTCTCTATATAACAAACAATCAATGAGGAAAGATGGACAGAGACATACTGGGTCAAATTTGTTGGAGAGAGTGAGAATTGATTCTCTTTGCTCTTCTGTTCTTAGGAAAAGGATGTCTTTAATTTATAAATCAATGCACCAATGAGTCCCACAGGATCTTTGCCCATTACTACACCGTCAGTAATGACTTTTTGGATGCAATTCCTACTTATTTCAAGTTCAAAAGGCCAATTGTGGGAAGGAAAATTGATGTCAATGTGGAGATAATCATTAGTTACTGTGAACTGCCATGCAGTAATAAGATTATCTGGAGACAAAAAAATATAACGTACAAGGTAAAGGTATACTGTGGTATCACTGTTATATGTTATATGTTGGTTTACTTAACTTTTTTTTTCTTTATAGTCTATTCTGTTTTCTTGTAAAAGAAAAAACAAAATAAAAACTACTCTCTACACATTTTCCCATAACTATTATTCATTATATCTTGTAAGACAGAGCCATGTGAGTCACTACTACCCCTTCTCCACTACAGTACTACCTAGCTATCCTCAAGTGTACACGCAGCTACCGGACTTGGTCTGATGAACCTATATTGTCTTTTTTACAATGTGCCACTTTACAAAAGCCTTATATATTGCTTCAACTTAATAAACAGCATTTCATCAATAATTTACAACATTTAATTACAAAGTCAGCATTTACCTTTACTACCAGAACCATTTACAAGTACTATTGTAGTTAAGAGCAGCCTCCTTGTTTAATTGAATGCTCTGCTGTTTTGAATAAATGTGGGACATAAAATCAATGGTGCTTTTAAGCCAGTGCGCTTGGGCTGCTGTTAACGTTACAAGACTAGGCCGTTTGCTGTTACTGAAACTAAAGGGCATCAGAAGGTCGTCTGTTTTCAAGGAGACGCTAATACATGCACGCAGTGGGCTGTACAGTGGGCCCACCTGGAGATGAAAGCAGAAAGGAGCTGGAGACACATGTGGCAGATGGAAGCAGCGTTCACACAACATCCCAAGAGCCTTATTGTCATATTCATTGAGCTTGTAAAAAATTCTATTCTTCTTGAATGCATGCACACTGGTCCACATTAATATTTGAATATTCTACACTCAGCACGCATGGATTTTCTTAATCCAAAGACTCATACATGCAGACTAGAGAAACAGATTCAGTAAGTGCCCGACCTCTCTGGTTCACTGATGAAGCCAACAGTGTCAGCCAACAGCGCATAATATTTACTTTCATATTTACATTTTAGCTTTTTAATGACTGAGTGGGCACATAATGCTGCAAGTTCTGGACAAATTGTTAGAAAATTGACAGACAACTAGTCTAATAAAAATGGTGAAGAACAATCATGGCTATAAACATACAGTCCAGTAACTGTGGTGACATGGTGGCAGAGTGGCTAGCACTCTCCTCTCAGCAGTTTCCCCAGTCGGAGGTTGAGGCAGCTGCTGTCACTGAGTGAGGAGAGAGGGTTACTGTGTGAAGCACTTTGGAAGACACAACTGTCTGGGTAAATGCTAAATGTCGTCATCATCATCATCATTGATGTCGTCAGCAGAATTGTCATCATCATCATTCAGTATTGTTGTCCTTGTCATCATCATTATCGATGTGGTCATCATCGTCGTGCCACTACGACGGCATCATCATCATCATCATTGTCATCATCATCATCATCATCATCATCATCATCATCATCGTCATCATCATCGTCATCGTCATCGCCATCATCATCATCATCATCATCATCATCATCGACATAATCATCTGTACTTGGAGCTTATAAGCATATTGCAGTGAACTGTACTTAAAAGAACATCAATGGGTTTCAAAATATGTATGTTTTTTTTTTACTTTGGTTGTTTCTATGGAGTAAAAAACTTGCCTGTGTCCTTACTGTGAACAGGTTTGCATCTCTACAAACCAAATCCATCTGGCTCTAATATTTCACAGTAAAACTTCTCCAAAGAACCCAGCTGATGCGCCAGAAAGTTACATGTTATACCAATCCGATCAAAATCGTTGAAAAAAAAAGTTTAGCCCATATAAAAGTCCTAAGTTTTTTATTTTTTGGTGTGTTTATTCATTCGTATTTAGTCTGATTCATCCTTAAATAACTGATTGTCTGCAAATACGAAGATTCCTATTTTATTTTTATGTTAAACACTTCTACGTGTTTCAAAGGTTGTTTGTGGTGGTGGTAAACAAAAATGATGACGCAATCAAAAGTTAGAGGGATAAGGACATTTTTAATTGATTTTAACAGTATATATTGAAATCAAGCTTTACATTAGTTGATCGCATTTACTTTTTGTGTTTGTGGCACTGTCCCTTGTACAGTGTCTTTGAATCTTTGAATTTCTTTGAGCAATGTTTTTGGATTATGAAAGTCTTAACTATCAACTGTTTTACTTGGAACTTGGTACAGGTTAAATTTGTATCTCTAGTTGGTTTATTGTTTGTTTTGTCTTGAAACAACTTTCAAGTCAAAGCTTAAGCAAACCACTGGAAACGCTTGAATATTGCATGTCTCTCCTTCATATTGCATTAGCTTAAGTATTGAGCAATGGGAGAGGCATTCTGCTGGTCTCACCTGATACATTCACTGACATGTGCACTTTACTTGATGTATAGTCTGCCTCCTGCGCTTACATGGAGGTGCGTGTGGTGTCTATATGAGCCCCTCCGGACCTACATCTGCTGTTATTTATGCCTCTATCTCTGCATTGAATCAATCTATCTACATTGTGTCATGTATAAATCAGATATAAAATGAAAATGGATCTGACCCTAAGGTCTATTGTCCCAGTGCTACCTTTACATGTCCTTGTTTAAAATGGCCCTGTAAATCTTAGAATGACTAATGTGGAGTGGAGATGAGGCGAAAGCCCAGACCATTGGCACCATTACAGCACTATAAGTCTACATGACCCACTTTTGCCATTGACTTTGGAATAAATTGGACCTCCATGATAAATGTATATGATTTACATATACTAATTGAATGGCACACCCTCACTTCAAACTGTTTGCATTCACATTCATGCAGTTTTAAAGTGAAATCTGCCAAATGCCCTTCACATCGAAATTAACCACACGCTGTGACTGTGGACAATGCAGATAAAATCCATTGGCCGAAGACACAACAACAGTGTGCAAGGACAAAACCACTAATATACAAACAGCTTGGTGTAGTTTCAGTTTCAAATAGTGAGTGACATGTATGATTGTTTGTTTATAGAAAAACATTTTAGCACACATCCACACACATTTTGATATGATAAAAGCAAAAGAGTTGTCACCAATATTGGACAACAGATCCTAATCAATACTAAAAGTACTATCAAAACTAGATACTAGTTTGAACAAGTGTTGATACAAAAATACCATGAAAATGCAGTATGCTACTTATCTGCTGTTTACCTTCATAAAGATGTTACTGATTTGCTCAAAACATTTCACAGTATTGCAATAAAAATGTTCATGCAAACAAGCAGGGGACACAATCAGGTCTAGTAAAGGATAAGATCTGGAGAGCACTAAAAAGTGCTGTATATGGCAAATGCAGCACTTTGTGGAAACAAAAATGAGACCACTGTGTACTGTCTGAATTGAATAATAAAGACTTTAGTTCTAATCAGGAGCCGAATGCAGCGCTCCGATTGGCTGAGCTTGGGTGGTCCTCTGCACATTCACTTTGCTGTTTGTAAGAAGTGTTTTTTAAACCATAATCACAACCTAAAATAATACATGTTGATATTAACCAAGTGTCGAAGAAGGTTGTCAGAACCTAAATTGTCTTTGCAGTGTAAAAATCAGCTACCCCACCTTCAAAGAATAGAATAAAATAGTTTTGTTGTCTATCGAGATTGAAATTATCTAAAGAGCATTCTTATTGTTTTAGTAAAACTGGCATTGAGAATTTTCCTTTGTATCAAAAGCAAGTTTGAATTGCTGCTGCATAACAACGATGTATTCCAGATAAACTTAACCTGTACTGTGCTCACATGAGCTGCTACTCTAAAGTGATAAACAAAAGCTTACAGGATCATTCATAAACGTTTTCAAAGTGTCTTAAAACAGTGTCCCACAGAGAGACTCTGAAGCTGAGACAGGCTGAGAGGGCTCTTAAAAGAGACTTGGACAGCGCTATTTATCACAACTTTTCAGTCTTTTACAGTGCTTTAAATAGGCCAGGAATGGATGCACCGCTACTCAGTTCCACCACTCCTAAGAACGCCTTGTTTCAGTATCGGCTCTTCTATGAGCGTTCAGCACCATGATTTAACAGGAGTGACACTCCTAATGAAAACGAGACTACCAGCACTTCTTTTTGCCCACTTAAAGCACTAGTCTTTTTGCATCAGTTGTTTATTAAACTGTAAATCTACAAACATTTCGGAATTAAAATCAGAAATTTGTTTTATTGAAGAATAGGAGTATTAATAAACAGCTTTTTTCTTCTTTACGAATGTCCCTGACTGTTTGTAGGATTTGTTCCTTCAGAAGATCAGTTTGAGCTAAGATCAAAAATGATTGAAATTGACCCTAAAAACATTAATTCTTTATTATTTTTTGAAAGAATATGTCCTGAATGAGGCCTTTTGTTCTTTCTATTTTTTACTCTGCCATCTCAGTAGAACACCACAGCTCTCATAGTAACGGTAATTAAGAATTGATGTAAGTTTTCCAATGTCTATACTGGGACACGCCTCGTCTTCACAGCAGACAAGGACACGCAAGGGTCGGTGGATTAAATGGCTCACAATGGAATTTAACATGGCAGCCTCCCAAAAGAAAAGTAAAGGATTTGCACAAGGACAAGGAACATTACTGGTGTATTTTATGTGCAGTTTATTTAAGGCCATCTTTTGAGTGTGAAGCTAGTATCTGTATTGTGACGTTGTGACACGGAGCAGGATACCTTACGAACATGTAGCACAACATAATGAAGACATATGCAACTATTACTTTGCCACATGAATCAAATGCATCAATTGTACTGAATACTCTAGTACAATTGCAACTCACACTCCTTTAACTGTTGTTAAGTCATGAGACAAAGGATTAACAATGTTGCAGTGCTTGTTATCTCCTTATAAACAGAAACTTGCTCTTTTGCTCTAATCTTGCATTTACTGAATACAACTTGAAGTCATTCACATTACCTTTACTAGAGTTGTCAAAAGTTATCTTAAAGGGTGGGGTAACTGACTTTTTTCGTTGTAAATTAGTAAACTTTGTGTCTTCTACTAAAAAGTAATTTGTTAAATGCAGCACATGGTGGAAAAAATGAGACATCTGTGTACATTCTGCACTGAAAAATAAAGAATTTTAGTTCTAAATAGGAGCTGAATGCAGCGCTCTGATTGGCTGTGCTCGGTGGTCCTCTCCAGTTTCACTTTGTTGATTGTAAAAATAATTTTATAAGCTGTAATTGCAATTGAAAATGATTACATGTCAAAATTAATTATGTGTTGAAGGAATTACAAGAGGAAACAATCAATGTAATACCTAAATTGTGTTTGCAGTGTAAAAATCAGTTACCCCACCTTTAACTAATATTGAACTATTTGAATTAATTTGTTCTAAATGTATCAAAAAATGTACTTTGTAAATATTATGGCATTTAAATCTACATCGAGAACCAGGTATATTTCTTATCAAAACTGAGTTTGATAGAACACTTTTATAAAATAAAAATACAACATCTATAAAACTATCATGGCACATGTCTATGTGAAACCCAAAACCATCTCCATCCTTTCTACATGTCTTGTTGCAGCCACCTCCCCCCTTCCAGACACATTTCATTAAAACCAGGTCAGATAGTGTCAGGGAAGTCTCTGCGCTATGTCTTCTGCCGCTCTAGGTCTGCTTATCCAAACCATTGTGCATGTGTCTGTGATGTTACTATCCAGAAATGGGTGGCAACCGCATGCCGCTCTGTGATTGGCCATTTTCCTGTTTACATGATATCCGTGTGCCCAGTGAATCGGAAGAGACCCCCTACAGACTGGAGCAGCAGACAGCAGCCACTGCACCCCTGTGTTTCTCCTCTGTTACTATGCAGACACACTTAGCCCACACTTTTGATAGGCTTATTTCAGAAACAAGGGTAGTGTTCTGAACAAACTGACAGATATAGGCCACGCAAGGGTCATCCGACCACAACCCAAATATTATAGGGGTTCTGCTCAAGAGTTGTTTTGTGTGTGACCACTGACCTGCATTTTAACAGAATAATTTGAGTTTCAATTGTTTTAGAGAAAACAAGAGGATTTACAGGACATGTGTCAAAATGGCATGGGAATTATGAAAACCACAAACCATGACAAAAATGTATTAGCACAATGTTATAATGAACATAACTGGACACATGGAAGAACTAGTTTAGCAGCTCCAAATAAAAGTATGTTGGCTTGGGATAAGGTCACCATAAATTCAAAAAGGCTCTCTATATGATGTTTTCTCAAGATTAGCCAGAAGACCATGTTTATTTAAATATGATTCATGCACTCTTAGGCCTTATTAATCAAGATTTTGCTCAAGTGCAAAATTGGTTAAAGTGAGAAAAATATTAAATGAAGTTCACAAAAAGCTAAATTTTTCAGTTTATACTTTGAATAAATGAGGCCCTTAGTATGTTTGTATAATGACACCTGGTTCATTATAGTTCATACTTCGCTGTGATTGATTAAACCCATACTTAGTCATTAAAATCAGACAGATACCAGCCAGTCACAAAAACGACATGTGTTGGTAAATGCCTCACGTGCATACAAAAGCACTCATAGGAAGCGTTTAGCTCGTGTCCAGGGTAAGCATTACTCTGTGATCACATATGATTACTGCTTTGTGCTGCAGATGAGCTCATGATTACACCCCTTTGTTTTTTGATGTATGTAATCTGGCAAAAGACAGGATTGTCAAGTAAAGACATTTATTGTGCGGGCATAATGGTATACTTGTGATATTGCTTTAAAATTCACATCTACTTTGGTCTTTGGTATGAACATAAAGACTGCAAAGAAATGTCTATATAATTTCCCAGGTTGCTTAGTCTCCATGGAGACATCGCGACCAAGATGTAACTCATACATAAATTTCTTCTCTACCCAGGAAAAAAAAACATATATGTGCATGCTTTCATTGCCTTTCGTCTAAAGATTTAGAACAGGACTTGATCTCTAAATTGACCTAACCCTAAGCGAACCCTAACCATTTGAATACATGTTTTAACATGTTAGGATAACAATTTGAAAAACGATGCAATTATGTTTAAATGGAGAAGAGTACATATAAAGGACCACATGTCACATCAAACTCTGCCTCACCCTCTTCGCATTGCCTCAAAGTAAACCTCAGACACCTGAAGCTTTGTTCAGCAAAACTAAATATTTAGTGGTAATTGTTCCCAGCAAGTGCTGGACATGACTTGTGAACAGGAAATCACATAAAAACACACAAAATGGCCCATCATTTAGAGGAGAAAGGCATTGTTTTGTGCAAACAACACATCCTGATTTCATCTGGTGCAATCAAACACTGACGTAAGAGGTCGTCCGGTCCACTGTTTCTATAGAGACTCACTTTAGTCTGAATGTGACAAAACACCTAAACTGCAGACGGCTTTACCGTTTACATCTGCCATTATAACTGTTTTCTAGGAGAACAGAACATTTTAACAATAAAAGCCTCAATTACTTTCTGAACATACAAACGTTGCAAGGCTGAAGTGGGACATAAACAACACTTATCTAAAATAAAACGTATAACCTCCAGGCTCTGCTGATGGGAGTGTGAAGAAGACCTATCTCTGCAAGGCTAGCAAACTGTAACAAGGACCAAATTACCAAGAAAGGGCTACATAATCAGTCAGAGAAAATAAGATAGTGAGGTGTAAAAGAGAAAACAAAATGCACAAAAAAAAAAGCTTTGTTGAGCCACAAGGGTCAATTTAAACAAGTAAAAAAACGGATCGATAACATATTTAAAAACAATGACAAAATAACAGATTAACACTCAATGTACTCATTATTTTAGGTTGTACAAAAGCACAGAAAAAAACAAGAAAGTAAGTAATCTTTTAGCACATTTCACAAATCACACAAAAATCACAAAAGTGCTTTGCAAACACAATAGAACGGCAAAGCATAAAAAGCTCATTCCTATCTTTTTCTGAACAGTTTTTGAAATATATTATACTTAAAAACATTTTCTCAACGCAGCCTGAAGCAACCACAAAATAGTTAATTTGACAAGAAATGTATTAAGCTGTTTTAAACCTAGAAAGCCAAAAACTGTCAAATGTCAAGTTGTCACGTTGATGGTTCTGCCTGGTACGTTTTGTAGCAGCAGGTCGACATGGCTCTCGTTGCCATAGCAGCAGTGTTCCTACAAGGTCAAAACTGTGACCCCTGGAACGGTCTGATGAAGTCAGCTGCAAAGGTGCAAATGAACTTTCAGACCTTGCCAGTTTGTGTGCACACGTTTGTGTTGTGTCGCAGAGGGGCGAGGAAGCTAAAGGTGAAAAAGGAACACGAAAAAAACAGAGAAAGCAGGGCAAAGTCACCCCAGGATCTGAACACTGCAGAGGTCAAATATAATGACTGAGAAGGCATGGGGAGAACATGAGAGAAAGAGGGAAAAAAGAGCTGGCGCATAAATCAGAAACGTTACAGCAAAAATTGTAAATGAATCACATGACAGATGTACACAGACAACTAAAATAGCATGTGAAGTTGAAAGAAAGCATGACAAATCACCAAATTAGTTCCACAAATGCTTGCTGAAACTGGTGCTGTACCAAATTTAGCTTTTTAAGTAAAAAAAAGTAAAAGAAGCAAGCAAAAAACATATTTCACGCAGATTTTTAAGTGTTAAAGATACTTGTATTTGATAAACTGATTAGATTGAAATGTGAGTGTACAATGCAAAACCTGTTGTTGTTTTGAAATAATCTAAAGAGTGCATACATTGAGAAGTAGCCCTGGATTCACCCAAATAATTAAAGGTGAGGTAGTTGATTACAAACATCATTTTGGTTTTAAATCTGAGAATTTCCTTTCATAAATCCTTTGACACATGGTTAATATCAAAATGTATTCATTTTGGTTGCAATTACAGTTTATAAATTCTTTTACAAACAACAAAGTGAAGCTGGAGTGACCACCCCAATCTCAGCCAATCAGAGCGCACGCAGCATAGATACAGTCGGCAAAGCGTCACAGTTGTTTCCCCCCTCATCAGCAACTGTTTTTTGCCGAGGGGGAAAACATCTCCTGCCTCACCATAATAAAGAATGGGAAGCTAAACTGTTTACCTCTTTTAAGACGTTTTCTGGTGAATTAAATGTATTTTTAGCACAACTAATTCAAGTCGAGTTACAACGGAGTTTAAACGGAGGTTACTGAGATGTTGTTATGTCAGAAAAGTAAACAAAAAGTTAAAAAGCTAAAAGACGCCTGGAGGCGCTAGCATCACGTTAGCATTTAGCTCGCAGCTACCGTTAGCATTGCTAGATATATTTAGATACTTGGAAGGTTGAATCACTTTATTTATCCCCATGTCTTCGTGTCTGTATTTGACACAATATATCTCCTAAAGTCCATGTTTGCTGTTGTAGTTTTTGAGCAGTGACTGTTAAAGCTGCTGTTCTGAATCACCCCCATGTTAACTTTCGAGGTTCGTTAGTGGGCGTGGCCTTTGATGCCGACTGTATCTATTCAGCTCCTGATTAAAACAAAAATTTTTATTATTGAACTCAGACAGTACACAGTGATCTAAATTTTTCACAAAGTGCTGCATTTATCGTATGCTTTTTAGTGGAAAACACAAAGGCCATTCATTCCCAACTAAAAAAGTTAGTTACCCCAAATTTAACTAAACACTATTATAGGATTCAGTCCAGTTCAAACATCTGGTGAAGATGCAATCGCTTCATTATAGTGAAGCAAAAGTGAAAAGTCCTCTGTAAAATTCAAGTAAAGTACATTCATTTCATTACATCTATAGTGTCACAAGCAGCCAACCGTGTAATGATGGTAAAGCTTTGGTAACTCAGTTTGCATAAAACAGTCCAGCCTTTAAAATGTGTTATAGAGATCACACATTGTGCTTCTTATTTCAGCTCAGTCCAGCACAGTGCTATGTTCAGTCCAAAACAAATCAGTTTGCTCATTTGAATGCACAGTAATCTAGGCAAAGGAAATCAAACTTGAAGTATGTATGCTCCACTTCCTGTTTTAGCAATCTTTGACCTACTTTTGAAATTGTATGCTGAGATATAAAACTAGCACAAACAATGATAAAATGCATCTGAAATCTAAGTCAACTAAACACAATCCTTAAAACGTGACAGCCAAAATTAGTACATTTCAAACTTCCTCACTCTATTATTTATTATAGACATTTTTTCAACTTTCTCGGTGGATTTTTGCCATCACACCACTGCTAACAAAAAAACTAGCATGCTAACAGCTCATCAGCGATTGCCTTTTTCCTGGTAATAATTAGGTGGAAAGAACACTCTTTTTAACCCTTAGATACAGTTTTACAATAGTAGGTCTGTGACTTGTGCAAAACAAAATGTACTTTATCATCATATAAGCATCAGGCCTTTAAAGGAATAGAGTAAAAAGACTGCAGGCTAGTTTTTACATGACATAATAACTGTGCAGATTTGGGCTTTTATGGGTTTATCTGTAATCCCTGAGCTAAACAGTACCACATAAACAAGGCCAGTGCCAGCAGGGTCAGTTGAGCAAGACTTCAGCAAACCGCAGCTGATTAAAACCGTTTCTTAGTTCAACAAGAAAACTACCACTGTTGTGCTTAGTGGAATAGTCCATGTGGTAAATATTTATCATAGTTTTACATCAGTCAAGCTACAGTTTGTGAATAGAGCTCTGGAAAGCATGCCACAATCAAACCACATGACCAACATCCACAGATATGCATTAGCAACAACTACAAGTAAACAAATCCGCTATGAAACTTTGCTTTGCGCTATTTGTGATGCACCAATCTGATCTATGACATTTTGCTGTATAATTGCCATTATCATGTTTGGAAGTTGGTACTTGCACAAAAATCACAGTTACATAGCACCATCTGACCCATTTTCTGTACACAGTGGTATTGATCAATATCGAGTATCAGCACATACAAAACATTAGCAAAATCAGCATTGGAAATGAAAACACTAGTAAAAATACTGCACAACTGTGTCAGAATACATCTCAGTGAACACATACTTCAGTATTTAGCATCTGAAAATCGTCATTTGTTAAACGTGTCACTGTAATTTACTGGTGCTGGAACGTCCCAAGAACATTCAAAGGAAATAGGAAGATAAATTCAACATTTTTAATGGGAACATACAAATGTGAGAGCTAGAGAAACAACTTTCTATGTATAAGAACAGAAGAAGATCTTCACCACAACGGCCTTATGAGAGTCAAATTCATTGCTATACAAGCTCAATCAAAGTAAGGGCACACATTTTAGAATTTTTTTATCTTTGGTGAAAATGTACATACTGTAATTGTCCCATAAATTCATAGAGGTTATAGATAGAAAAGAGAAACACTGAGAACTAAAACAAAAATTGTATATACGTACTTATGTGTTGAAAAGGTGATTTTCTATTGTCAATAAAATAACATAGTATAGCTGATGTTTACATCACAAAACATAAAACAAGATCCAACTAGTTCCAAACTCTCACTAATCCTTCAGTGCATCATAATATCTTCGTACATCATTGTTTGTCCGCAGTCAAATCTTTCAAACATATTTTCACAGATGACAAAATGAGACTGGAGGTGACCACACAAACAGCCAATCAGAGCGCTGCATTAGGCTCTTGAAGACAAATAAAATGCCTATAACTAAAACAGTCCAATACCCCAACTTTAACACATTCACGTCAGAGTAAAAGAGTTGTGTTGTGTTAATTTATGTTTTTTGTTGTTGTTGTTTTTTTTTACTTTAGAGAGGTCACATTATTAGTATACTGGTTTTACTTCTGCATGATCTACATACTTTCCAAAATGTAAATACTGACTTTCAAACTAAGCTCTTTTCCAATGGCCAACACAGTAAGTTTAGATAGGCCAGCTTCATAAGAATACTCATAAGAACGCATTAATCCTTCCGAGAAACAAAGAGGCCGCAGGGTCCGGTAAACCTATTAGACCTCTCTGAAAGTCATGCGGTCGCAGGAGTGGGTGGGACGCTTTCTCACAAAGGTGGTGGTCCTGGGCAGATCGCTATGGCAACCGCCCAGGCAGACATTACATAACAAGCATCAAACACCCTTCACCCCACTGTGGCTTTAACAGAGACGTCAAAACAGGGGCAACATGCTGTTAACGCCGAGGGGTTTTCAGAAGGAGGCATGCCATAGATTTGATCTGACTCTTTTTAGTTCCTTTTGCTTATTTTACTGAGGGGAGATATGTGTACTTCATTGTGAGTTATTTTGTTTGTTTGCTGTTGCATTAAAGTACAACGTAACATAAGACATTATGTTTTTCTAATTATGATTTCTGTTTGTCTTGATAGTCTGTGAGGTCAATATTTATCATACTTTTAAATCAGTCAGGTCGCAGCTCGAGAAAAAAGTAGAAAATTACAGGAAGTACGAAACAGAATCGCTCCATCTTTGTCTTTGGTTTAAACAATCACTTAATAAAATGAAGATGTTATCAGACATAGGTACAGCTTTACACTTTTAGGATAAGTTTTAATGGAGGCATGCTGATGTGGCGTTATGTCAGAAAAGTAAAGTCCTGAAGTCCATGTTTGCTATTGTAGTTGTAGAGTTATAGGCGCTATGTAATGAAGCTGTTGTTTCTTGTAGTTCTCTATTAAAATGAATGCACTGCTCACATGTGTTTCCCCCAAAGGTTACAAGGTGTTGCTTTAGTTCCTGGCTATATCTTTTGGAATTTGTATAGTAATCTGTACTCACATTATACTTGTAATCTTAATATACTTTGTCTTTTGGTATTTTGGGTGATTGTTTTGCCTTTTAGTCATTAAACATGGATATAATATATATATATATATATATATATATATATATATATATATATTCTGTTATTTAAACACCAGCTCAATTGGCATTCATGTTACTTTGAACTTAAATTTAGTTGTGTAACATCCAGAGCTGCTTTTGGATCGACAGTGGCACAGAAGGTTGACTGGAGGGTTTGTGAATCGCTTCCAGCTCAACTCAGTGAATATTTCTGTTTCCCTGGGCAAGACTTTTAATCCACTGCCAACTCCACAGGAACAGACACGTGAAAGAAGCTGTCATATAAGCTGTTTGAATGGTTTTAAGCTAAAAATAATGTATGTCCTTTATCATTACGTCAGCCGCTATCAACTGACTCAAGGCTGAAGATGTTTTTATTGATGAGCAGGCTGTGTTTGTATTGATACTTGTGCAGCAGTTGTCTGTCTGCACAGCTCCACCTCTTCACATCAAACCTGTTTTTTTTTTGTCATTTCAGGATGTCATAGCAACAGCGTAACAGAGGCCCACGCAGCCCTCGTCACTGATGAGGTAAACACGCTTTACCAGAGAGGGTGTCGACAATAACATCTCATTTTCCTGGAGATAATGAGTCAGTCACATGCAGTTCCTCTCACAAAATGTTCGCTGCCGTTTTCAGTGTCCCCGAGAGCCGTCTAAAGAGAGAAGTGAGAGTGAATCAAAGCTGTTTTGTCTCTGACGCGACGTGATGGAAGATGAGACAGTGTACAAAACTAAAAAACATTAAGATTACATTTCACTTCAAAGATCGTATCGTGACACAAATTATATGAAAGATTATTTATCATATTTAGCCTCTTTTTTAAATTCTTCTTCTAGCAAATTACCTAGAAACTTTATACTGAGCTAAAACACCTCAGAAAAAACATCAAGGAAATAAAAAACAAATGTATAAAAATCTTTACTTAATAAAAAAAATATATATATATGTGTATATATATATATATATATATATATATATATATATATATATATATATATATATTTATATTTGGGGTATGAAATTTTTACTTCTTTTGTGTCAAAACTACTGAATGAATTGAGATTTAGTCTAGTGAGCTTTACTACTGTAACTATTAAATTTATTTTCTGATGACTCTTAAAACTATACAGTACTTTCCTTACAACAAATATTAATCAACAAAAAAGACACTTTAAAATCCTAAACCTCTGTGTACTGTCGGAATTGAATAATAAAGACTTTTGCTTCTAATCCAAACTAAGAATGTGCTCTGAATGGCTGAGCTTGTGGCGGTCACTCCAGTTTCACTTTGATGTTCGTAAAAAGAGGTTTCTAAGCTATAAGTGCAACAAAAATGGATACATGTCGCTATTAACCATGTGTCGAAGGATTTATGAGAGGAAATTGTCAGATTTAAAACCTAAATTGTGTTTGCAGTGTGAAAATCAGCTACCCCACCTTAAAAACTTTTCATTCAGTTTAGCCTATTTGCATTGAGAAGGGTAGATCCTCAGAGAGACTGAAGCCTGCGGATCATACCAACCTTTAGGCTCAAGCGGAGGGGTTTACTAAAAATATGTGTAGTCTGCATCTGTTATGTAAATGTATGCTTTTTAACATTCTGATAGGAGAACTAAAAAAAAAAAATGCTTCACCATTTGTAGTTTTACATCCATCAAGTGATATTTTGCGTAAAAAAAAAAAAAAAGCAGCACTAATCCATTTGTTTACATCATTAGTATTTAATATTTTACTGTTGTTGTTTTTTCACCCAGTTTGATTATTTTGGTCATATTTAAATATTTAAAGCCTAATTGTATTTTAGCCAGTAAATATGAACAGGTCATTTCACAACTGTTACCTAGCAACCATGTTGGAAACAAGACCAAAACACATAATAGTTACGATTTGACAAATGATAATACCTGGTAACATTATTGCTTAAATTCCTAGGAAACTGTGTCAGTTGTGCGTAAATAATTTTTGCATTTTGATGTAATGTCATTATTACTACAAAATGCAAATGGAGGGATACTGTTTTGGAACTCAAAATACTTTAAATATACATTTTTTCATTTGTCAAACAGAGTTTAAAGTCATTTTAGCAGCACTTCATCTGTATTAAATGTCATTAGCATTAGATACTGCATTATCACACAGAATGTAATATACAACTGAGAAAAAAAAAAAAAAAACGTGTAAAATTCTTAGTAAAATTGTAATTATGATCTTGTTCACGATGTTTTAGTGAAATCTGAAGTCTAAGCTATCATACGCTCTTAACAAGTTCTCGTAAAAGGATCAAATCAAAACAGAGAATATGGGAGAGGTGTAATTGCTGTATTGAGCTTGATGAACTCGTGCCAATTCACTGAACCAGTGACACTAGGACATTGTCAAAGCTTACAGAACAAAAAAACAAAACATCTCAGTCTGTTTATTTAACATGTCCCTAAATAAAATCATAATTGTGTGAGCACGTTTGCTATCGAGACCTTCCACCATCAATATCATCTATGTGGGAAGTACGCTGCATTGTCCGTGATAAGAGCGGTTATGAAATGAGGCTTGAGTGGGTTATGCAAACACACACACAGGACACACTGTACACAGACCTGCATGTTGATGAGGCCGCACTCACGTCACAAGGTTCAGGGGCAACATGAGGCAAGTTTACATTGATTTTGAGCAGTTTTATTTATGCATTAATGCTGAGTAGAGCGAAACCCTTTTAACTATTTGTCTGGGATTTCTTAAACAGCATATTTAAGACTTAATCATTAACTTATTGTTATGCCTGCTCTGCACATATTGCCGTTGCAAACAGAGACACAGAAACTGACACTGGGACTATGTTGAAATAAGTTCAAACACACCCAAAGCTCTTGCACAATGAGCTTTATTTTGCCAGCTCACAAATATAGTGCATGTGACAGTTTTATCATTATTTATACTATCATTATTTCCCAATTTTGACACTATTTGGTAGATTTACATCTATTATTAAATTATAGTGTTAAACCAATCAGGTGATGGGAAAGGAAAAAAATGATATATTTGATAAAACAAATTGATTAAACTCCTGCAAAGTTGGTCACAAGTTATTTTCATAAATTTTCTACCGCTTGTTCCCATTAGGATTGCTTGTGACTATAGCCTATCCCAGTGTTTTTCAACCAGTGTGCCGGGGAACAAAACTGCCGGGTGTGAATTGAAAAAAGTACCCGTTTCCAAAAATCCATCTAAGAAATAAGATTAAGCTGATTTAAATGAATTGGTTGCCATATTGGAGCATTTGAACAACATTTTCATCAAGAATGAAAGCAAAACAGTCACCCTTTACAAATTTAATGAATACATTAAAGCTACACTATGTAACTTTTCCAACAAAAGATTCTGTCACTATTTTGACCATGAACCAAAGTCAAATATTAAACATATTTAAAATATTTGATCAATTATAGTTCATTTTTATTCTCAAAAATAACTAAAAATGGCCTCTCCATAGACACGACCTCTACCACAGATTTATTTCTGTTTACATATAGACTGATAGCAAAAAGGTCATTCCAAGCTACCAGAAAGATGTTAGTTCCCTATTAAAGTTTAAAAGGAAATATTTACAAAATGAAATCATTGTTTCCAAAGTAGTTTGATTTGGCACTATTTGAGTAGGTGTGCCGCAAAAAAATTTCAACCAAAAACTGTGCCATGATTGAAAAAAGGTTGGGACACTGGCCTATCCTAGTAATTTTGGGCCTTAGGCGGGGAACACCCTGGACAGCAGCCAGTCAGTGGGCTAACCATTCGATCTCTCATTCATTCACAGGGAAATGTACAGTGATGCCCAATTAACCTAAACATGCATGTTTTTGGAGGTGGGAGGAAACTGGAGTACCAGGAGAAAACCCACGATGACACAGGGAGAACATGCAAACTCCACCTAGAGAGATTGTAAGCTACTGGGCACACAGGCACAGACTATTTTACACAAAATGAATATCTTTAAATATTTATTCGACAAAATAAGTGTCACTCTAAATATTTCTTATAGAATTTTTGGCCAGGGATCAGAGTTGCTTTCTGAGCAATTTCTTAGTGTGACGTCATCATTTACAACCAGGAAGAAAACAATAAATAAATAAATTAATTAATTAATTAATTAATTAATGAAACAAAATGCTAACTTGGGCTAAGACTTGAGACACTTTTGGCAAAAGTTTTAATAACTTCTTAACTGTATTTTAGTAAATTGTGTCCAATTTATCAAAGCATTTACATTTTTTTGTCTCCATAATCTTGTCAAAGTTACTGGTAAAATCTGTGGAGAGGCAATCTCTTGTGTTAATTTATGAAAGTGCCAGAAAAAGTAAAGAAATGACTGTACCTTTAAATAGCTAGCACGTTTTAATTAATTGTCCATAATTGTGCGTTGCATGTGCTGTTCTGTTTGTGTCCTGTTCTCCGTTGAGTGCATGTTGTTTGGAGAGGTACACAGGTTGTTCATGTTCATGAAGAGGACACAGTGTTCCAGGGGGGTTTGAGTCTAATACATGTTATAATTAAGTGAGGCTGAAGAAGAGAGCTGCATAAGCCACAGTCACAGGGTGAAACAGTGCACCTGCTCTGACCTGCTCCAACAGATACCACTGAACATAAGAAGACCTAAAAGTGTTCTGTGTGATGTTTTTCATGGAAAGACACTCCACCTGCTTGGCTCCAGGAAAAAGGTTTTTGCTCAATAGCATTAGCTGATCTATTTTTGTAGAAGAAATGAGGGAATTCTACATCAAAAAACTCATGTCAGATCTGTGTAAAGGTAAGCCTGCACAGTGAGAATATGTGCACGGCTGGGTGATATTTACAAAAGTGAATCATTGTTTACCTCAGTGACATGTCTTTATATGCATTACAAAAGTTTAAAACAATGACCTCATGATATAGGCATGATATACTGGTTGTGCCTTTATTTGGATGTAATAAGATTATTTACTATTTAGACAATGAACTTGATATTCACTTCAAAACAACAGTCACAACTTTTATTTTTTTGTTAAGCAATAAACAATCTTTTACATTTGAAAATGTATAGAGATGAAGAAGTGATGGTAAATTTCATTGACTCTCCTGACTTGAGTATATTTTTAAATAAGTACACTAAAATCAGTTGCAACACTAATGTATTATTTGATTGCGCCTGTGTTTTGTGCTCTGTGTCGGCCATGTTGCTTCAACATCCTAGATACTATTACATATAGGTGTACTTTGCATAATTATGCAAATGACAAAAAGACTTATGTGAATTAGTCACTAAGCAACCAAAGCTAAAAGCAACATTTTCCACCTTTCAAACCCATTTATCTCTTAATATTCTGCTAACAGACTTTTCACTGCCACACATGTACACACACATAGGGTTCATTCAATCTATTCATAACTGCCCACAGTGATCTTCCAAGAAAGAAATAAAAGCACTTTTGAACTTCAATACATGTTCTCTGTTACAACCTTCAACATTGTGAATGCTTGGCATTCAAGCTGAAAGAGTTCATTAGGGAAAACATTTAGGAAGATTAAAGCATTTTTGTTAAAAATGGGTCTATAATTTAGCAATAAGCTGTTCGGAGTCTACAGATCATTCTCTGCTGAGAAATAAAGCAAGCTGAGTTGAACTTAAATTATGTACTTTCTGTTTTCACACACAATAAAAATATATCGCTAAATCTGGTCGAGTCAGTCTTTAAAGTTTATATATGAGGGAGACAAACTTAGTGTAAGGAAGAAATAGTTTTGATTAAACTGTTGTGAACTTAATACTGCTCTTGAAATTAGGATACGTAAGACAAACAATAAAAGTAAAATTATTATTGCATGCATACAATTACAATTGTTGTTTAAAAAATACCAAATTGGGAAGTGCCTGTTTGTACCTGCTGTTTGTGTCACATGGTCAGTTTTGAGTCTGTAATATACAAATAAAGTTCCTGAATAAAAATTTTGAACCCTTTGAGTATAAACAAACGGCTAGTCTCTTTGTGAAGAAGAAACTCTGAATTGGCCTCTGATATTTGATTTGTAAACAAGCTCTGCACAGAGAATTTTAAATCAAGACTCAAACTCAGAGCAGGTGTTTCCCATGTGTAACTGCTGGAAGTCAATTGTGGTGTTGTATTTTTTCACTTTGGACTTTCAGTCCAAACTATATGATGCTGTTGAGTTAGGGTGTAATAATGACAGTAACACACATCATCAGCGTGATTTGTGAATAAAAGACAATATCTTTCACAGCGGATCTCTGAGTAAGGCTGGGCAATGTTGACAAAACTCAGGTCTGTATATTTGGCATATGATACTCAGATGATATTTTGTCACTTCAAAACAAATGTGTTTACCCCCAAGCATTACACTCTATTTTTGCATATCTTCAAAACAACATTCACAAATTTGACATTTTTCTCTGAGATACTTTAATGTAGACATGCTCACTAAATTCTATAATATGACTTTTGAAATGAGTCGATCGTGCCTGAAATAAATATGATTTTAAAACAACCGCAGAATAAAAAGCATACTCGGTAACCTTTCATAAAACTAAGGTGAAGCCATCTGTGATAATATGTACCGCATCTTCTATGGCTTCTATGGCAACCGTCTCATGCACACAACAAAGCAAATGTTCATTAAAATGTCTGTATGCTTCTCACTCTCACCACATTATCGGAAATCAGTGTAAATGCTCAGTTTACTTTGTGTGCAGAAACACTGAAATGTAATCCTTCAGCTCAGCTTTAGGAAACAGAGAAGTAATGACTGTTTTCAACAAACACATGTCTGGTCAAGGCCATTAAGTGGAATTAACTGTGTTTTTGTTCAGGGTTTCTACTTTGTTGTTGTCTTTTTTGAAGTCAGAATAATCCTGTTTCATTTCTAATGCAGAGTTGGTGGGCAGGGCAGACGTGGTAATCCTGGACTGGGCATTTGGGATTAGACTGGGACAGTCTGGGCACCACAGTGGGAGAGAATCAAGCTGTTTTCTCACACATGTAACCCCTTAAATCTGGGATCATTATTGATCTGAGCTGTCATTGGTCAAAAGGACTTCACACCCATGGGATTAGTGTGCTTTGCTCCAAATATCCACAGGGGCACTTGACACATTTTTAATATAAATCTGAGAGAAGGATCTAAGACTCATCATCTTTACATTATACTGGAACCATTCCTGTCCACACAAATCACTTTTAGGAATGAGTTACATGTGTGAGAACCACCATTTTAGTCTGTGCTTAAGGATAGTTCTTTTTGAGTGTCCTGTTAACAACATTTAGACAATATTTTGAGTTTATAATGTTTTAGTTGAGGTGTAATTTTCAGAAGAATGTGAAATATTCACAAATTAATCACAAAAGTGCAGAAATATTGTGTAACCTAATATGAAAGTTTAGAACATGATATTTTTAATTAGCTCAGGACAATTCTACATATTGTCCATCATCAGTGATACTTGGGAAACAGACAACCCATTGGTCATCTATTAAAATCAACTTTCATCTTGGATTACAGCATTAAGTGCTACAATCATTGTTTCAGCACAAAACACAATGTTTTGGTCTCATGGTAATTGTTGCTCTTTTCTTCCCCCATAACAGTTTGGATTCCATATTAAACTGTATCTCCTTGATTGGCCAACCCACCTGTCACCAGGCAAGTATGTAATTATATTGACAGTGCATATGTCTGCGTTTTTTACAACCGCTTTTACCTTTCAATTTGGCTGTGTGCAGCTCAACTAAAATACTGTGTTACGAGCTGACAATGACACAATAGGTCATTCACTCAAGTTCATCATGAAAACTGTCACTTTTAAAACTCTTTCATTGCAAGTCTGATGTAACTACAGCTAAAAAATGTGGCTCTTTGAGATGGATAACAACAGTTGATGTGTGTCCTTGTCAGCCACGGAGAAGGACAGCGCTGAGTAAAAGTTCATGTGTACAGCTCCGCACTACATAACAGGGACACATGGTCAATCGAAATTGAATCCGAATCACGATTTCAAAGGGTGCAATCAGAACCTTTATTTTCTTGACAAATTACAAAATGTCTTGTGGTTCTCTGCATTAAAGCTGTTAATTCTGTAGCTGTAAAATCTGATCCGTACAAACATATCTAAAATAGTTTACATGTGATTATTTATTGTCTGTTCAATAACATACTTAATTTTGTCAAACTCTCAGACACGCTTAAAATGTGAACTTTGAACAGGATTAAAATTAAAGTTGTGAATTGAATCACAATCACAATGCACTTCACAAAATGTCCCAAATCATGCAGCCCTACAACATAATACAAATAGTAGTTTTCCGATGGTAAATGTCATTTTAATTAGCCCTATAACTGGTCCTTCATTTGGAGTTTCATAAAAAAGTATGAACTGACAACAGCATAAATCACAATCCACAGGCAACTTGTCTCATAAAGCTGTCTGAATGAAGCAGGAGATATTTGATTTTTATCTTTTAATTTGCATGTTTGGTCTGCTGCATGCATAAAATAGGGAATGGATGTTGGATAATTCTCCAAAAATGTCCACTTCATAATAGACTAACATTTCATCAAAACCCAATAAATTTCATTTTAGAAGCTTTCCCTTCAGTCACAAGGAAAAGGCATAAACTGTACAAATGCACAATATCAGCTCTTGCAGACAATCACCTAGGACATTTAGTACTGTGAGACTTTATTGATTGATACCACATGTACAAAATTGACCAAAAACTATGTAATAATTTGTTTCCATTGTATTATTTAAAAAATCCTGTAAAAATATTAATACATATTTAACCAACCAAATATAAGAATTGAAGCATGTTAAATTTTACAATTAATAGTCATGGATCTATTAAAAAATCCAGATAGAGGCTGCAACCAGTGGCCAGTTTATTAGTACTGCACTACAGCTTGTTAAACTGCTTGTATTGAACAAAAAGGGCTTATAATTTTGTATACCACAGTTTCAAAGGTGGGTACTACACTTTTTAGTTGTAAATCAATAAACGTTGTCTTTTTTACCAAAAAAATGTGACATAAGCAGCAGATTGTGACAAAATCAGATCTGTGTACTGTCTAAATCCCCAAAAAAGACTTAATATTTCACTTTAAGAGCCAAATGCAGAGCTCTGATTGGCTGGACTTGAGTGGTCATCTCCAGTTTCATTGCAGACAATGCAGACAAAAAATACTGTTCATGATATTACCTTATGTTGAAGGATTTGTGAGAGCTAGGAACTAGTTGAACCTTGCTTCAGGTTTTGTGGTGTGAAAATCAGCTAACCACTTTTAAGCTTTAGCTTCAGTCACCACTGCTCGCTCTGTTAACTCTGATTGGTCAAATAAAGTTAGATTTATTCTTGCTACAAATCAATAATAATGTAAATAAATATTGATATTACTAGCATACGTTATTCCCACATATACAGTAATAGCTATCTTATCTGAAACCCAGATATGAAAGAATTGGAGAAAAAATAAATTTGGAACTAAGTTTGCATTTTTCAAAGCGAGCAGTCTCTTTGCCTATACACCTTCTGCCCTTCTACATTTGCCTCAATCGTGTAAAGCTTAAGTAAGACGTGTGACCTTTGGGGGAAGAGACATTTCAGTGCATCTCTCAGAGAGTCTCAGGACTCTTTGATTGGTAATTGCAGGCTGTATGCAGGCACCGAGCCCACCCACTTGTCTGCAATCACACTGTATAGCACCCACAGAGGACAAGGAGAGGTGACGAGGAGGAAATGTGTCTGTACTGTCAGATGTAGCACGATCTCTCATACAGCAAGTGGTACAGTGGCCAAAAATATATGTTTTGTTAACTGAGAATAAGTTGTCATTTATATTTAGAAGTATAGTTTTTATTTAACTTAAACTGGACATGGTGCTGAATGTATTTAGTAATACACAAGTAATAATTCATAAATATCTATCTATCTATCTATCTAGATATCTAATCTATATCTATATACCAAGGCTGTGTCCCACCAAACGTGGGGTAGCCGGGTGACTAGAGCTATCCCAGTGACTTTAGGCCTTAGGCGGGAGAACACCCTGGACGGTGGCCAACTCGTCGCAGGGTTAGACAGACAACCATTCACTCTCTCAGTCATTCACTAAGGGAAATTTACAATCAGTTAACCTAAACATGCATGTCTTTGGAGGTGGGAGGAAACCGGAGTACCTGGAGAAAACCCACGGTGACACGGCGAGAGCATGCAAACTCCACCCAGAGAGATCGTGAGATGTTGATATGGTCCGACCCGGGAGTCGAACCCACGACCTCCTTGTTGGGAAGCTAGAGCTCTAACCATTTTTTTTACCATATATATATATATATATATATATATTATTAATATATATATATATATATATATATATATATATAATATATATATTTTTTTATATATATATATATTTATTGTGCTTTAATGCAAATATCAACTGTGTGCCGTCTGCATCTAATCATACAGAGTTTAGTTTTCCATGATGCAGGAAGTGTGCTGTTATCATGCTAGTTGTTGCTAGTGACGATAAAGCTCACCCTGATCTCTGAAAGCTGAATAGGACTAAAAACTCTTTGTGGTGAACCAACAAACAATAATAGAAAAGCGCACATCAAGAATTGAATTAGAGTTCCAGCTACTGGCTGCAAAAGAAATTACACAGGTAATCGATCAAATCGGTCTAGCCTGATAAGCTAATGAAACGCTGAAATGGGTCTGGCTGATCTCATGGTCTTAAAAACTGCAGAAAATCTCATCACTGATTTGGGGCATTCAAAACGGTGTTTTCTGTACAAAAAATATCTCACAGACAAAATTTAACCTGTGGTTTTGATGAGCAAGCAATGTTAGAACAGTAATAAAAACTGAAAAAAGTAATTTTTGCATATAATGTGCTCTCTAAATGGTCTAAAATTAGAATAAAGCAGCACTATGAAACTAAGCTATGAAGAGTTCTAAAAACATTGTTGGACATTTGAAAGTTGTTTCAAGTCAAAGTAAACTGTAGAAACCAAACTGCATTCAGGAGGACTATTTCTAAGTTACTTAAATGAATGTAACAAAGTAAATACAGTATATCCCATTACAGCTTATCTACGCTTGTCCCATTTCTAACTATCTAGCAACCGCATGCGTCACAACCACAACTGCACAAACAGCATTATTCTCGGGGATGACTCAAATCCTATAAGCCCACTCAGAGCCCTGGAAACGCGGGTCCTGCACTGGCATGTCACAGCCCGGTGCACACAAAGACAACAGCATCAACACACACACACATACAGACACCCCTACACACAAGTCAGCACCTTTTGTTGTCACTGCAAACAGATCGGCTGCAAACACAAGACAGAAACTTATGATATCTATGTGTGCTTTCTCTATGGCGTCCTTCATCATTCATGTTTTGCATGGAGCAACGACAAATAAAAAGGTGCAGTTCCTGGTGGAGGGTCTCCTGCTTGTAACGGAGATGTTATTACCGTACTTTGACATGCACTGTAGCATTATAGAGACAAACAGAAGATGTTAAGGCAAAGCTACAGGTCTGACCAGTGGAGAGACAACCCCCTTCCACTTAGAATGCTCTTGATATTTTTAGCATCAAACACACACTTAATAAATAAACTTATTAAGTTTATACCTGGAAAATTGTATGTCTGCCACATTACTGTATACCAGACGTTTTCACAAGACAAAAAGAGACAGGAGACTGAGCCAATGAGAGGTCCTAATGTGTATCACGAAACAGTTCACAGTTTCGGCTTTTAAGTTTTTTATTTGTTTTTGCTATCATTTGTTATCATTTTTGCTCTTTGAAACTTCTCAGTGGGTTAGCTCAACACAAACCCAATCTTACCAAATAACTTTATGTATGTGTGCACAATCTTGTGGTGATTGTTTTTTGTAAGACCTTGTGTCATCTCTACTTGTTATACTTCACATTCTATGACATCAACTCCATAGACTTTTTTTGCTTTATAATTTCAGCTTGAAGTTACACTTGCCAAGTAAATTATAGTGGGAAAACTTAGCTAAAGTCCTTAGTCTATGTAAGCAGTGACTCTGTTATTATGAGTGCAATTACAAGACAATAGGACAACTGAGCCGACTTCTGGTAACAAAAGGAACTCACTGAAAAACTGAAAAACATGCTATTCAATACGATCCTCATGCAAACTCCATATTTGCTTGTTCCAACAGGACATAATGAGTGTCACGTTTCTGTTTTGTCTTCTCACCCCCTTTGGTAAAACATACGCCAGACTCGCTCTTCAACTTTTTTTTTCCACCTCAAACTTTCTCACAATGGTAGCGCTTTGGTGAGTAGTGTTTTTCTCCCCCATTCACTTCCTCAAACACAGGCACCTCTGATTGGTCGAGTGGAGTGTATAGTCAGCCAATAGGAGTAAAGTTGCCAGGCAGTCTGAGCTGAGTTTGGAGGCGGCTGGAACCTAGCACAGCTGTTCTATTGAAACACAGCGGGCCATAATAACAAGGGCCCCTCACCATGCGCCGCTCCTACTCAAAGAGGCACAAAAAGTCTGGATTCAATTAAAGTACGTGGAGTTTGGCACGGTTTGGTTAGGGGCCACTTTGGACTTTGGACTTTGGACTAAACACAGGCTTTGTTTACCATTTTCATGCATTATAAAACTTTATGTTTATATGACATGCAACAAGTTAGAACTTTTAGGCTATAGTTAGTTTAGGAAAGTCGAAGCATCTTTTTTGATTCAATAAATGTATTAGTCGAGGCTTAACATTCGGGCAGATGACAGTTGTCAGTCTGAAAAATCACTTTATATTCTTTAGTTTGAAAGTTTGCATCATATGTTTTCCCATTTTGTTTTTAACAAGCTCAATTTGCTGCATTTTAATTTTGAAAATGTCTCACAACAACAAACAAAGATTTAGCTTCACAACATCATTACATCTTTGAACTAAACTAACTTTTTTTGTGTGTGAAAAATGTATAAAGTTGTCATGGTTTTTTTATGCAACATGTTGAGATTTTCAAATAATCAAGCAAAAAATCATTCTCTCTCATGGTTGCGTTTTTTTGCATCCATAACACTTTTGCAATACACAAGTTGTAGGATACATAGATATGTATTTATTATTAATATTTCCAGTTTATCTACTTTATCAGCACAGAAAGCTATATTTTTCTATGTGTTTTAATCTAAACACTGGAGACAAAACACAGCCTGAGTTTGTCTAGTCTTTTCTTCCACAAGGTGACACATTTGCCAATAGCATTGGAGAATTGTTAACTAGACCCAATGACCCACATCACTAAAATGTTGTTTACCCATCTGTCCCTCTTGTGCCAACCACTTCAAGCTTACTTCCACCCACGACTATCACACTTGTTGCTTTGTGCATAATACCAAAAAGCACTCGACTAAAATGATTAGATAGAGCCGTAATTTGACAGGGGAGATTGAAAAAGCATGGACAGACTGCATTATGTGGCATATGGTGCACGTTTTTGATTATAAATATTATAATAGGTCACGCTTTCAGGCACACATGCATGCACACACACCATGCAACATTAGCATTATGGAGGTTGTAATTTATGAGTCACTAACCAAGAACAATAGGCTAATTTAAAGGACAAAAGGTACACAGCAGTGTGCCCCAGAGCTGCGCACTCATTCCATGTGAGATGCCCAAAATGTCAGTCTGTTGCTTTCTGTCTTTCTTCACTCAGGGCCAAAAGAAACACATTGATCGCTGCACTTCTCTGTGGGAAGCGTCAATTCTCAGAGGCTACAGGCAGAGACTTGTACTGTAAAACGGATCAATGGAGTTTATCTTGTGATGCTGCCTGTTGTTATGACTTTAGCGCATTAAAGGGAATTCACAATTTGAAGGCAAAAGTCAATTTTAAAACAGGATAAATCCTTTAGTTGCACAGCAAATTGTCGACAGGTTGAACTGTTTAAATGCACTCTTATTCATGAGTTTCAGCTGAGTTTATATTTATGAGACTTCATTTTAAGATGCACTTACTAAAATCAAAGTTGCTGCTAATATGCCTAAAATAAGTGGTTGGTTTGATGTCGTTAGTATTTATTCTGCCCTTTTTATTGTCTGCGTAAATCTTCATTTACTGAAAATGTACTGATGCTTTTTTGTTAATAAACTTCTTATTACTGCCTATTAATATAACGTCAGAATGTCTTTGTACATGAATCAGAAGGAAATTGGCTATTGGTAATGCTGGTGTTGATAAGGGCTGGTATGAAACTTGATTTGTACTTACTAATTTGTGCAAAACAATGTCCTAATTTCATGGTAATAATAAGTAATTAGGAGTTTATTAGTAAATACCACATTAGCATCAGAATAATGTTTGGCTGACCAATTTAAAATGGCAGAATAAAAACAAATTAACATTAAATTGTCCGTTAAAATTAGCAAATTAGCAAGTAGATAGATGTTAATAAGTGTATCCTAAAATATAGTGCTACCAACATATTAAAGACTTTTTTCTCATTAAAAACATACAGTGCTTATTACTATGGCAACAATTCTAATTTCTCATCTATCTGAAACTCATAGACATTTTTTCACAATAAAGTTTTACCCACAATAGTTGTTTTTCTTCCATGACTTTGCTGTTGTAAATATTCTTAATGAGTTCTTAGCTAACATTAGTGACCCGACCTTGAAGTGATCAAGATGCCCTGGCTGTGCTGTTTTCACTCCTCACTGACCCACACGTTTGATAAGACTCATCCAAAACATCATCATTTACAACCTTATTTGTGACTTATTTTTGACGCCCTTTTGAAGTCTGGCTTATACAGTATGTTTACGCTGAACTAGTCACTCAAGCTAGGCTGTTGAACACAAGCAGGATTTTAATTTGGAGGCGCTATTCTCGTCTGGGTTAAGACAACACTCGGGCCTTGGAAGACATCTAGGACCTGCTGTGATGTTAAGCAAGAACAATATTTTGCTGTTCTTGAAGCAAAACCACGATGGGTCCACCTTACTCTCACGACCAGATCATTTATTATTTTGAGTTGAAAAAATAGACACTTTAAAACGTGTAAACAAAAACATTCAAAATTCCAGAATAAAGAAAAATGTGGGAAAAATCAAGGTTTTAGTGAGTATTATCAAATTCATTTAACACTGAATTTTGCAAAATATATTTATTTGTTTCTGCCTCTTCAGCATAGAGACAGTATGCTGAAGTTTTATTGGACAAATATGTAAAAATGCACTATGTCACTTTTCTAATAGAGATTCTGTCCCCTGCCTGACCTCATGATGATGTTATTGCTTTGCCTGGAATGTTTACTAGTCATTAATTTATTTCACTAAAGGGTAATTTTATTTTTTTTATTATTATTTTACATTGAGTCACAGTTTTCTATATTAGATGCAACTACTATATCACAGACTGTATCATGAATTACTAATAATTAAACTCAAATACATGCTGTTGCAACAGAGATGAAAACTACTATTCTTCTCTGAAAATTCAAATGAGCCATAAAGTGTTAAATTATCTGATTTCAGGTAATCATAGAAACATTTAGTTTGTTTGTTTCATGTTGCCTCCAATTGCCTCTAGTTCTATAAATCTGAACTGTTTGATTCCATATTTTTTCTTAAAAAAACAAAGCATTACACAAAAACTATCGAAAGATCTTTTTTTAGCAAACAACTGCTTGGTCATAGATCGCACAGTCTGTGTCATGAGCTAGTTTTATGACACTACAGCATACTGTTCAAAGCAATAAATATGATCCTATAGATTTACAACACAAGCAGGCCCTGGTCTCCTCAGATAAAGAAAGCCGAAAGTCCGTCCCCATTGTGTGCATGCTCTGAGTCACGCACAGTACACAAATGTAGGTCTGACGCTTCTAGGCAACAAATTGATCGCAGTCTGGTGACCTTTGACCCTGTTGGCCCCCCTCCCCTCGCCGCTGCTGCTGTGGCTACTGGCTTCAGACGGGCCCGCAGCAGATGGGACGCTCAGGGGGGAGGGGTAGTGTTACAGCCGCAGCCGTCCTGTCAATCAGCTCCCTGAAATATTGCCTTCATTTCCAGTTTCTTCTACAGTGATGTATGGGCTCTGGTGGAGTAATCTGTTTGTGTTTACTGTAAATTAGATTGCTGCTGGAGAGGTGTTAATATTGTCATTAATTATGTGGGCAATTATCATAAGCTAAATCAATATACACTACAGGCAGTGTATAGTGTAGCTCCTCATGCACTATTTTGAAATATACAGTACACTGTTTTAACAAATATGGAGAACATACTTAAAGCACAAGTAGTCAGCCATGTGCCTTTAGAAAGAGCTTGGAACAAAACCTATTTGGGTATTTGGAAGGCCTCATTGTAAAAAAACATACTGTATAAAAAAAAACTTTCTTATTGAAAACAAGAGATGACACTCATCAATATACATACAAAAATCATCATCAACAACAACAACAACAACAACGACTATTACTACTACTACTACTACTACTACTACTACTAGTCCTACTACTACTACTACTACTACTACTATGACTACTACAGTGTGCAAGAGTAAACAACAATATAAAATACCAAAATATATGAATAAAAATGAAAGAAAATAAAAATATTGATAATACAAGTAACACGAAAGAAGAAAAAAGTTTCAATTTTAACTTATGTGTTGAATAATGCTCCACCACCTGTTGTTTCCATGGAGATGTTACTGTTTTCTCTGGATTGCGCCACACCATGGCATATAATATCAACATAATACCTATTCTTTAATATTCAACAAAATTAGTTAGTATTTACAAAAATATATTCAGAACATGCATTGTTATTGTGAGGCGAGCTGACTCTTCACAGATCTGACATGTAACCTGGCCTTGTGGTGAAACCTGCTTGTCTCCATGGAGATGAATATGTACTCTGAACCACTGCAGTTACATAGTGCAGTAAAACATCTACTTACTGATTTGTTCCATCTTTTTGTATAATTTGAACAAGATATTCTTTTTTATCTCAAAGCCACGACTCAAAGGACCTCCTTGAAATAGCACTGTTTCATCTCAAGGGGCAAACTAAAATAAATAAAGAAAAAGAAATAAATAAAGTCAAAACTTTTAAGGCATGATGAAAGGGATAAAACTAACCATTCAAAACAAACCAGAAAGTAATTTGTACTTGTCAGTCCAGTAAAAAAAATGTGATGGAGCAGAAAATAGGCCTACATATATCTGTTCTAATAGGTAGGCTGGTGAAGTAAAAGTAAAAAGGCATATACGGTTTATATATTTACTTCATGTGTTACTTTCCACGACTAGTCAAAGAAAACCACTAATCAAAGCTAGAAATAAAGCATTAAAAACCAGGCAGCATGACTAAAGTCTGTTGTATTGGTTTAAGCAGAGCTGTAAAGTACATCCCAAAATACATCACACCACATTCCACACTGGACTGAGAGGACAGTTACCTGCTCCGACCTCAGCCTCCATGACAAATACATGACACATACCTCCTCAACATTTCCATCCAGGATCATCACTGGAGAGCCGTTTCGAGTGGAACAAATGAATCACATTTTCTATACGTTAAAGGGTGGGTTTCATGTTTTTCTAAAAGACAAAATATTATCATTGTCCAGTCAAATTGGCAAGACAAATACAAGTTATAAAAACATAGTTAAGCACTAAAAACAGAATTCCTCTGTCTGTGTCATTCTGTCAAAACAATCTATATAAAAAAAACAATTTGTGCATATTTTTCTGTCAGTTTAAACAATTAATCTATGTAATCAGGTAAAATTATGTGTCAAATGATTACTACAGTACACGTACGTATATTATAATTGGGCCCTTTTTTACAGCCATCATTGTGGAGTTGCCCCTACGTCATTTATGCAATGAGGAAGTAAAAATACAACTGTCATCAAAAATTCCAAACTGGGGAAAAAAAAGGCAAAATGCTTAGAGCCTTGTTTATGATCATGTTCACTGCATCTTACTGGAAAGCACAGTCCAACCTGTCATCTATAACACTAGTCAACATATGGCCTGGAGAGTTTTAAAAATTCCCAATACAAGAGCTTAAGGAAATGTGGATGCTGTGATTTGAAAATAATGAGCTTTGTAACTAAAGAGGATTGAAGATGTAAAAAGCAACTATTAAGCATTTATAGGAAAACAGCTTAGTGTTAAACATGTATGGATATAACTTTTACATTATATGAGTGGTGTGGTATACTAGTCTCATTCAGGTGTTAGGTCTGATGAATAGTGCCCCTCCCCCCCGTTAATATTATTATTATAATATAGGGGCCACCTCTTCTGCTTTACATTACGTCACCTCTACAGGAAATTAGATGCTCCAGCAGCTCATATGTGTTAATAGACTCTAGCTGCTTTCCTGTGATCTGTTATTTCCATAATTTTTACATTTTGTGACGTATGATGTAAATATAATGTAAATCAAGTTAATCTATTCTCACATCACTGACACTGAATGAACAGTGGTCTCATCTGCAGTTCCCTCATAGTGCAACATTATGCAATACAAGTCTGCACCAAGGCAATTTAAACCTAACAGTCTCTGCTGACCCTCAGTGGCTGAATTACGTCCTGCACTCATGTTTTTGTCATGACTGTATTTTTCCTCCAGGTGTCTGTGTTTCAACAAGCAGAGATTATTGATTTAGGTTGAAAATGTCGGAAAAAAGCATAAGCCTAATTGTGATTACTGTTTCTTATAGGGTTGTTGAATATGCTTGTGCTTGATTCAAAAACAAGGACTTTTAAAATATTTAAAAAATATATTAACCGATACATGTCAGCACTACTGGATACTGTGTATTTGCAGAGGACATTAATGTAAAGAAATAAATGCAATTTGGTCATTTAGACCATTCAAAATGTGGTTTATCCAAGTGTTATTTAATTTGACAGTCTGAACACTTTTAAGAATGTTTTTTGTCTTGCTAGCTCAAAAGTATTTAACACTGTATATAAGTTTATTCTTTCAACTGTCTTTTTTTTTTTTTTTTCAAATGATCATTGTTGAGTTTCAGAAATGTAGAACAAGAGAAAAAACATTACAACAACTTGTATATTCAAAGTTTTGTTTCTTTTTTCATGACATACTGCGTATAGAAATACTAAATAAGTTATGCAACCAGGCAAAAACAAAGAGCTTGTGACAGTAATGTGTACTTTCTGAAATGCTACGTCAGTTATGTTCTCAAGAACTAAAAACATCTTCTATTTCTAAATCATTTGAGTTTTTCTGTTTCTTCTGAACTTTTTTATGTTCACTTGTGATGTTGTTTGTGTAACTGATTGTGTTAATGTATGTGCTTCCTAATCTTATCTTATCTTATCTTACTATATTTATCTTAATATATCTTATCTTACCTTAACTTATCTTATTCTGACTGAGCAAAAAGATAAACTTTCTATATTTCCTATTTTGTATCATTAGCATGAGCAGGCTCCAGACTTTTTAACATCCTCTGGCATCATAACGACAGTCAAAGGACAGTGTGCCAAAGCCCTTTGTCACACTAATATAATCAGTAGGACGCTAATGTGACCCTGAGCACTGTAAACAGCTGTGACCTCTGACCTCCGGTCCACTTTCTCGCTATTGATCCTGTAGATTCTTCTGATGTGGAGGGTAAGTGTGAGATTTCTCTTTGGGCATAAAGGCCTTGATGGGGCTCTCATTAGGGACTAAGTGTAAGTTTGTATGTGAGAATACTTGATTACAGTCGAGAGCTGAACCTGTCTCCACTCTGTCAGTCTGTTCTGAGCTCCACAGGGACAAGTGTGGGTCAGCCTGACAGGGACGTCTACTCCAGGTAAATGGCTCATAATAACTCAAATTATGACCACTAATGCTCAGTTGTGTTCATATGGGTCATGTTGACATGACATTTCCAATATTTTACATTTTTAGAACAAAACAACAAAATGGAGGTTTTGACACTGACGTTGGTGCTCTTTGCAGTTTATGGACAGCTGCTATATGTTTCACAGGCTGGTGAGTACACTTTCTAATGGATAATGAGGTGATTACAGTGGCAGAGTGGTTTGCATTTGAATTTTCATTAATTTTTTAAAAGACAAACAGCATTTCTGAAAGGATCTTCTGGTTACTGTACAGACCTTGAACTGAGGCAACTCAGGCATGCATATGAGTTCTATCAGTCTGGTTTAAAATAATTTACAATTACATTTCCCTTATTTTTATAAATAAGAAATTATGGTAGATGAGCTGAATACAGTGTCTCAATTTTTTTTTTGCCAAATCCTACGTAAAATTGTAGCTCCCAGAATTCTTTTTTTTTTTAGAGGCATATTACTTTTTTTGTTTTTAAACTCAAATATCATTCTGTGGTGACAATATTATGTTTTTGTTTTCTATCCTGGAAAGTTACAAATGTTGATTATGTTTATTGTAGCTTAAGTCAGTTAATCTTTGATGTCTTACAGTCTTATTCGAGAAAATTAACTCCACTTTGCTTATATATGTTGTTAGTTAGCAGTTATATAAAAGTATGCAAAGACAATATTCTATGCATTGTTACCCATGATTGTTTTATGTTTTGCTTAGGACAAGTGAAAACGCACCTAACTGAACTAGAAGATGTTCTTTTGGCCGAAAATGAGGAGAAAATGCTTGAATTCAATGCCGGCCTGATTCCTGACATCAGACTTTACAGTAATAAAGCAAGTGAACATGGACTAACCCCTGAAGATCAAACGATTATATCAGGTCAAACTGTTGCTAGTCATAGTGATGAAGACTATGACGAAACTCTGACACAGAGATTAGTGCGAGAGGAAGAGGAGAGCATGCTGGTGGCAGGACTATATCTTGACAAGAGGAGAGAGCAAACCCAAAGTTCACTCATTTATTCTGATCACAATGTTCTATCACCCACACATGTACCTTTAAGCTCCGCCCCCGTGTCCACTCCTGACCACCCTCTGAAGCCCGCTGTGGTGCCTATGCCGATTGGTGACGCCAAGTCTGGATCCTTCCTGGAGGATTTCATCGCTGAGGTGTTAGTCCCTCCCACGCATAGCTCCACACTGGAAGTAAACAAAAGGCACAGTTTTGGAAGAATTCATAAAGCAGACAGTGACAGAATCAAAGAAAGAAGGCCTGATGAAAGAACTTTCAGCTACAATCCAAAAGCAACCGTGTTAACTTCCACAGAAACACAGTTATCAAATGTGACACAGGTTCCAGAGGTTGTAGCAGCAAAGTCAACAGGAAATGAAAGTAAGTCTCAAAATAAAGAGAACAAAACAAAAACTTTAATAAAGGCACAAGAGAAAAATGTCACTGCTCCATTCCAATTCAACAAAAACATAGGAATAAAGCAGCTGGAGAAAAACAAGAAGAGTGATGCTGCACAGAAGAAGACACAGCATTTTCCATACTTTATGGACAACTACTGCCCTCCAGAGTGTGCCTGCTATGGGAGGTAAACAAAGAGTATATTGTCTTATGCAAATGGAAATTTAAGCATACTATAACTATACTATTATAGCGAATTTAGCTAAAGAATATTGATAATATATTTTGTAATTTATTATTTTGCTTGTCCAACCAGAAAACATACTCTGAATACTTTAAATAATTTCACATACATTTGCTTTAAAAAAAAACAAAAAAAAAAAACAGAAGATCTAGACATTTTTTTACATTTTGCGTTAACATGTGTTTTGCATTATGTTTATCACGAACTACAGAGCGAGAAAAATTATGCTGTCACCACAAAGAATGTTTTTCTACTATAATATTGTTTACTTTTAAGCCCAAATTGTGCTCAAAACCACTACATATTCCTTTGAGTTTAGAAATGTAATTGAAGTTTGAATACCACAGAATTAAAGAGTTACAGTACCAGAAACACAAATACACAAAATTACTCTTCTGGCACATGTATTTATTTGTTTTCTCAACATTGCACACAATTACATCTCATGAATAAGCTTTTAACATTCAGTTAATTGTGTGTTACGCTCTGAAACAGTTGTTTGAACGCTTGCATTAGAAGTGCCATAGTTCTGATGGAGTAAGAAGTACAGTTACGTTAAATGTTTATCATGGTTTTATGGCAGTGAGGTTGCAACTCATGAAGAAACAACACTAGACAACTAAATGTTGAAAATTACTAGAAATTTTGTTCAAAAAAGTGCAGAAAGTGCAATTACTATTTGCACATAGCTGACAAAGTTTCTTAGGAGTTTAAACAGTCAACTAGCAAAATTAAAGTGTTACAAGGTGATTTAATTTGTCAAACTGTAATTATTGCAAGGTAACAATTGTGGAATTTTCTCTGTTATATTTCTTGGATAAAAAACTACAGTATAACTCATCAAATAGCCAGAAAACAAGCAAAATGTCTAGTGCAGTCTTAAAGTGCATATAACAGGTTAGACTACATTTTTAGTAAAACATACTAAACATGATTATGATTTCACTAAACTTTTAGCTTGTTTTACCCAATTTGGTTGTTTTTCGTCTTTTGTCTAGTAAATATGACACACGCGGAGAAGAATCCACAAATGTTACCTAGCAACTACATTGTAAATGTGGCCCAAACTAAACACAGGAGTGACAACATGACAAATCGTTATAACGTATAATACCTCAACTGTGTTAAATGACTGTTTAAACTCCGGGAAAGCTTTGAGTAAATTATCTTGGCATTATGGCGCTTTTTGACGACACATGTGGAGGGATTTTGTGCAATTTTCTGCTTTTAGTTGTCAATTTCTTCAAAAATTGCAACTTAACCGCTATAAAACTTTTACGTTGCAATTTAAAAGTTTTACAGCGTATCACATAGTCTTTGTGATAAATATTTACACACCAAACTAAGTCAAAATTAGAAAAAAATATATAATCTGTCATGGGCTATAAATATAATTGTGTGTCACTATGTTAATGTAAATGCTATTTGTTGCAGCAGTAGTTACTATATTTACTGTAGTCACTATTATAATCTGAAATAATCTATTTTCTCATCTTTTAGAGTGGTACAGTGCTCAGACAGAGGCGTGGACAAAGTTCCCTATGGCATCCCCTACAACTCCCGCTATGTTCTGCTCATGAACAACCACATCAACCGCATCCAGCTGGACCTCCTCAGCGAGTACAGCACCATGGAGTTCCTGGCACTTACCAACAACCGCCTGACAGATGGCGCTATAGAGGGAGCTTTTGAGGGGGTTCCTGCTCTCAAGCGCCTCTATCTGGACACCAATCAACTTCAAAGTGTGCCCAATGACCTCCCAGTGTCTTTAGAGGAGCTGCGTTTGGACAATAATCACTTAAGATTCATGTCCGAAACAGCATGGAGCCATTGTCCAGGGCTGATAATACTTAGCATGAGCAACAACAGTCTAGGAAATTGTTCAGATTTTTTACCAAAAGCAGTCTTGTCACCCTTGTGCAAGCTGCGAACTCTAAATTTAGATCACAACCAGCTTACCTCTGTTCCATTAGGTCTGCCATTGTCTATCAAAGAGTTGTACTTGAAAGGAAATCGAATAGAGGAGTTTCACGATGAAGTTTTTAATGGCAAATCAGAACTGGTTGTGCTGGACCTGAGTAAAAACAGACTGACAAACAGGGGTCTTTTTAAGGACTCACTTATTAATGCAACACATCTAGAAAGCTTGAATTTGGAAGGAAACAGGCTGAAACAAATCCCAAAACATCTCCCTCAGTCGCTCAAGACGCTTAATCTTGAAGACAATCTCATCACTTCCATAAAGAAAATGTCTTTTGGTGATTTGAAGAATCTGGAACATCTGGGTTTGGCAAGAAACAAAATTTTGAAAGTGTCAGTGGGGGCGTTCAGAACATTACCAGTGTTGCACCAGTTGGATTTGGGACACAATGAACTGAGACAAGTTCCGAGGCAGCTTCCCAAAAGTCTTCACTTTGTGTCTCTCGCACACAACCGAATCCAGGTAGTGCCACGGGATGCCTTCTGCTGGGGCAACGCTACCACGGGCCTGAGCGGGCTTGTCCAAGTGCAGCTGCAGTACAATGTTTTAGATCTGTCCAATGTTGATACACAAGCCTTCATGTGTTTAAGGGGGTTTCAGGTGGTGCACTTTTATTAACAAAAGAACAAGTAGTACAACAAAGAAGACAAATTATTGCATGGAATGCTTCTATAACACCTTCACTTTAAGGCTACAAATCTGTAATAGCAATGTGCAGTACAACAACAATGTAAAACTAAGACTATAGATGAGAAGATGAGACAAGGGGAAGGTGTGTGATGAAATTGTTCAGAGTTAGCAACTATACTAAATAGTTTGGTAAAACATGTGTTCCTAAATGCATTCTAAGTCTTTAGAAATTACCTGCAATTTAAATTTTGTTATCCTCCATATGTTCATTTGTCATTTCTTGCCAGGTTTGTGGTAAATTGTATTTTTCAATTAAAATACTTTACTGAAAAATCAAATTGAAAAACAAATACATAAAGAAATAAAAAATAATAAAGATTATTTAACAAGATTATTCATTACAGATCACAATTAAAACACATGAGGCTAATCTGTAATTGTAGAGTTGTGGACTACAGCAAGAAATGTAAAACTAGACATTTGATGAAAATGTTCAGAAGTAGTCACTAACCTAGATGATGACTACATTTTGTCTGTTTGTCTTCTTCTTGTTAGAAATTATTAATTCAAATGTTGTTGCTCTTGATATGTATATTTGCCATTCCTTGCCAAGTTGTATTTTTCAATAAAAAAGTGTTTGATTTTTTTCTTGTACAGATATATTCTAGTATGATTCCATAAACAAATTAGTCACCAGCTTTTCCTTAAACATAATTTAATTCCCTTAAGTCTTCCTATGACAACATGGACGTCACTGCAGTCACTTACCAGAATCTTTGCTGTTTTAGCTAACGAGGGGTATTAGTGTCACTGTTTGCTCTGCCAGTGGAAAAGGCAACAGGGTCATGTGACTCAGAATGTAAACATTAGTATGGTGTTGGCTGTAAAGAGATGTCACAATGTTTCTAAAAAGCAGAGTACTGAAATAAATTCAAGCCCAAACAATAAACGATGTTTTACATTATCCAATACTAATAAAGTGTTAATGTCTCATATTGTCAAACTTTGCTAAATACTGTCTGTCTTTCTGTAAAAATATATTTCTTGTATTTCCGAACAACTGATCAAAAATATTTGAAAAAAATATATTTCGTTAAAGCGGAAGAAGAGCAAATGCTAAAATAAAATAAAAAAACAAAAAAAACAAATATGATGTCTTATATGTATTGTTCTTGTCTTCTAAACATGCTTTCGAGTAGCTTTGTTTTGGCATCTTAAGTATTAGAACTTAAAAAAAAGGACAATACAAATGCATTACACTCTAAATACTCAAACTGATAGCCTTGCAAAAATGCCCAAAACGAGCATGGATAATTAATGAACGTAAAAACAGTGCATAAGATCTCAGATCTACCTATGACATCAGATTTAGGACATTCAGGGAGTGTTTTCTGAGGCTCAGAGAGGAAAGAATAGTATCTCACAGAGAGAACTCCAGCTCTGTTTTTAATGATGAGGCAATGTTAGAACTTGAATAAGTCCATTTTCATACATTTGTCCAATACAGACTTACTTCAATCCTTAAACTATTAGTCAAGGAAATAATAATGTTACATCAAACAAAGTCATGAAAGTATAAGTGAAAGCCTGGTGTCAGAAAACGATATAAAATTTACAAAGAAGTAAAATTTAATGAAAAAGTTACTGTTACTAAGTACTGTGAGTACTAACAACCTCTGCTCATTACATTAGGATTTAGCAAAAAATGAAGTGTCACGGTTCACCACAAGATGGCAGTGATGCATTACAAGAGTGTTGAGTGCAGTTTTACATGTAGCTACACTGAAATATCTCTGTGTTGGCTTATTTCCAGTTGGTAAACACTGTGGCTATTAAAATATCTTGTTGACTTTGTGGTTAATTGTACCTCTTGGCCTCTCACCAAAATAAAAAGCAGCAGCTCCAGAAATAAGACAGCAATAAGTTATAAAGAAGTTTTGCTCAAAAGTGAATCTGTGTAAACTTTCTACATCTCTTGTATCATCTCAAAGCCACAAATATGAAAAACATACATTTGCATGAATAAGCATATTTGTCTTTGGGCATGTGGCAGCCAGAGGGAAATGGGAGAATTAGCCAACGTGGAGGTGCTTTTTCCCTTCTCGCTTTAATAAGCTGAGTGTGAGACGACGTGGCACTGCACCCTTAGTCTGGAGAGAGATGAGTGGGGGAGGGGGTGGGAGAGACGACGGGAGGAAGGAGGATGGATCCCAGCTCCTTTTGGCTCAGCATGTGCTCAAAAGTGCAGAGGAGCAGGCAGGGAGAACACCAGCACCTCCTTACAGTCCTGCAGGACCCTCACCCTCAACACTGCACAAATGAGACCTGATTACACACCCATGTCTATTTGTCTGTGTCATTACTTTGTGTCATTTGCGCAGTCACGTGGGACAGTGATTTAAGCAGCTGTACAGTCTGTGGGAGTCACTAACAACCATGTGAAATGCTCCTTAGGCAGGCACAGACTAACTCCATCATATAAGTCACTTGGCAGATGGAGAATCCTGTGTTGGATGCACTTCAATGTTTAGTCTTATCCCAGAGGAGCTTTGCAGGATTAGGAATAAGAACAGCACAGTCTATGTTGGCGGCACCTGTAGCCACACTCCTCTATCTAGCACCATTGTATTGGTCTGCCCTGCCTCTATCCTGCATTTGGAACAATCATAAAAGACATGTGCAAGCAACGCGTCATCAACACAAAGCGCAATCAAATGTGAAAACATTTTGGCTACTTGAATGTTTTTGTTTTAGGTAATACTTCTGAGAAAATAAAGTGTTTTATCATTTCACCATCAAAATTACGCCCCATGTGTGGATCTCAATACAAGGAATAGTAAAAGTGGACTGTCCAGTGTGGACCACATGTCCACTTTTCTGAGAGTCTGTTCATGCCAAAAAAGAAGAGAGAAAAATACAAAGCAGCGGATATTAAACCACACCCAACATGAGCTGGCCAGATGAGCAGAAGTCAGACAGCAGACAGCACAAGTCATGGAACTGTTAAGCTGCTATTTGTACTACAATTTAAGTGAACTCATTGGCCTCCTACTCTTAATATAAGAGTATTTTTGTCACTGGTGCATATACTCCAACAGAGTTTGAACAACTTGACAACATAAGGTGGGAAAAAACACTGCTGGTGTTTTGTCAGTGAAATATTTTTCTTCCCCCTCTGAGCCTAAAGTTCCAGATTTGTGACGTCATAAGTAGATCTCAGAAATCTTCTGGACAGTTGTTGTTTTTGTTTGTTGGTTTGTTTGTTTTTTGTATTTTTTCTATAAATGATTAAAACTCAGTTGAAGTATTACTGCGGCATTAGAAAATCCAGATTGGTTTGATAGTGTACCTTATTACACTTTATACATTCTAATACATAGGCTGCCACACTACAAGCTCTCAGTAGCATGTTTAAAAGAAAATATAAATAATAAATCACATTTAACCTTTAATGCATCTCTCTAAGCTTTGCCTCCATGCCACAGTCACAATCAACTCTAGTATAAAGAATTTGGAATTGTTGCTTAAATCAGTCCTAGTGAAGGGTTAAAAGTTGCATTCAGTAGGACGCAGTTGCAGGACAGAAAGACAGGGGGCACTTTAGATAGCTGTGAAGAGCTGAGTGAAGTTGTGGTAAAGCAGAAGAGGGGAGGGTTCCAAGAGTCCTGGAGGAGGGGATAGGGATAGAAACCATGGGAGCCAGAGGGACCCCTCCACACACAGGCATACGGACATAATCTGCACTTGCACTGACAACAGGCACGCATAACTCCATGATTTTTACACAATGTTCTGCAGAAGCACATGAGGATTTATACAAGCTGGGTTAAGACAATAAAGACCAGACGGTTCATGCAATGTGTCTGTGGTGGTGATGCTCGACCTTTGCACATGTGGAGTTTGTTACACTAAAAGACCACGAGGGGGCCTCTGCATTAGAACACAAGCTTTTCTCATGTCAAGAAAAAACAAAGGGGTTAAAGGGTTTTCTGTGGCTCTATCCAAACTTAAACTAAAGAAACACATTTATTTTCAGCATTTTTCCCACCATTATTTGTCTGATTACTGCAGTTAACAATAAATATATATTAAGTTGTATTGTTGATATGTATATAGATAGGCTTGGCATAAGGCTTGTGGTTACTTAGGTCACTTACTTTCGTTTCATGGTGGAAGTTGACTGGAAAGTGTTGATGACCTTGGTGATGTCCTTTCTGGGTGTGTTGAAGAATGCGTCTCACGTAGCAAGACAAATTCTTCCCAAGGGACAATAAAGGGATTCTTTAATCTCATATTTCTGACTTTGTAAATCTTTATATCCGTTTGCCTTTGTTCAGAAGAAGTGCCTTTGTAGAAATTGGTCTTTTTAGGGAACAATATGAATACAAATATAACATTATTTAATATATGCAACAAAGGATGTTAAAATTGCTTGATTCTAGGATATGAACATTAATTTTAAATATTTTGACAAATTTAAGGTCTATTTATTGTAGAGAACTAGATTATTTTACTTGTTTCAAACTGTTTTGGTCTGATTTCAGAACTTTATTTCTTACTTCAAGGTCATGAAACCAGTGAATTATTCAACATTATATAAGGAAATAAATCTTGTCCAGTTAAAACAGCTCAAAATATGATATTTGTAGTGTAAAGCAAAGCATATCATTGATGGGAACGTGTTAGCACCCTGCTTACTATTAAATAACTTTAATTTTGTAATCACTCTGTCAGATAATAGGCCCTGGGACAAAATTGTATTCATAAGAACAGTACATGGTTGCAGCACTTACATTAAAGAGAAGTGCTTGTATCACAACATTACAACATCTGCTTATTGCCAACGAAAAAAAATCATCCTGCAAGTGTTTAGCTTATTGGTCCACTGCCAGACATCTACGTGCCTGGACTCTTCCCGGAAAAGATCTACCTGTCTGAGTGTTCTCTGATGGAAAACCTGCGTGGGGTCAAAGGTCATTCTCCATCACTCACTTCCTCTACATTCCTCACTTTACGTTGGCAGACTGTGGAAAATCAGAAAGCCTCCAGCCCTCAGGTGTCCACCCGATGTCAAAGGCAGCGAGTCACATCCACAGGCACATTTTCATAGCCGCCTGTAAAACTGTGCCATATCTTTTATAGGGTTCACCAACTCATGACTCCCATTTTAAATCTCGTATCAAGTAGCATCGGAATAGTGACGGCTCTTAAATCTCTCTTCACTCGGAAAAACCAACAACAGTTTAGATTTTACTTTTTTGCCCAGGGACAGACTCCATAAAGCAGCACATCCCCTGTCTTCCTGGCTTCCTGTTTGGTCTGTTACCATGGAAACACATCAGCGAAAACAGGTCAGAGGAAGTCAGGATTTAAAAACAAAATACAACCAAAAGATGATGTCTCAGAAAAAGAACATAATGGGAATTTTTTTTCTTGGATATTATTTTCTATTTTGCAAACCGTGGACATGAGTTTAATAAATAACAGTTAAGAGGTAACTATGTTGACTAAAGAAACAATCAAAACTATGTAAAAGAAAGGAATAAAAGTTGCCAAGACCATTACAATGTAGCTCTCAAATTTTAAAGTGCGATGTGGAACTTTGTCTACCTGCTTGTTACCAATTCAATTCAATGTACTGTATTTGTTGATTTACCAAAATGAACAACAAACAGACAGATGAATAAATGACCCAGAGCATCCCCAGTTCTTAGACCCTCCTTCTGGGCAAGGAAAAACAAAAAAAAAAGAAAAGAAACCTCAAGGAGAAACACTGAATGATAGATCCACTCCCATGAACGGACAGCCTGTAGATGTGACCAGGACTGACACGTATATTTATGTCAGTGGAGCCAGAGTCTAGTGGCAGAGGGAAACGATTCATCTAGCAGGACGAGGACAGCCAATCCAAGAGAAGGAGGTGGGGAGGATTCCAAGTGGGAGGAGTCCAAGTCATCAATATTAGGGAGCATAAAAGGGCCAGAAATGGTTTTGCTTATCTGGAATGCTCCACAGTTTTGGCATTAGAGTGATCTCTATGGAGACAAACAGCAAATTCAAAAAAGTCAAATCAGAGGAGAGGCAAGTTCACGTAAATCTATTTGTAACTTTTTTGTAGATTGAAAGTCAATTGCATAATTTCATAGAAACGCAAGCTTACATTTAATATAACTGTCCAAAATGAAAAATAAGTATAAAATATACAAAATATGGCATGAAGTTTTATCTTCATTCCAAAGCAACTGTATATTTCATGAAGACAAGCACTGACCTTCTTTAAAATGTAGTTATGGGAAGTCTGAAGCAACACAATAATAACATCAACAAATCAACCTTCACCACAAACATGAGGCGGATACATGTGTGCTTCCTGTCTTTAATCTCACACCCATAAAGCAAAAAGAATTAGTAACACTGGTGTCAACATCACAATTAGACAAGCTCTCTCTGTGATCGCAGCACAGATTACACAACTGAAATGTGCTCAAGTGGTACAAGGTGTTGGTACAGTTTAGCTCTGCTTCATCTGCTCAGGCAAGTCCAGGCACAAGAGGAAGAAAAGACAGATATTCTGCTGATTCAACACAAAATACAATTAGTTTTCATATGAAGACAAATTATGCACATTTTTCTCAATGCATTTGTGGGCCTCTTCTGCCTAAACTACAACCAATGCTGCTGTTTTCTTTTAGTTCTTCTTCTTTTAAATAGGCACCAACTAAATCTATGGTAAATTAAAGACATGAATAGCTTGACTGTGAAAATGAGAGTTATAAGAAAACTTTGGGGACATTCTATTCAAACACAAGCTTGTCCAAAATCAACTCAATGATCTATTTAACTGCCGTTTTTAAAATGTTAAATATTGAAATTCAACTATCCATGTGTGCTTCCAGAACAGCTGCCATATTACCAGTCTGTTTGTCAAACAAGACCATTTGAAATATTTTAGTATCATCTTACTATAAAGACTCACAAATCTGAAGGTAATGGTCATACTTTGGAAAGTTTCATGGGAATGTCAAAGAATTGTCGGACCGCAGCTCATCCGTTTGATGCGAGACACTCTGCTGCTGACCACAGACGGGGGACCAAGACGCACATGTGGTCGACACCTAATTGACTCCACCAAAATCTTCTCTTTTGCTCTTGTTTTGCTTCAAGCAGCTCTTTGCTCCGCTTAACATTTGCTCTGACATCCATCACGCCTGACCTTAACATGTGCCTTCCTCATTATGAATATCCAAACGCCCCTGGCCCACTTTCTCCACAGTGAGTGTTCCCTTGTGTTGTTGAAGAGAAAACATCCATCTATAGCTAAAATATGCACATGCTGTAATGTTAAACACATAAAACCATAAAAGGACAATCATTTTTGGTCTGAATCAGAGATTCACAATTTCCTCTGTGTGAAAGCAATAACTTTTAAAGCTCTAATACCAAATTCTTTTTTTTTTTAATTAGTAAATTCTTCCACCTAATAAACTAGATTGCAAAAGAAGAAAAACAGACTCTACATGCTGTTCTAATATAAATATGAATCAGTTTTAATTGTTCAAACTTGTAAGACCATGTGAGTCACTGCGAAGCGCTTTGTGATAAAAATATAGATTACTTACTTACTATATAATTGTTCAACACTGTGCTCTATATTTGAGCAAACATGGTCACATTTTATTCATCCACGTGGATAAGAAGGTGAGAAAATCCAGTTTCTCCATTGAAAAACAATTCCTCCTGCTAACCCTTGGAACATAAACACAGTTAGGACTGACAAAATGGCGTAAAAATAAGCACAGGTAAGTATCCACAAAAGCAAAAGGCAAGTGGCCTTACAATAATAGATTTTTCCTCAAGTGTTATTGTTCATTCATTTCCTCTCCTTCAGACACTATTCCTGTACTACTCCTGCACACCTACCACACACTTTGAAGAAATAAACTTTAGAGAACTAAGAGGACACGTTGGCCCAAAGATGATGAATGTGGAGGGAACCAGAGAAGCTTTGAGAGGAGGCAAACAGCCGTGTGTCTGTACGTCCTCACGTCGGTCCGACTGGAAAAAGGATCAAATGTAAACAGAGGAAGTGTTTTGTCTGAAGAAAGGTACGCAGCAGCAGAGGACCGAGCGGTTTCATCAAGACTGGCACCAAGACACCCATCTGGCCTACATTTAGAGGAAGAATGTTGACCTTCTGTTCTGGAGGAGGTTCTTCTCATCACTGAGACATTGGGTATATCAGGCCTGAGTAAAAGTACTGATCTAAACAGGAAATAGTAAATATAGAAATGGTCCCAGGCAACCCAAAAACGAGTTTGTAACGGAGAAAGATATTGCGAATGCTACATATAATGCTTGACACGTCTATGTTGGTCATCTATAACACAACTCAAAATGTGTACACAAACAACATTAACATTTGCTGAGGAAACAGCAAAGGTTAAACAAAAAGTTTTGCTGCTAAATCAACATTTGTGAATGAAATTCCCATAAATGTTACATTCAGGTGAGTGAAAAAACTGCGAGAAAAACCAAGAGTCAAAGGTCAAGCCAGGCATTTTGTCAAAAAAAGAAGTTTTCCCAGTCAACTAGACGGACAGCGTTGTTTTCTGCAGGGGACATGCGCAGTAGAGCAGAAAGTGACGTGACCGATAATCTCTCTATAGCCCTGTCCTAAACTAAAGACTGAATACTCAGAAAAATTGTGTTTTCACTTGTCACATTAACAGTGACACATATAGGTTCATAAAATGGTGTGACTAGTCACTTATAAAGAACTATCTGCTGTTTGTTTCAGTTAAATATAACTATGAAAAAGGCTTATCAGTTTGTTTTAAACAGAATGTCTTTGAATCTGTTTCTATTGCTGAGTCATTTTATATATAAAATATTATGGTTTACAATGAATCAACAATCAATCAACTAAGGTTAAAGGTCAATATACAGTTCTAGGTTTCTGGATAAAAATATGATGATGTGTGATTTGAAGTATGTTTAAAACCCCCTATGATCTTGAAAAAAAAAAAAAAAGAAATTCTGAATCAGATTGTGTGCGTGATGTTTTGGTGAAATTCTTGTGCCAAGAGGCCTATGCCCAAACTGAAACTAATTTAATTTGACAAACAAACGCTTGGTGTTTTGTTGGTATGTCAAAGAAAATCTTTCACAGTCATAAATTTAATCTAAAATAATCTGCATCACAAGACAGAACAGATGGAGGGCGTTGTCTTATGCCGCGTTCATGTGGTCCTCGGGAACTCGGGAAAAAGTTGTTCCGAGTTGAAAAATGCACATGAACGCTCAAGCATCTCGGAACAACTGCTCGGTAACTCGAACAAACGGAGATGCCGAGCTCAGCACCTGACGTCACTGACACATGGAGACTGATGAAAATCAGTTAGAAAATAAATACTAACAACCTTAACGTTAGTGTTGGACAGGCTAGCATCAGATCTCACTGTTAGTCTATAACCTCTGTTAAAATGCTGTGTCATTTATTTATTATGGTTAACAACAACATCCCGATTTCCGAAGTAAAAAGCACATGAATACAAACTAGGTCGGGACCCTACCTCTCATCTCGGAAACAAGAGCACCGAGGACCACATGAACGCAGCATTAGGTACAGGGTCATTTACTATGCCTTCAAACCAAAAAGGTGAAAAGAGAATCATTCTGATAAACGAACTATAAAATCAAGGTTCCTTCTATATTTTATGTTTTTGTATGTCTAAATTAATAGGTTAGGTTCACGTTTTAGAATTCAATAATGCCATAAGGTCAGGTGATGGGCAAGAGGTTTTTTCCCATTAATAGCATTGTACTTTGTTATGAAACATAAAACAAACAAACAAATAAATCTAGTCACCTGCAGGAATCACCGGATACGAAAAACAATTTAGTTAATTTAATGACTAATGCAACTGTAGCCTATAGCAACAAATGTCCAGTTACAGCAGCCATCTTGTGTTGGAAAGTATTATACAAACTAATATAAGAAGCTGAACTTTTAAATCATTTTTTCCTTCTTAAATTCTTTGATAACAGAACTTTTTTTTTATATTTGTTCATTTATTGATTCTTCTGTTCAACCAAACAAATAAAAAAAAAAATCTTAAAATACTACTACTATTAAATTCCTCTTTTGTTGTAATGACAGTGAAGTAAGCACAATAATGATAAATGCTTGTGTTCATATAACATAATGACACACAAATATAGTTTAATGCTGCACAAAGTCAGTGCAGTGTTTTTAGGCTGAATATTTATATTCACAGATCAAAAAAATACCAGGCACAGACAGAAAGCAGTTTTCTATATTATTTGGACCATAAATATATAGTTATATGTTAATTTACTCCCTTTAATCTATGATTTATGTGACCTTGTTATAGATTATTTTCAATTTGAATTTTAAAGCCTGTCTTAAAAACCGCTTATGACATCATAGAAATCTAAAACGTGACCCTATTAAAGAATGGGAATGGGAATAACAAGTTAGACTATAATTTCTGTAAAACACAGTGAACATGATTATATTTAAGATTTCGCCAAAAAATTTGATGTTTTCACTTTGATTGGCTATTTTTATGAAGTTTGTAGTTGTATTTTGTCCAGGAAATATTCATATGTAGAGGTGAACCCTCAACTGTTACCTAGCAACCGCTTTGCAATTGTGGGCCAAAACCCACACAAATTACACAAATCTAATGATTTCACAGATATTATATATAATATTTTTGAGACACTTAAATTCTGCTAAATAATTATTTAAACTCCCATGAAACTGTGTCAGTTTTGTGTAAATTGTCTTTGCATTTTGGTGCTTTCTGATGAGGGATCTTGTTTTAGAACTCAAATACTTCCTGTGATTTTCCACATTTATTTGACAATTTCTTCATAATTTTCAAATTAACTGCTGTAAGGCTATGATAAATACAGTGCCTGCGAAAGTATTCAACCCCTTGAACTTTTTACATTTTCTTATTATGACCACAAAAATCAAACATATTTCACTGAAACTTTGTGTGAAAGACTAACACTAAGTTGCACACAATTGTGAAGTGGAAGGACAGTCATACATGATCTATTTTTTTTTTTACAAATTAAAACCTGAAAAGTAGGCGTGCAAAATTATCCAACCCCCTTCTTTTCTGAGAGCAACACATTACTTTTAGAGGCTTTAGAAGGTTCCAATGTTGACCTAACAAATAAATAGAGTCCACCTGTGTGTAATCCACCTCAGTATTAATGTAGCTGTTCTGTAAAAACCTCAGAGGTTTGTTTGAGAGTATTGGGGAGCAGTCAGCACCATGAAGACCAAAGAACACACCACACAGGTCAGGGATAAAGCTGTGGAGAAGTAAAAAGCTGGATTAGGTTATAAAAAGATTTCCAAGGCTCTAAACATCTCACAGAGCACTGTTTACACCATCATCCATAAATGGAAGGAGTATGGCACAACTGCAAATCTACCAAGACCAGGCCGTACACTTAAACTTACAGTTTGAACAAGGAGAGAACTGGTCAGAGATGCAGCCAAGAGGTCCCCGGTGACTCTGGAGGAACTGCAAAGATCTACAGCTCAGGTTAGAGAATCTGTCAAAGGTACAACTTTTAGTTCTGCACTACACAAATCTGGCCTTTATGGAAGAAAGCCATTGCTGGAAGAAAGCCATAAGAAATCATGTTTTCACTTTGCCAAAAGCCATGTGGGGACACAGTAACCATGTGGAGGAAGATGCTCTGGTCAGATGAGACCAAATTGAACTTTTTGGCCAAAATGCAAAACGCTATGTGTGGCAGAAACCTAACACTGCTCATGACTCTGAATGCACCATCCACACAATCAAAAATACAAGTGCCAGCATTATTTTCTGCACATGCTTTTCTTCAGCAGGGACAGGGAATATGGTCAGAGTTGATGGAAAGATGGATGGAGCCAAATACAGGGCAATATTGGAAGAAAACTATTGGAGTCTGAAAACACTTGAGACTGGGGCGGAGGTTTATCTTTCAACAGGACAACGACCCCAAACATAAAGCCAAGGCTACATTGGAATGGTTTAAAACAAAACATATTCATGTCTTAGAATGGCCCAGACAAAGCCCAGACCTAAATCCAATCGAGAATCTGTGGCAAGATCTGAAAACTGCTGTTCACAAACACACTCCATCTAATCTGACTGAGCTGGAGCTATTATGCAAAGAAGAATGGGCAAAAATGTCAGTCTCAAAATGTGGAAAAGCTGGTAGAAACATACCCAAAGAGACTTGGAGCTGTAATTGCAGCAAAAGGCGGTTCCAGAAAATATTGACTCAGAGGGGTTGGATAATTTTGCACGCCTACTTTTCAGCTTTTAATTTGTAAAAAAAAAAAAACAGATCATGTATGACTGTCCTTCCACTTCACCATTGTGTGCAACTTAGTGTTGGTCTTTCACACAAAGTTTCAGTGAAATATGTTTGATTTTTGTGGTCATAATAAGAGAAAATGTAGAAAAGTTCAAGGGGGTTTGCAAGGCACTGTATCTACCACAGGGACTATCACACCAAACTACGTCAAAATTAGAAAAATGTGATAATCTGTCATATGGGTTTTACGTGCTGATTTAGAGAGATATTTTTCTTGTCAGTTTATATGTACGAGCTTTGTGCACACTCCATTACAGCTTGCTTTTATTGTTTCAGAGATTCATAGATTCAGCAAAGCTGACATTTAAAATAAAAAAAAATTTTGGCTGTCCTCTTACAAACATCTGTAGACGCCCGGCACATCTCCATTGGACTTGTGCAAAAAATATGGCAAAAAGCTGAACGTCTGTGAGTACAAAACAACATCTGTTTATCTTGTTACTTGGCAGATACTTTTCTCAGAAGTAACACAGTCATCATAAAAAGACCCAAATGGTTTTACGCCCTTTAATGTTAATAAAGTGTATTATAAAACAGCCACCACGAACAACAATAACATCCTTGTTTCACTGTAGTGCTGCTTCACAACTATCAGTAATCAAACACATGATTAATCAAATCTGACAGAAAAAGACATTTCAACTTCCATCCTAAAGTCATTTTCAGTTTGTAATTTTAGTCTGAAAAATACTTTTGGACAGAAGTCAAAGTGTCTTGATTTTCTTTTCATTCCTGGTCAAGTTATGGATTACTCTGAGTTCTCATGAACTTTTTTGATTTTCATACTATGGAATATAATTCCTAAAAACAATATCAGTGCCACAGACATTGAGACACTACAGGGGTTTTTGTGTGTTTCTGACAAAGCTCAAGATCATTCTAATTGCACACATATTTGTATAGATATTACATAGTACGTGAATTTCGATCATTTTTAAAACCCTATTGAACTAATTCTACCTCTGTCGTTACTTTTAAAATATTTCTTTAGCCATCTTTTCATTTGTCTTATGATGTGATGCTTAAAAACAGATGCCCTGGTCCCACTCTCAGTGATCAAGGGTTTCCAATGATGACATACTGCAATATTCTACTGCTTATTCATTTGTTTGATTTGGCTCACCTCATATTATGCAAGAATGGGTCCTATACAGTGCGCTTTTCTGTGATTCATTAACATTCCAGCCTATTTCCCCTAACACGTCTGACTAAAACTGTCTAAATTCAAACTAAAACTGTTTCTGAACTCTTTGGAGCAGAAGCAAATGGCTAGACTTTTTGTGAAGCTGAAATCCTGTAGTTTTAGCTTCTGATGACTCAGAGGTTCTGATCAGAAGTGAGAATTTTCTCTACACAGAAATATCAAAAACAAAACATAATTGAATTTACGCCTAAAATGTTATTTTGTAAATGTAAGGATTGGTAAAGCTGGTGTTTACAGCTGAGATCTGAATGACACTAGATTTGGCATATTTTGGGTTTTGACCATTCCTCTGCAAACACTGGTAAAAATTTGTTTTATGGACCTCAAATTACTCCAAAAAATTTAGGCGGAGCTTGTGCAAAAGTCCTATTATAAATTTAAACTGAGTCTGATTCATCCTAGAGGCTGATTTGACTAGAAATAATGTTTCTTTTATCTTTAGTGTTTCCGGATCCTCCAGAGGGACATCGGAATGAGAAGAGAAAGTCAAATGCTGAAGTATTTGAGAATTGTGTAATAGAAATAGAAAAAAACAACTGAGATTGGTTGTCAAAAATAAAATGATTAGCATCAAGACTACACATTTCTTCAGCTAAAATGGTCCTCACATTAACACATTTTTAAGCACCTATAAAAATCACAAGCTCTTTCACACTTGTACACAGTGTTGTCAGAAGCGTCGTGTTCTGACTTGTGATTTCGTTCACTAATGTGTTTTCCATCGAGACTGGCTAAGAGCAAATAAATGACACCCAGGAGTCCAGGGTCACCTGCTGAAGTCATCTCCGTTTTACAGCTGCTCAGCCAGTTTCCACTAAACTCTGTGAAAGGGACAGCAGACTCTGACTGCAAAGATTAAAATCTGTGTCGTGTAACTATTAGTACTACTACGCCCATTCAGGGTTTCAGTCACTTTTTCTATTTGGAGGATTTTTTGTTAATTCAAAGGATAGAATTTTTTTTGTTTTCAATATTTTTTAGTAATTCTGAAACCCAGAAATAGTCACCGTCACAAGGCCTAACTTTTCAGAAGCGCTGTATCACTGTTGTACAGTTATATCTGATTTTGAAATAATTCCACAATTTAAGCAATAACTGGTGCTGTGTTGTTGGGTCTTAATATATGCCTCTTACTAATGACTCATATATATTTGACAATTCACTGTAGATTTGTTGTAACAAGACAACACAATTTATACTTTACAACATGAACATGGTAGAGTTACAATGAGTGACTGACAGGCAGATCAAAAAAGGAAGTACTGTGTGGACTGAGACTCAGTGGGAAAAGCTGTTAATTTGTGGCAAAAAAAGTAATAAATATATGAGGATATTCAAGAGGAAATGTTTCTCTTATTTGAGAGAGATTTGAGAAAAAAAATAATTGGAGAGGTTTGCTTATAAGGCATCACTTCTTGTTTGGTCGTGAACCAAGCAGCAAGTTTTCCTCCATCATTTCCAACTTCTGTACCAAATAATCATTCAAAATTCTCAAAAGGAAAAAAGATAAATTATAGCCTATGTGGACAGGCTCATTCAGAAAAAATCAACATCCTTCTACTTACTTCTTATTAGAACATTATTTGCTTTTAGGATTTATTGTCTCTCTATTTGAGTCTATAACTGAATTATTAGACATCTGCTGCTTCTATGGTGCATTACTGTGTAACATCTAATTATAAGCTCATGCACAATGCACACTTCTTTTGAGCTTGTCATTTGAAAGGCTGGCAGGGAACTTTTCAGACGATGGGTTTAAGTCCAGCTCCGGGAAGTTCGCCTAACTTTGCTGGCAGATGCCACAAGAGCCTGGCTTCTCACTAAATCAGGAACAGGCTACAAAGAAAAAAATATGAAAAAAGAAAAAACTCAAAATTGTATGTGGAGGGATTAATAATGTCATGAAGAGTCATGAACACTGTCTAGAGCTGGCAACAGTTAAAGCGAGAGATGTGTGAGTTATTAATTTCTTAAGATGCCAAATCACTCTTATACTTTAGGAAAAATTAACTATATATATAGCAGCTTGTACAGTTTTGGAATATATAATAAAGCCAACATACTTGTGTGCGAAAAGGAGACTACTGTGATTCAAATTCAACATGTGTTGAATGTCCTCCTGTTTACAGAGGAGCAAAGTGTTGTTTGGAGCACACCTGTCCACTCTTCAGTCTGTATTGATGTTTATCTGCAGCAGGGGCTTATAAAACAGAACATACAATCATAATTAACCCCTGGTCTTAAGTCCTGCCCACAGCTGTGTTTGTTCTGCTCTATTATATGCTTCTGTCTCTCGTTCAGTTTGAGATGGATGGTTAATATTACTCAAAAGACTGCTTTGTGCTAAATAAATTGACAAAACTAGTACATTTACTTTAAATTAATAACAGTCACATCTACTAGACTTTAAAGTAACTGGTGGTCTCTGTTAAATAACTGTGTTTGCGAGAAATAATGACAGACAATCTTTTACCTGTAACCTGCAACAACACACAGAGCAGTAAGTATAATGCAATACAAAAAATGTAAGTCTATTTTTAGTGTTTTAGTATTGCTTTGATGATGCCTGAAGATGACCACATTAAAAAATTAAAAATTTCAGTTTTCAATCAAACTGAGATCCTTGTATGGTATTTTTTTTTTTTTTTTTTAGTGTCTCTACAACGTTGCTGGAGTAGTAAAAGTAAAAGAAAGGGGAGGAGTCTGAAGAGGTACAAGGAGAAATGTGATTGGTCTAGCAGCAGGTGCTTATAATCAGACACACCTGGCAATATGATCGGTCTATGATTAGCCAAGTGGTTAGAGCTCTGGCTTCCCAATAAGGAGGTCATGGGTTCGACTCCCGGGTCGGACCATATCAACATCTCACGATCTCTCTGGGTGGAGTTTGCATGTTCTCCCCGTGTCACCGTGGGTTTTCTCCGGGCTCTCCGTTTTCCTCCCACCTCCAAAGACATGTATGTTTAGGTTAATTGGGCATCACTGTAAATTTCCCTTAGTGAGTGAATGAGAGAGTGAATGGTTTGTCTGTCTAACCCTGCGGCAAGTTGGCCACTGTCCAGGGTGTTCCCCGCCTAAGGCCCTAAGTCACTGGGATAGGCTCCAGTCACCCGCGACCCCTAACGGGATTAAGCGGTAGAAACTGAATGAATGAATGAATATGATTGATCTCACATATAAACTAGAATTGTCCACTACAGTGAGCACACAGATCTTCAGTTTGTCTGAAGAACTTTGTGCTCACCTACGAGCTGCCAATCTGGTAATTAAAATGTCTGAACAGTTTACAATATACGCAAATCAGAATCAAAAATGTATTTAGTGTTTAATGTCCTTTAAAACTTTTGCTAAATTAAACTATGTGAATGAAAAAAAGAACAGAAAAGAAAATCTGTCTTTTTTATATGTAGAGGCGAAGTTGGTCCACTGATGTCTAAAACTCTAGGTTTTCCAAACTTGTCTACATAAACATAATAATACAGTATTGCTCTAACTTGTTTTTAATGGCTCTATGACCATGATATGTCACAATCTACAATATAAATCCACAAAAGACATCTTAGACACAATAAGAAATAATTCACCTCTTGACCTATGCTTCTATTTTGGGGCTTTTTGGGCACCATTTGATCCACAGACATTAGGACAGATTTTTCATCATTTTGGCTATTACAATATATTTATTTTTGCCATACAGCTGAGTTTGATCACTGTGGCACGTTTTTTTTTTTTTTTTGCCTTTCTGCTCTAATTAAAGCACATAAACAAAGAAACACGAGTAGAATCACCTAATTAGTTGAAGTAGTCGTTAAATGATTTAGAACAGTAGCTCTAAAGGTCAAATCCCACATTATAATCAGTTGTAGGCCTGTAACGTGACACTGTGCATGCCTGTTCGCACAGCACTGCTTTATACATCACGGCTGACATTCTTCAGCACAAGATGGGAGGACCAGAACTCCTCCACTCACACTGGGAAAGAAATCAGAGATAGTGCTGGCATCTGTATGAATGCTTTCATACGTTTTAAAAAATTGCTATTTCCAAGCAACGCTAAAATACTATCAACACTGAATTTTTTAATCTTGTAAACACTGTTTTACTCAATCATTGTGCAACCTTCATTCACAAGAATAAATTCCAGAAAGAATTTGTGGTAGATTTTAGTTTGCCATCTCAGTTTTTATCTGACATTTATGAAGCCTTTAACATCCCAGTTCAATAATAACTCCAACCACTTCAAAGATCTCAGAGCAGTGACTGTCTAAAGTGAAACATTTTCGGCCATTACAGTGACATAGAGTTAGCTTCAACCACAGCACCATGTAAGATCATTCACTGTATCTAAAAACATGAGCTGGGTTTTTTCCCAGAGCCTTTGTGCTGTTGGGTGGTAGTCGTATATCCACTGTACAGATTTACAGAGTACACTTGTCATTGCTAATCCCAACAAAATTATAATATTCAGTATATTTGAAATGGTCATCATCATAAAGAACTCACTAAGGCTGGGAAACATGCAAAGCCTCATAATTAAAAAAAGAACGCACAGCTTCTACCACTGTATCTTAATATTGTGATCACTAAAAAGAGTGTTTGTTGATTTGTTTGGCTACATGGTAATCAGTGCTGTATTCTGAATATGTGAAAGAGAAAAAAAAACTTTTAAAAATATAGTTTAGGTATGACTCAGTGTGACCTAGGAAAAGAATTATAGACTATATTCTTGATAAAAAAAAAAAAAAAAAAGAAATACAAATTGATTTTGCCTTTTTTTTTTTTTTCAAAGAGCACAAACAGAAGAGATAAACCATAGTGTATTCTATGGAAACAGAATACAGTCAGAATGAAAAAAGGGAAATCTAAAAATGCTCTAAAGTCATAAAATGTATCAAACCACTACAGATTCTTATCAGTCACCTTCCTCGCTACAGGGTCTAGTCCAATAAAAATAAACCATTACAAATGCCATAATCTTGAATGCTCCAAATAGGATTTTATAGCTGTGTAATTATGTGTAATTTACACCTACAGCATTAAGTCTCAGCTATTATTATATAATGTCCATAAATACAGCCAACTGGATCATACATGTGCAGTGTCTTTGTGCTTGTTGAGTGACAGGCTGAAGATGCACTTAATCTCAAGTCTGAAACTCAGCAGGTCTGCACAGGTACAGGACTAAAGCAACAGATGGAGTAAAAACTTACAAGTGTTGCAAATCGCTCCAGTTTTCTAAGATTTTAAACCTTTAATTATTCAGGCAAACATAACATTGGTTGTGATCTTAAAAATTGGAAAATACAAACTGTTTTTGTGTGTATAATTTTTGCGTGATCAAAGTATAAAATGATATACAATGTGGGTATAATTGATACTTGCACTAAATAAAGTCTTTAATTTTTCATGCATAATTAAAGGACAAACAGTTTTCTTCTACTGCCTGAAAAAGCACCATCATTGTTTTCACAAGTTTTAACTGAACTACTTTTTCTCCTGATGTATTGTCTTTGCTTTTCACAAAAGGGGTTCAGACACAAGCTTAAACTGCAAAGATCACCCTTTGACAACAGGCCACTGTGAAGTAACTATTTTAAGAGTTATTTCTGATCAAGAGTGAACTCACTATGCACCTGCTTTTGTCCATGAATTTAAATATTGACCATTATTCGATACTTTGCTTATAGTGTAAATGTAACTGAAATCGATTTCATTTTAAAATAAAACTTTTAAGCTAATAGAGGTCAGAAAATCTCATTCATATAAAGCTGTAAAATTATGTCTAATGAGCGTGCCCTGCCATTTGGAAAAGGTCTAGTCTCAAAATGGCATTTTAGTGTATGGTCCTTGATCACATGCACAAAGAAGCAATATCTGGTAGATGGATGAAATTAAATGTAATAAATTGGCAATAAACTAAAATAGCAATTTCAGTTCTGCTTTTCATTCTGAGTAAAAATCGTGAAATAATTAAAGCCACAATGACATTCTTGACCTTGTGCCCCTCGGCTCATGTTTTTTTTTTCCCCTAATCATATTAATATTGGCTAAATTATTTCAATTACTGCTTAAAAATGCTTAAATGTAAATATAAAAAGCAATTAGCTCTAATAGTGACTAATCTGGAGTGCTCAACATTGAACAGTCAAAAGGACTGACATAAGCAAAAGTCTTATTGTAATTTTAGCTATTTTACTAATAAACAAGAATCAATAAATATTTCTTATTTGGTCATTGACACAAATCAAGAAGGGCACAGCCAAAGCTTAAATTTATCTTAATGAACACATTCATTAAATATGTCTCATGCATGTCCTTTTAACAGAAGAAGTTGACTTTTGAGTTTGGTTTTCAAGCTGCAATTTTTCTACATCAACAAAGATTTTCAAAAGATTTCTGTTTCAACTTCCTCATTAAATTAACAAGTGTTGATTTTAGTCCAGGCTGATAGAGTGACAGGGGCAGTACTGGGCAGCACTGAGCTTGGACCTATCATTACCAGATGTCATTGTGAGAGTGGCTCACAGCCCAATCACTGCTGACTGCACTGAAAGCCAACGTCTCTCCCTCTTTTCTTCTCTGTTCCTTCTCTTCACTCTGCCTCGCTCCAGCACGCTCTCTTCTCCTCTTTTCTCTTTTTCCAGCTGCCTTTATGGTGGACGCTGATCGTAAGTGTGGAAGTTCTTCAATTGTTTCCTCTAAGTGTGTCTAGGACGCCCCTCTCTCCCTACTGCTCTGCTTTCTTCTCTCTCTCCCTCTCCTCCTCTCTCCTCCCCTTGTTGTGACAGAGCACACCTGCTTGATCTTGGTTGCATGTGCTCTGTGTCCAATTACCCCACAGGCCACTTCTTAGGCTCATCCCCCACTCAGCTGGATTTTGGCGTTCAAGCCGCATCTCGCCTCTCTTCCATTCACTTTGCCTTCCGTCTACCGTCAACAGGTAGGTCCATCTTTGAGATTTGAAAGAGGACATCAGTGCTTTGTGAATATGTAGCACTAGTGACCAACTAGTTTAAATATACTGAAGCTTTTGGCTGATGTCATAATGTTATACTTTTGACCATATAATTTACATGACTAACTATTTTGAAAGGAAATTCCTATTCAATTCATGGCTTTTGTTTGTCTATGTGGCTGGAAATCTTGTGTGTGTCTTATAATTCAGAATCTTCTGGCTTTGTGATGAGGCCATAATTCTTTCCAGAGCTTACAAAAAGTGCAAAGCGAGCTGCAAAGAAAAGGGGGTGTGGTAGCAAGCAATTGATGCTGTCTCCTCCATTGTGCCAGAACATAATTTTGTGACTCTATTGTATCACCCAGTGACACATGCTCTTTCAACTGTTTTTGCTAACCGTTGACTGAAGTTGTCCTACCATTTAGTCATGGGTGTTGATTGTTTTGTTTAATCTTTTTAAATTACATAAGGTTTTCATTTTTCCATGTTTACATAAAGTTGTGGGGTTGATTGAGGTAAAAGTTAAACAAGTGGAAAAGATTAACATTTGCAAAGCATTATTTCATTGTGGTTGTTTGGCAAATGAGAAAAACGCCTGACACAACAAAGGCAGTTTATTTATGCTTGTCTCATTGCTGTTTGTCATGACTTTGAATGAAAAACTCTTCAGCATGCCTCACACTTTCCATTCTAGCAGACCATTTTCTCTTAACCTTTATCTACTGACTTTACAGAGTGTAAAAATGTTCCCTATGTGGCATATACTTCACAGCCGCTGGACCAAAATGGCTATTTTAAGTTTGAAGCTTTGAAGATGAGATAAAGAACACACACTACCTGGCACACACACAGTACCATTAATCCTTTAATGATATAGCTTCCCCTATCAAAGAGGTCTAAAGGCTTCCCGGCATGCCACCACACAGCCTAGCTAACTCATTACATCCATTTTGCCAGAGGGGAAAATCCTAATAGGGTTCAGCTGCAGAGTGGACCAATGAAACATGGAAGGATTGTGACAAAACAACGAAAGAATGAAAAAATCTTGAGCAAAATACATATTGGCAAGTCTGCAAATATAATCAAATACAACACAAATGCATACTTAGACATTCTAGTTTAAATAAGTTGAGTAAGTGTAAATTATCACATTTCTGCTTATCTTATAATGAATCAAAATTCCTAAAACACCCTCAAATGGATCATTTCATTCCTTGGCCCAATGCTGACCCTACTTTCCTGAGGAAAAATAGTTTTACTGGAAGAAATGAACTGAGTGGAAGCAGGTTGTATTGGATTAAGGCCCAGATTTGCATTGAAAACCTTGCATTTTTTCAATCTGGGCAACAGATCTCCAGGTTACAATATGAGTGAATGAACAGCCTTGCACCAGAAGCTTGTCGAGAGTTTCTGTTCAGAGCTTTTGGACTGTGGACGTAATGAGCACAAATCCGGATAAGGTACAAAAGAAAGGCCCATTCCGGAAAAAGGAGGAGAAGATGGAGCCAGAACAAAGGAGTTACACTGGGCAGTTAGTCCATGTGTCGCTCGGTGGGTGGATGATAGAGGGATAAAGCTAGCGTGGTTTTACTGGTTATATTGTGTCTGCACATTCAAAAATAATACTTCATTGTGTTTTGAATATGCACTGCTGTTGATAATTAAATTAGGGGTCCTTGCTGTGCCATACAGCTGCATCCAAATTGTGACAACTAAACAGTTTAAAAAAAAAGTGATATGATTGTCAACTAAGTCAAGAAAATGCACCATAGTTGATTTTTTGTTCATGGGAAAAGAAAAGTTAAGTGACCCATTGGACTAAAAGTGCATTCCAGAAAAGACTGATGAGGCCAAACTCGTATTACAAGAACATTATGGCAAGAATTGTTTGTTGGCTATGTTCTTGCATACTTTCAGATACACGTGTAGAGTCCAAAATCCCCTGTTGTTCCCTGATCGCCTTATATGTAACAGTTGTAAATCATTGCATGTCACTGCTTTACATTGGTTTATTATGCAAAGAGATGTTTATACAGTCGTGTGGAGTTTGTAGTGATGGGCCGATGGGTTGAAAAGGACACATTGTGTTTTAGACGTCATGTTGCTTTGTAAATACTTCACAGAAATATATTGTAGACAGAAGCTAACATGTTTGGTACAAAACGTTTTTATAAAAGACATTTTGGTTTGCTAATCAAACGCCAAAGTTCGAGGAAAGGTAATGATGAAAAGCCGATCAAGTCCCAGAGCAGAGCTTCCTGTCTGGTAGTCATTAGTGAAGCAGAGCTGGAACAGGGCTCAGGGACACAGTAGAGAAAGAGAGGTACAGAAAGGGTCACCATCACAGGAAATGTCAACCCTGACGGAGACTTTTTGGGTCAGGCCTTTTTAATGACTTACAGGTTCTGAAAAGTAGACAGGTTTGAAGTTCCATTTTTCTTTGGGCCAGGTTTTTTGTAAAGTCACGTTAACTCTCTCTTGAAGTAGTAGCTTTAGCGGTTATATTAAATGCACCTGAATATACGTAGATGTGTGTTGGAGCTAAAGGACTTTATGTTTATGCTTAATATAACAAAGAGCTCAATTTAATTAAATCATAATAACTGCTTTGACCAGTTTGAAGAATAAATTGTGGCATAAGTAATAATCTCATCTCAGATGTAATCAAAGCCAGAATCACAGATTGCATAATTTCCATTGTGAGTAAACATTGAATTTAAAGTTACTATTCTAATGTATTGCATAATAATTGCATAATTCCAAAAAAATGCATTTACTATGTACTGTTGAAATTACTGAGAAATGGTCTTTAGGTGTACAAATTGTTATTACAAAAACAAAAACACAAGTAGGATTCAGGTACTTTAGAGGTGAACTTATTTGTTTATATGACCCTGGCGCCAGTGGCCCAGCAGGTCATCTGCTTGACGTAGATTACACTTTATTCAAATGCACCTTATGGTCACTAATAAAGTATACTGCACATCCAACAATCCCCTAAATCCTCCCTTTAGTTTAATTCCAGTAAGAAACACCCCAGGGGCTGGTTATAAAGTGAGGCACAATAATGCTTGTAACGTGGTGATGCTAAATGTTTAAATGCTTGAGGATGTCTGTCTTGCATTAAATGAAGGTTAAGAGTTTATGTACAGAAATGACAGACTCACTGGTGGTCTCATGTATGTGTTTATGTGTTGGTAGTCATGGGTCAGATCAGGGAGATAAGGTTCACTGAAAACCTTGTTATTCCAAGTTTTAGACCTTGATGGAAGCAATAGCTTTATAGACAAACTATTTTATGTGCTACGTACGCCAAAATACGCATTCCCTCTGGCAATCGAGTTGTATAAAATAAACCATCAAAGACATCTACATGTGCTATTTGACCAATCCAATGAGACGACAGACCTCCCTGCCAAGTCTGCAGACGAGGTTTTTGTTGGATTAGGCCTGAAGTTGCTCTGAGATAAGGAAGTACACAGCATAGCCAAAATTACTCATTCTGTCAAAACAAGGGGAACATCATGTCCTCTGGGCCTAAAGTCGTTCACTGCCTTCCTGTATAAGCAGTAACTTTACAAATTAAAAAGTAAATATGTGAATTATTTCATTGGAATCACTGAAGGCATCAGGCCCAAGCTTGAATTAAAGATGGACTAAGCAAGCGGTTCAAGTTTATGTTATCGGGACCTTGCTGTTATCATCACACTTGAATGAGAAGGATTCAGTTTATTCACTAAGACAATTTCCATTGCCATTACTTAGTGCCCTTAAAGGAGACCTACTGCATTTATTGGTACTAAAAAACTATGACATGTGAAGATTAAAATGTATACTTTGTTCATTGTAAAACACAAAATGTATCTAAAACCAGCCCAGTCCCCAAAGAAAATGTGTATTTACGACAAAATGTCAAAAATGTATAATGAGCACATTTTCACACTTGCCACGCCATGTAGAGACATTTTTTGGGGGTTTAACTGGTAAGTTTAGGCTTCAAGTTACTAAATTGGGTAAGCTTAGGACTGGGGCTTCGGGTCTGTTAAGATTGAACTTTTTGTCACATATTTACGTAAAAACAGCGTGAAAATGTGCTCATCATTGTTTTTTGATGTTTCGTTGTATATCTACATTTTCTTCGGATACTATGTTGTCTAAAATGGCTTAGAAACTATAAACAGGTTCACTGCTTCTTGTTTGGAGTTGTTTTGTTTACTTACTTAATGCATTCTGAGCATCCAAACGATTTCCCCATGATGTGTTTTAAGTTTTTTCAGGGCTGCTAGGTGTGAAACATGCTAGTATGCTAACAGCAGTTAGCCACAATGTAAACAAGAACAAACTTTGTGGATTTTGACGAACAAACAGGAGAATATTAGAGGAGAGACAGAACACTGCAGATACATTAACAAGGTATCTGTGCTAGGGGGAAAAAGTTATTTAATTCTAAAATAAATAAATAAATCTGGTATAGCGTCTTTGATCAAGCAGAAATTTTTAAATTACTAGTTTTTAATTGTTGGAATGTAGCTACGCGAAAATTTGGAATCCGGGGAGGATAGTTTAGGTCAAGGGTGATAACAAAGATTACACATAGATGAATAAATTCAAATACAATTTTGATTAAACTATTAATGAGAGAACACTGTCAGTTAGAAATTCAGAAAAGTGGATTTTACAAAATAGCTCTCCTTTAAGACCAAAGTGTTCAACTGACAGAGAATAGGCAAGGGAATGCAATTTCCCCAAAACAACTATTACAACAAATGACCCTCCTGTGCTGGTTATAGATTAAAATGAATTATTTCTATGTCTATGTAGCATCTCAGTCTACAAAGGAAGAAGCAGTGAGCGAAGTTCACTTTGAGTGGAGTGTGCATACAGTATATGGAACTCTGTAACCGCAGGACTAAACTGACGGTGTGTCAAAGCAGTTGCTGCGTTGGAGATGGAGACTATAATTACTTCTTCTGAAACTTAGCGGAGATCCCATGACCTTACCTAACCCAAATTTATAGTCTCATTTATTCTTGTTTTACCCTTTGTTTTACTCTTTTTTTGAAAAAAAAAAAAGGCAAAGAAATCATTCAAATTTCTCAATAAGGTAAAGAAATTCTTGTGGGTTTCAAAGTTGAAATAATAAATGAATCTATTGATCATAAAAGTAATGTATACCTCTGACTAAATTCTCTCAAGCCTCACCAAAAACCACCACAAACTCAAATCATAAATCACTAATCACTAATTGTGTGTGGGAATGGTGTACCATTCCCACACACAATAGTGATTATCAGATTGCTAAATTACTACTTAGCATGGGAAAGTTGTCTAATAACAACTTTTTCATTAGCTTATTTCAAAGCTGGATTGTCATGGATTAATGCCTGTTTATATGCAATACTGGACTGTCTTGCATTTGAGGTTTGAGTTTTCATATCTCTTACACATAAGCCTTAAAAAAGCAAAATACTATGTATTCTTTGAAGACACATATTGAAACTTTTTGCTGTGCTGTGGAGTGAGCATAAGACTTTGTCTTCATCCTAGTTTATGACGTTCAGGTTAAGGACCACTGCACACAGACTCTTCCCACATCATTTGTTGGCATCTGTGGGTTCGGCCACTCTGTAATTACTGTAGCATTGAGGAGGAAGAACCTGTGTTTGTCAATGCAAATGGAGCAGACAATTGTGGGTTGAAGCAAAACTAGTGTGTATGAGTGAAAAAGAGGTGAATAGTAAAATTCTTAATAATAATAATGTTAAAGCCAACAATCACCATCTTGAGTGACAGCTATGTGCTGTGACATGGGAGCTATGTACACATGTTACCCCTTACAGCCAGATAAATATTAACAAAGCCATTTAAAGAGTCCAGTTTGACTAACCTCATAAACCTGTGCTACCCCAAACCTCATTAACCCTCACCTTTACCCCTGTAAGTCTAGCCCATTACATCTGATCTTTCTAGGTCACATTTCAGTCTCTAACTCAATGAACTCCACAGATTACAGCTTTACCTCTGCTTTCTTTAGGCTGCCTGTCAGTGGCATCATGAGGTGGGTCTGTCTTTCCTTGCTGCTGGTCTCTGCCTGCTGGGCCCTGCCTTTCCGTCAGTCCGAATTCATGGACTTCATGATGGAGGATGAGCCTGGATCTGGTGACATGGTGACACCGCCCCCAGATGACGCCTTCCCTGTGATGCCCGCAGGTCCCAAATGCCCATTCAGATGTCAGTGCCACCTGAGAGTGATCCAGTGCTCGGACCTGGGTAAGATATAAATCAATGATAAGAGTATACTTCAAGGCTGGGGTTCACAACCTTTTCCCTCATAATTAGTAAAATCAATTTCCTCCCTCACAAAGTTCATTGTATGAGCAGAAGGGACAAGACAGACCTGATGTACCGGTTTGAAAATAACGTACACCAGCCTTAAGAAGAGTGTAACATCAGCACACTGTCTAGATAATACTATGTCTAATTGTATAAAGAAGTCGTTTTGCAAGCAGTATCTTGTACTGAAAATTCACCTCTAAAACTGAAATTGATTGACAGTTGCTTAGCAGAGATATAACAGATTAACTTGTACCAAAAAGAGCTCACAAGACTGATTCCCAGATTTTAACAGATACTCAAACTACCATCAAACACACAAAAGTTTACCCGTACTGAATATTTTTTCAACTATCTTGATCTACAGTATGTCCAAACTAGTAAATTTGTGTGTAGAATAAAAATGAAATATTTCTAAACTATCTTATTAATTTGTACTGAAAGTTGATTACAGTCACAACCACAACCTCAAAATTGTTAGTGAGTTTTCTATCAAAATTCAGCTTGGAAATTTACTTTCAAAGGCCTCCACGTGTTTACAGTTCAAGGTTGAAACTCATTATTCATTTTCCAACGTAAAGCTGAGTCATAAGGACAAGCTGCCACCATTTGACAAGGTCTTTACAGTAACACAGTCAAAACAGTTTAGAGAAGTGTTGTCAGCTCTGTTTGGACCATATTGCCTGTGTTTGTCGATTCTGAGTTAAAGCATAAGCCACACTTGGACTCATTGCACAACCCTCATAGAAAAGTCCCGTTAGTCATCTCCTGTGATTCAATGAGTGTTTCTTGTTAAGTGGTTGTGAAAGATGGGCATTTCACAGGCAGAAGATTACTAAAAATGTGTTGCTTAAGAAAAACAGCAAGTTTTAAAGGATACCTATTGTCTAATAGCTGTTGTCTATTTTTAAAAAATTAAACCTTGTTAAAACTGCCTTCTCTGATCATTAGTTCACTCACAATTTTATTTAGAATGATTCATGCATGTTTGAGTAATCTGGTGTTGTCCTGCAGCTGAGTTCTCAGAAAACCTCTGTCCTCACCTACCACCTGTCCCCATCCACTTGTCTGTGTTTAATTGGGATTATTTTGCGATTATGTATATATATATATATACAAAAAAATAATTCATAGTAAAGCATGTATGGTTCAAAATAGTCACATAGTCACTTTACAACAATACAATCTGCTGCTTCTTATATAAAATTCTTACAATGAAGAGGCTTTTTAGTAATGCCATTTTAAACAGGAAGTAAACGGACCTCTTTCTATTTCTAAGCTGTTTTACATCAATCTTGCGTTTTACTATCTATATACCAAGGAGTTTTACAAAAGACTAAATTTAAATTACTGATCTACATACATTATAGTTAATTCCCAAATACACAAAAAAATGCAATAGATCCCCTTTAACGTAGCTCAAGAATGCAGCAAGACAAGAAAGCAAAACGTACAGACAGGTGACTTGTGCCTCTTATTGACAAGACTGAGGGGAATAGACCTGTTCCATTACCTCAGTGCTTCGGCCTCAGTGAGATGAAGCTCCATAGCTGGAATGTCCATACACTGCAGACAGAGGGCTGCATCTGTTCCCCAGATTGTTGGCACGCACACAGTGAGTCACATTAAAGAATAAACATACATGCTGCACTATACTGACGTGTCTTATGCGTACATGCACAAACAGGCCTGCTCAGAACAGTCTGCTGTAACAATAAAAAATCTGAAACATGAAAATCTATCTTCGTGTGTACTGTGCATCAATCACTGCTGCTGGACAGAGATGTAGCACCAAACCTATATTGCCCCTGGTTGAGCTCTGTAGCTTATGTGACAGTATATTGACATTTTGATTAGTGGTTTTGTTTTCACTACTGCTCTGTTTGTCTTGCCCTTATTGCATGTTGTATGTTTTGCAGTTGCAAAAAATTCTGTACAAGACTTTCTTTAGGGCATTGTTAATTGGATTGATATGTTGTCACGCAAGCAATTCATTCTGATTATCCTCATCATAGCCATAACCAGATACTAGCAAATTACAATTGATGTTGCATTTAGTGGGGTTAAAAATATAATGTAAATTTGTAAAGACCCAAATGAATTTTTATCATCAGTGAGAATATTTTAATTTAGTGATTTAATATCGTAAAAACTATATTCAACAGACATTACATTCACATCTGAGTCTGTATAGTAGAAGTACATGATATGGAGCGGTAATGATGGTTCTGACCACAAACAGCTGTGGTGGTTTGAGGTCGTTCGCTGCAAAGCTGGCTGGAAAAGCTGACAGAGAAGCAAACGTAGCTGCAGAAATGTTTGGGTGAGCTGAACCCACGACGTCACAAACTTCATAAACGGTGTGTGTAAATGACGAAGCGCCTTTGCCAAATTGTTTATTTTACACCTCTTACTCTGAAATAAAACTGTTATTACGGCAGTGCTTTTGTGGGGTTGGTAGTGATACGTATGAATGTGTGAATTTTATGGTGTCATTCATTCGTTATTGCTTGTTCTTGTTAAGTCTGCAGATGATGGAGCCTGTCCCATGTGACTTTGGCAATAGGCAGGGGAACATCATGGATAGTGGTCAACTTGTTGCAGGGTTAATACATATAAACAGGAGCAAAACTGGTCCAACTGGTTTGAGGAGAAAACCAAATAGAGTCTGGTTTTCTAGTCTAGTCTGATTTCTCTCTACATGTAAACGCAGTGAATCATTCAGTCTATCTCTCATTCATTCACTACAAGGATTTTTTCCGTGTTGCAAATTGACCTATACATGCATGTTTTTGGAGGAGGGAGAAAGTGGAGCAACTGGAGAGAACACAATGTAACACAGGGAGAACATGTAAACTCCACAGAGAGATTATTAAATGTTTATTTGGTCTTGGAAGTCAAACCCACTCCATATTGGGGAGCTAGAGCGCTAACCACTCTGCTTACGTGCAGTTGTTTATTTTGGTGACAACTTTGCACAAACTCAAGATATTCCTGACTAAGGCCTAAAGTTTCTCACTGGGTTAGCTGAATAACAACTATAATGATTAACTAAAAAAATCAATTATTGTTTATTTTGAGGCAATGTAGTAAAAGTATCTCTTCACCCTTTTCCATGATCCATCTCTGGTGCTTACATACCCATCTCTCTGCTCGAAACTAAAGTGATAATTAAAAGCAGACTCCAGGTATGACTAATGAATGTAGGAAAGCCATTTATGAACAATTCCCTTTTGAGGTTTGATTATTCAAGCATGAGCTATGACCACTAGTGCTTGCGTAACCAATGTCTTGTATTATTTATTTTTGTTTAGGTCTAAAGGAAGTTCCTGAAGATATTCCAGACGACACCAGTCTACTGGATTTACAAAACAACAAAATCACAGAAATCAAAGAAAACGACTTCAAGAACCTTAAAGGATTACATGTAAGGCAACTTCGCTCTGAAATTAATGCGTCATCTTTGTCATATTATGCAACCAAAACTGTGTGGTTATGCAACTTACCCTCCTATAGTTACTCAAGTGTGAAATCCTTTAGAGCTAATAAACAAATAAAACAATTTATTCAATTCTAATATTTCTGAAAATCTAAAAGTTAAACCCCTGTTTACTTCTTGCCTACGAGATCCCTCTGGCGCAGAAATATTCACTGGTCCCAGGTGCATGGAAACTATTCAGCCCCAGGCCCTCAAACTGACTGGTGGTTTTGTACTTGTAATAAATAGTTCTGTCTGATGGTTTGGGCGGTTTCCACGGTTACGTTACTGTCCTTTTATGAGAAAAGAATTCCATACTTGGCATTGTCTGATCTGCTTTCAGTCAAAATAAAAAGCAAAGAAAGGTCATGTCATATATAAGGAGTAAAGTATGGTAGCATTTGTATGGTAGTCAGGGCATTTGGAATGTTAAAAAAAGAAAGAAATACAAAAATAGAAAGAATTTGAAAAGGAAAATGCAGAGCATCAAAAAAAAAAAAAAAAAGACAACTAGGACTGAAGCCATACTTGTTCTGTTTTTTTCTCTTAGGCTTTGATTCTGGTAAACAACAAAATCACAGTGATCCACGCAAAAGCTTTGACCCCTCTAAGCAAACTGCAGCGTCTGTATCTGTCCAAGAACATGCTGAAAGACGTGCCCACCAACATGCCCAAGAGCCTGCAAGAGCTCCGCATCCACGAGAACCAGATAACCAAGTTCAAAAAGGCCTCCTTCCAGGGCATGTCCCACATGATTGTCATGGGTATGAGCTGACTTTTTCAAACTGTGCCACTGCATATAACCAAGTATGATTTTAGTTACTACAATGATGTTGTCCAATAAACTATTACCCAATCACAGCATTTATGAAAACAGCTAGAGGTTGTGAAATTGTTTTTTTTGTTGCTCAACACTGTTGACTCATAACTTTTCTCAAATGTTTCAAATAATAATATGATTTTTTTTTAGAGCTCGGCTCAAACCCCTTGAAGAGTGCTGGCGTGGAGCCCAATGCATTTGCTGATCTAAAACGAGTGTCCTACATTCGCATTGCAGATACAAACATCACAGACATTCCCAAAGGTACACAAGAACCTTGATAATCCTATAACCTGTAATAATCAGTCTGAAACAAAGGCAGTTTCCAAACTGATCTCTGTATGATCCAGGTCTGCCCAGCTCTCTGTCTGAGCTGCACCTCGACGGAAACAAAATAGCTAAAGTGACAGCAGACAGCCTCAAAGGCTTGAAGCAACTGGCCAAGTAATTATCGTCTTAACGACTTTCAAATATTATGTACTAGTTGCACAATAACTGTTTCCTTTAATAAACCATTGTTTTTAATTGCTTCTATTTATGTATAAAAACACTTACATCAATGACTTTGTCTTCATACATTTCTGTTGGTCTTTGCCAATTTTCCAGACTGGGCTTGAGCTACAATGAGATCAGCTCAGTGGAAAACGGCACACTGGCCAACGTGCCCCACCTCCGAGAGTTACACCTCGACAACAACGCCCTGACCAGTGTTCCTGCAGGCCTGCCTGACCACAAGTACATTCAGGTACAGCACTGTATTGCTGCTACCACATTTCATTGGGCAGATTTACGTGGACAGAAAAAAATCTAAGAAATTATTCTTTTGATTCGATTTGGTATGTTGTTTACTTGCACAAATCCAATCAAAAACACCTGAAACAAATTCCAGTTAGTCTGCAGACTTGAGCTTGGAAGTCAAAGAACAATAGCTTTTAAAGTAACTGTTTCAATCTTGAATATTGTGTCTTTGCTCCATTAGTTTGCCTGTATTACATAAGTTTTCTTATGAAAACTTGCCAAGTAAAAAAAAAATTACATTCATAAATAGTTTTTGGTGTCCATGTAAGTCTAGCCAATGTATTAGTATGGAAAGTAAATGACCTTCATTGTTGGATCAGACGTGTGAAGCTAAAGTGACACAAGTAACTTTCTGAGGGTTAAAATACTCATATGCATAATTCATTGGAAGTAGAAAGTTAAAACAATATACATCAGTTGAGTGCTATATTGTGGATTTTAGGTAAAAGAACTACATTACCAATAAGACGAGGGTTACATTTAAGAGTTAAAACCACATTTTTATAATGTTGTAGTTTAAGGAGAAGATAAAAAAAGGCCAATATGTATATTGAATATGTATACTGAAACATTTGATCATAAATGATTCAGCCTGGAAAAATCATTCCATTGTATTACATTTTAACCATTTCCATTTACTTTTCAGTAGTAGATGTTAACTAAAGACATTTATTTTACTTCCTTGAACCACACACTGCGAGTCTGTTATTATGCTCTTCAACATGCTTTATTTGGTGAAACCCGGCTGATCATAATTGCCATCTCACTCAGGCCTAAACATTGTTATTATGAAAATCTCTTCTCTAGGTGGTCTACCTCCACTCTAACAAGATTGCTACAATTGGAACAGAGGACTTCTGCCCTCCTGGTTTCAACACTAAAAAGGCCATGTACTCGGGCATCAGTCTGTTCAGCAACCCAGTCTCTTATTGGGAGATTCAGCCAGTCACCTTCAGATGTGTCTTCGATCGCTCTGCCATCCAACTTGGCAACTACAGGAAGAAGTAGAGTCCTCACCTCTGCAAGTGTAAATGAGTGTGCAAATGTTTTAAGAGAGTGTTTGACTACAACAACAAAACTGACCCCAAATGTTGTCCGCTGATGATGTTGTCATTACTAGACACAAAGCATTGACGCTAACCACTTCAAACATAAAATTTTTCAGAAAATACTGATATGAATGTTCAGCTCTTTACTGATCAAATTGTATTTTTGTCATGTCCTCTTTGTGAGTAAACAGAGTAAGAATAACTTCTGAAGGGACTTATAACCACTTCATGGTCTAAGATCACACAAGTGTAATGAAATGTATAACAAGAGATATGATGAAGAACCCACATCACATAAGACAATTTAAGTTGTCCTGTAGAGCAGGCATCAAGGGCAGACATGTGTCTTTTATCATTGTTCAAACTGGTCGAATGTAATGTATCTGTGTAGAATTAACAAGTTGAGTATATTGTTGCACAATCTCAGTTTTATTGTTTTAACTGCAGAAAAAAACATATAATTTTTCTTATGCTTACTTCATCTGTTTTACTGCCCTGTTATGGTGATGGATGTGTGATGTTTCATAAAGACATCTATAAACCATATACATTTTTGAAGCCACGCCCAAAGACTTTATGCATGTTTTGTGTTTCAGTTTGATTCTGTGTTACATCTTTTAATGTCTGTTTGGTTTTGTCCTGTTGTTATATCGAGGTAGAGTTTGGAGATGGGACTAATGCAGACCGGTGTGCCTATAGCACCCCTCCTTGAGTGAATGTTGTATAGATGCTGTACATAAATGCTGTATGTGTATAAAACAAATCTCTCATTTCTTAAAGGCACAAGCACTTAGCATAGCTCAGACTAACATATCTTCAACAGTGGTGTTCATCTTTTTCTGGAGCAGGGGCTCCGCCAAGGTGTCCTTCAGACAATAAAAATAATTATGTAAAAAGAAGTACTTTATTGATTAATTGTATTCATTAAAGCATTTTTGTCTTATCCATAAGGAACCACAGTATGCATTGTAAAGGAAAACAAAACAAAAAAATTATAAGTCTGGCATTTTAAAGTCACAGTTATCAGTGAAGACAACTTAAGTTTGGCCTGCTTCTTATCACTGCTCTGATACAGAAGTTCGAACACATGACTGACAGCGTCTATACAGGACCAACCAGACAGATTCTTTTGGTTCAGTAGTGGAGCTAAAATAGTCATATTTACACATATATTTACACATTATGTAAATAGAATGTATGGATATCATAAATATCCACTTAACTGAATGTCTTTTGTGACCCATAATAAACTTGGAGTTGTGGCAAAATGACAAACATTGGACAATATCTAAAATTCAACTACATAAACAGAGTAGTCACAAAGAGGTTTCTCTAGCATGTAATAACAACCTGGTTCCCAAAATTTAACTTTTTTGCATGTACATTTAAGATTTTTGTAGTTGATTTACTACGTATCGTCCTAAAATTAGACTTGAAATTAAAACAGTCAATTGACCAAAACAAATTCTAAATACCTTCAATTGTCTCTACTTGTCCCAAGACAAAGTCCAAAAAACAAAATCTCCGACCTTTAACCTCTAGGAGTGAATGAAGCCCGTGATGAAGCCCAGTAATCTGTCGCCCCCATGTGGTAAATATCAGTACTGTCTTTTCCCATCAATGCCAAAGCAACAAATGTACTTTTATATCACAAGTTGCACGCTACAGATTTTCTGACTGGTGCTTTATTATAACATAAATCTGTACTTAATATAATTGAGTATTAAACTATAATCAACGTAAATGTGACTTCAAAAGATACAACAATCATATTCTACTAAAAAGTAAATAACACCACTAAATTACAAAGAAAAAAATTACATCTAAGTCATATATGTTTTGTCTGATTCCTCAAATTTAGTCTGTGTATGGACTTAAATATCTTTAGCTTTGAAATGAATTAGCATGCAAAACAAAACTGACAATTGTAACGGAGAAGATACAGGGATTGTGTGTCATTCTTATCTGCCACACATGGGAGTCCATGAGGGAACATCCGCAGAGCTACCACATGGCCACAGCAGTAGACAACAGAAGGTGATGTCTGAAGAGTTATTAGCCTGCTGTCTGTGCCAGTGCGTCCCAAAATAACACTATTTGTCAACGTACTTGGATCTTGCTGTAGGCGGCTGAAGGAGTATTGGTGTTAATGCTTGTGTTGTGTTTACTGGTTGTGTTTAGTGATATACAGCAAGTCTGGTTAATGATATAAGCTGACAAGACTGAATCATTCAGTTATTTTAAGTGTACCTCTGTGCATGTCTTGGGACCGTGAGAAAAGAGCACACCGGACATTCAGAGTGAGAGAGCAGTGATTTTTGTGAACACTTTCTGTCCTACTGCAGTCGTCAACACTTTAGCACAAGATAATTTCTATATAATTAAGACCAAAATGTGTCTTTCTCAGTAAAATATATAAATCAATGTAAAATAAGCATCATTTTTTTTAAATCTTCTTGTGTTTATACAATTTTAGAAAGAAGTGTTAATCGAATGTTCAGTGTTTAGTTTAGTCAACATCATGCCTGCATTTGAAATGGGTCAGGCAAACATCCACATCAAGAAAAAAAAAACATTTCAGTTGGTTCTCTATGCAAAATACTCCACTTCTTAATTTTATTTTATTTCATAATTTTTTACCCACCTCATCCATCATTTTACGTAAAAATCTTAGTCAGTGACCTGACTAAGAGTCTGTGCATAAGAGTCTCAGAAAATAGTTAAGAGTTAATCAACAAGTGTGCATCTTAATGTGCCTGTCTCAAACCGGAACATTGTTAAAAGTTTTTTTTTTTATATACACACATATATATATATATATATATATATATATATTATATATATATATATATATTATATATATATATATATATATATATATATATATATATATATATATATAATATATATATATATATATATATATATATATATTGAATTGCATGGCACAAACATTTATTTCAGGTCATAAATAATTGAGTTGCATAATTTTGAAGAGAAATAGATTGCAGAAATGTCAACAATAATCAGTTGTAAAATAGAAAAAATAAAAAGAAAGAGAAGAAAAAAAAGAAAGCACACTAAAATGGTACAGTTAAGCTAAATGTCCACTCCTTCAATCAACAGCTACACTTATGGTGAAGTTTTGTGTCATGGTCAAGGTGTCATAAGTCTTAGCTATGGTCTCTTTATCCATGATCCTAAGTACAGCTTTTCACAGAGCGGCTGACAGAAGAGGTGAGGAGTTCAGTGTCCACAGGCAGAGTAGCTGGACCTTAAACCACATTAGGGCTCATAACTCAATCATAAGGGGTTAACAATATTTAAAAATCTTTTTAAAAATTTAATAAATATGAAAAGTTTGATTTGACAACACCGGTGGACAACCTCCACTGCCAGGTGGTTGAATGGTCTAGCAGGCAGAAGCAGCAGCAGCAGCAGCAGCAGCACATTTGTGTTGACCTCAGCATAGTGTGATCAATTCCTGGCTCAAATAATGTCCTCATTTCTCTTCTCACCCATTTCATGCAAGACTATCCAAGTAAAAGCAAATTAGTAGTGCTATCAGTCATTATCCATCTTTGGGTCAAAGCTTTCTCTATCAACAAAGAATCTCTTACGACAACAGAGGCCAAACAAAGCTTAACACACAAAACCGTGACCAATCAGGCCCAGGTGTCAAATCACTGTATGTGTCCGACTGTTGAAAAACAAATGTATGCAGTATTTGGTAAGTCTGCCCTCAAACTGTGTGCATCTCAGCATTTGTTACATAACTTCTGTGTCTGTGTCTGCTTTTGTCAGATTTTCCTAATTCAATTAAACCGAACCATTTTTTTCCCTCATATTTCCACATGTGTCCAAGCTCATCTGCCATTTTAATCACCAGTTTCATAACCATTTTTCAAACCTTCTGTTTGTTACCAGACATGACGACATGTTAAATGAATAAAGATGTCATCAGCATCTGATCTATCCCCTGAACAGCATTTTTCTTCATTCTCCATCAGCCCTTTCTCTCTCCTCCCCTTTCTCCTCTGCCTCGTGTTTTCTCTAGAGATTTTGAGCTTTTGAAATCCAGTTTTCTTTTCTACTGGCCTTCCAGCCTGTGCACATCAAGAGACAAAAGAATAGGTAAGATCTCTTTATCATTACAATTTAGCTTTGGACTCTGAAGCCATGAACTGGCAAAAATGTTTTCATGCTTGTTCAGTGATGTATTTTAGCAGACAGGGACAATGTAATTTTGGCTATAAATATATACATTCTAATACTCAAGGTAATAATAGTGGCTGGGCATTATTGTGTATTTCTTGTAATTTAATGATATTAAATGCAAACAACATTTTGTCTTGTTTTGTAATAAACACACTATATTTGGGTAAAATAGTATGTGTAATAGAGAAACAATTGGCAGATAAAATGGCAACGAGCAGGACTAAGTGAAGTTAGTGAAGAAATGAAAGCTGTAAATTATAGTATGTTATGAATTTTATTTTTGTTTTCTTTTATCTAGTGTATGCCAGGAGAAGTCATGTTGCTTCGCATACCTCTTTTGGCCATATTGGTAAGCATGGGCCTTTGCCAATATTATGATTATGACTACCAGCAACCTGCACCACAACTTGGGCCCCCAGTCCCAACTGCAACCAGGAATGTGATTGTCCTTTAAACTTCCGCAGTGCTATGTACTGCGACAGCCGCAATCTTAAGTTTGTTCCTGTCGTTCCAACTGGGATTCAGTACTTGTACCTTCATAACAATGGAATTGAAGAAATCAAGGCAGGAGTCTTTGATAACGTCACTGATACTTTACGTTGGCTTGTACTGGACAATAACAATCTAACCAATGCTAAAGTAGAGAAGGGCACTATTGATAAACTTACAGCCCTGGAGAAGCTGTTCTTTAGTCACAATTTAATCACTGAGCCCATCATTCCTCCCTCAAAATCTCTGGATGAACTGAAGATGACGAACAACAAGCTGACCAAATTCCCAGGTGGACTTTTGACAAACAAGGAGAATTTGACATCTATTAACCTTCAGCACAATGAGCTAACTTCAGAAAGTATTTCAGGGGCATTTAAAGGGCCAAAGAAGCTGCTGTCACTTGATGTGAGCCACAACAAGCTGAAAAAACTTCCGGTTGGAGTTCCCAGTTCACTGGAAATGCTATATGCTGATTTCAATGAGATTGACAGTGTTGGTGCAGGGTACCTCAACAAGTTGCCTTCTCTGCAGTATCTACGAATATCCCACAATAAACTCCAGGATTCAGGCATTCCCGCCGGAGTCTTCAACGTCACATCACTGGTGGAGCTAGATCTGTCCTTCAACAAACTGCAGTCCATCCCTGAGATCAATGAGAGCTTGGAGCAGCTGTACCTGCAGGCCAATGAGATCAACAGTGAGTTGCAATTGAATTACTACCAACAATACTCTTTAATACTACTACTAACTTCACATTTTTCCTTTTCTTCTGTCAGAGTTTGAGCTTGCCAGCTTTTGCAAGCATATTTCTCCCCTCAACTATTCCCGTCTGAAGCATCTGCGTCTGGACGCCAACAACATCACCCACAGCAACATGCCTCCAGAGTCCTCTAACTGTCTGCGCCAGGCCTCCGACATCATGTTTGAGTGATAGCATCATGAAATTATTCTGGCACATATGACCACTGTCTGCAGAACAGCTCATACCAGCCCTGATCAAACCACAAAATTATAATTTTTTTTATCTTAAAGTAAAGCATTCATAGACAAGGACACATTGAAACTTGCTTTTAATAATGTTTTTGGTAGCTTTATTTTTGTATTTTAGAAAAATATGACTTAAACCACACATTTTAAACATTCCATGAAAAAGACAATGAATCAGCTGTTCCTGTATTTTTGAGTTTTTGTACATTCACATGTTTAGCGTGTTTAACAACTGACAATATGCTTAATCCATTGCTGTGCAAAGGAGCAGCAAAAAGTACTCCATCCTGAATTCATGTATTTAATGTGTGATATCTGGTTTTATAGAAAATCCAGATATATCTTTGTTCTAGTCTGAGCTAGTCTTTATGGCATTCTATTTTAATACTCATAATAAGTAACTTGTTGATGTACATTAAATGCCAGCTATTACATGTTTCCAGTAATTAATTTGTATATAAAGTTACCTGCATGGTTCAAAAAAAAAAAAGCTTTGTACTTCTATGCTTTTATAGCTGTTTTACATAAAATGTTTTCATAAAATGACCATGTTTGAACATTATGGGTGATAGTAACGCCATGTAGTTACCAGCATATGTATGTCTTTTTCAATTATTTCCCTGCTTCATGGTTTATACTTTGTAAGACTACATCTTCAAACATTGTAGAGCCCTGAGACAAAACAGATTGTAATGTTTATGAGTTGGACATAAATAAATAAATAAAGCCTTGATTATTCGTTTGGATTTTATGACTTTAAGTGGTTTGCGAGTGTCAGTCAGAGGTCTCAAACAGGCGGCCCGGGGGCCAAATGCGGCCCCTTCAGATTATTATTAATAGAGGCCAATCTAATATATTATTATTTGACTATAAAACTTAAAAAGCAGCAAATTATGTATAATTTGTCCAAGATGTTTCTGAGCAGAATAGCTGGACCCTGGTTACCCACTTGTATTTGCTTTATCGTGTGTATGATGTAAAATGTAAAACAATTAATGTGAACATAGTAGAATATGTGATCCATAAGGTTTTGCATAGCCTTTTATGTTTATTTATAAAGAATATACCATAGTGAGTTTAAAATGTGGCCCTTGACCAACTCTGACTTTGATTATTTCGGTCCCACTCCATTTGAGTTTGAGACCCCTGGTCTAGGTTAAGGTTAGGGAAGTATTCATTATTTTTAAATTTGAATTATTCTCAAGGAAATTTATGTCCAGGAAATTCTTTAAAAAGGCCTGGAAACCCAGCATGCAAGACCGTACCATTTGTCTCTGCTTTATACAGAGTTGGATTGCAAGCCAGCAGCCTAAGCAGGAAGAAGGCCGAGACTTCCCCTTCCACACACATTTCCTCCAGCTCTTCCGGGACGATCCCAGGCATTCCCAAATTAAATATCAAGAACATAATAGATTAAATATCATTATAAAAGAACAGTATTATAAATTATAACAGCATCCTTGACAAATGAGCAACTCACTACTCAATTATTAAATATAATAAAAATATTTTTTTATTTATTTACGCAAGTGAGAAAAATTATTGTCATTGATTTCAACCAGAACAGATAAGATGATTTTTTTTTCAGGGGAGTCCCAAGGGAAGGGAGAGTTTGAAGGTGATTTAGGTCTTAAATCTGAATACCTCACTCATAAATTCTTTGACACATGGTTAATATCGACCTCTAATCATTTTTGGTTACTATTATGCAAGAGTGCTAACAGCTGCACCACAGTATAATACTTGATTTTTTAGACTACCGCATGACTCCCAAGTGAAGTGTCACAGTGGCATTGGGTATAATTTTAACCATATTGCTAATTTTAAGATAAACGTTAGTCCAGACTGTATATCCTCTGCGTGAGAATCTACATGTTGCTCACATACACTGTAAGGTACACCATCTAAATGAGTGATAAAAAGGCTTGCTGACTAAATACAGTGGTCAGTCAATGAGATCCATATGCCGTGTTCATTTCTGTTAATTTGAACCACCTGGAATTATAGATCTGACTCAGTTAAGACTGAAAGTGAGAAGGATTTACTATCTCACATTAATTGAAAGGCAAAGTGTTCTCACAGAAGGTGGGCTCCTTGGTCTATTAAAAAAACATGTAGTCTGCTTGTTTTAATCGTTAGGCATACAGTTCACTTATTTTTGTTATGTCATTGTACCAGTTCCAAATCCTGGACAATTTCCCCTTTTTCCTCCTGAGTCTCCTTTATTTGAATCCAGACCATAGCGCTTGCCTGAACAATAAATCCCTTCATAATGCCTGAGGGCCAAATCTACAAAATGAAATCAGCTGACGGCCAAATGTTGAAAAGGTGATCACTTTTACACAATGACAGTTCAGCATATTATATTACAATTAGTTTGAATTAAAGTCTTGAACATTTCTTGCTTTAAAAACCTTGCCGCAATGTGCACAAAGACAAAAACATTTGTCTGTGCCTGGGTGTAATTAAGAAACAATGATACTCAGCCAAACACTACTTTAAATATATTTTTCCCAGTACAGCAACATTTGTGGTTTTCAGTTCTGAAAATATTCATTACCAACTGAGTTTTAATTTTGGTGCTATTGCAAGAGACAGTCAACACGTCAACTCATGTATACATTTTATTTTCAATTTATGTTTAATTTATAAATTTCTATATTTACTTTTCACACAAAACCCATAATATTTTTTTTTACATTTAAAATGCAAAAACAAATGGCTGTCAATTAATCAAAATAATATTTCCATGATTATTACACCGAATTTATAACCAGGTGAAAGGCCTTTGAGCCATTCTTCCACTGCACCTGATAGCCTTTAGGCCTACAAGTCAAGATGACCCATAAAACCTTCAAGATCCCTTCCCCCTGAGCCATCTTCCACTCAAAAGAAAATGGTTTACAAGGGCTGGTGAAACTGTCTTTAAGCCCCAGCTGGTGACTCTCTTCTGCAAAAGGGGACTAAACAGAAAGAAGCAACACAGCAAAAAGCGTTGGGCTGGCAGTAGACAACACACAGGATAAAATCCCATTTTTCCTCCCACCAAAAAGAAAAGGCTTTATCCACCAGGGCTCTTGAGGACCACAGGACCTCATCTGCTGTGGGTCATTGCACCAGCATTGGGAGAAATAGTCGAGAAGAAACTGGAGAGACCCAATTAAAGGTATGTAAATATTTTGTTTACTGTATGTATATACAGTATATATATATATATATATATATATATATATATATATATATATATATATATATATATATATATATATATATTGTGTGTTTATCCAGTAAAAACTACAACAACAACTACTTTTTTTTGCGGTAGATTTTTCTTAAAGATACATTTGTGATGGAGACAGATAGTTGTCAAAAACTGATCTTGGCAATCATAGGTGAACCTATAATGGACTTGTCTGGCTCATCGGGGATAAGTGGTTCCTCTATCCTCACACAACTGGGCTGGGATTATCCCTTCACACATAACAGAGTTTCGTCATCACAGGTAAAGCGTAGTCTCAGGGTAAAAAAATAAAAAGGTCATGACAACAATTAACCCCTGTACTTCTAGTCTCGCTAGTCAACACAAAAGCTTTGCCAAACTTGATGTGAGAAATACTATTGGATAATATTACATCAAAACACACTAATCTCGAATAGTATCAGGCAAATACAACTGTCGACAACATATACTAGTGGTGTGTCTGCATAGGAAATGTTTTTGTTAGGGAGCATTATTTTTGCAATGCATTTTCTGGTGATCATGCATCAAGTGAGCAACTATAAATCACTCCCTATACACTGTATTTACATTATACATTTTAGTACATATATTCAAGGTGCTGTAGGCATGTTTAAAATAAAATAGCTAAGGTCAGCACAGGACTTCAAGGGATTTGCGAGATGTGTTTGGAGAGCTTAAGACAATGATGCAGAGCAGGAAGTCCTCAGCATGTGTCATGTGGTGAGCATGGTTGGATTGATAAAGCTTGTTGCTAAGTAGGCCGTGCTTCAAGGATTAAAGTTGTGTCCAATGCCAAGGGGCACTGATCCTTCATCTTGTCAAAACCTAATTGGCCTTACACTGCTTTGGTGTCATCAGTAGTGACGAGACAGTACACCATGAATGAAGCCAGGGGTATAAATACAGGTGGAGACTTTGAGACATATGGGGATCTCAACAATATAAAGAGAAGAACCAATTCATTCATCCAGATTAAGGTATGTGAATCCCAACGATGCAAAGGGGTATTTCAGCCTGTTAGTGTTATAGTTCACAAGACAGGTTCACAAAAAATGCAGAATAAGTTGTGCCAGGTTTATCTTTGAAATGCATCCAACATCACAAAGTCTGACCTATCAGAAATAAGTTCCAGACAAATGGTTTGAGTTGTTCCAACAATTTAAACTAGCTTCAGATGTTAGCAGAGAAATGAGTAAACTTATCATCTTTTTAACCATAACGTAAAATTCTGCTATATAATGTGTTTTTGTTTTTTTTTTATCATAAATAAATATTTGGTTTGATATTTTACAATATTCCTGGTTTTTTTACAATTAGTGTATTAATCTCCATCGAACTACTGCAATCTTTTAGAATAAAACTATATTCTACTATATAAGTGCAAACATATACGAACAATATGTTTGTACTTCTGACCAAAATAAACACTACTACTACTACAACTACTACATGTTTAGGCAATTGTACAACTATGTCTCATCAGATGCAGAGTATTTTGCATTTTAAAGTATTTTAGAAATGTTTGCACAAATGTCTTATTAGTAGACTTACTTCTTTGTATCTAATAGTCAGACAGGATGGCCCAATTACTGAACGTCCTAAATCTGCTGATTATCACTGTCCCACTTCACCTCAGGGGTTGGCCACAACATAATTCTTCGACCAGTGTGTAGGTCACTGATGCAGGATTTCCCTACCTCTGTCTGTTTGCCTAATTTGTGTACATTTTTGCAGGTGGAAATGGAGGTTTCTCTGAGAATCATCTACATTCTGTGTCTGATTGGATCAGTCCTCAGCCAGGACATGTCCCATGAAGAGGTAATGGTCCAGCTTCAGGCCTGTCCTAAAGAGTGTCGCTGCCCACAGGACTTCCCCCGGGCTGTCTACTGTGATGGCAAAGGCATCACCACCATTCCCAACATCCCTCCACACACATGGTACCTTTACCTGCAGAACAATGACATTGAAGCACTCTCTGCCGATGCCTTCCGTAATGCCACACAGCTGCGTTGGCTTAACCTAAACCGAAACAAAATCACAAGCAAAGGAATAGAGCAAGATGTGCTGAGCGCAATGTCCCAACTGGCACATTTGTACATGGATGACAACCTGCTGTCCTCTGTGCCTTCTCCTTTACCACGCAGTCTGGAACATCTCCGTCTATCTCGCAACCGTATTTCCAAAATCCCTGCAGGTATCTTTTCTGGTATGAACAATCTCAACCTTCTGGATCTTCAGAGCAACAAGTTAATGGATGATGCAGTCACAGAAGTCAGTCTGAAGGGTCTAAATAACTTAGTGCAGATCAACCTTGCCAAAAATCAACTGACCAGTATGCCTATTGGACTACCACCCACCACAACACAACTCTTCTTAGATGGCAACAACATTGACAAGATTCCAGCTGATTATTTCAAAGGTCTGCCAAAGGTGACTTTTATCAGGCTGAACTACAACAAACTCGCCAGCAGTGGAGTTCCAAAGGATGTCTTCAATGTCTCAAGCATTTTGGACCTACAACTGTCCCACAACCAGCTAACTGAAGTGCCACTCATACCTTCAGGCCTTGAACACCTGTATCTGGACCACAACAAGATCTCAAGTAAGCCTGAAATCTTTCCTATTGTTATTATATATATGTTATAATATGTGCATTTGCATTTATACAATTTTTGAGCTGCTCTTGGTTCACACATTAATACTGTAATGTTGTCATTTTCCAGCAGTGAGTGGCTCTGGCATGTGTCCAGACTCTGTAGATATATTGGATGGCACGAATGAGAGTGGGCCTCGTCTGCGATATCTGCGATTGGACGGAAACGAGATCAAACCTCCCATTCCCAGCGACATTGTCTCTTGCTTCCGCCTCCTCACATCAATCATCATTTAAAAAGATGCCGAACAAGAATTGTTTTACATTTCAGTAAATCTAAATAGCTGTGCCTTATTTAAGTAGACAGGTGAATGGCTTTCTTTAAAGAAGATAAGTTGTTGCATGCTGTTAGGGAAAACTTCAATACGTTTTTTTTCCCTCGTTTTTTAAAACATTGAATTTTTGTAGATGTGTAAAATAAAAGCTTTTGAACATTACTCATCCTTTCAAAATAAGAATAATAATAAAAAAACACACACACACACATTGCAATATATTTTTTGTAAATATATTATGATTATTAACTATATATACATTGTACATGTCAAATGTAAATTGAAGATGCTTTAAATAAAACTTTTAAAATCAGAAGCGATTTGTTTTTGGATTATTATATATATACTACAGTATATAATATTTTATACTACAGTAATTAAACAATAAAATAAATATAATTTTCTAGTCAAACTTGAGATTCAGGACAGCTGTCTTTAATATCAGCAAATGAGTTGAAATGTATATCAATGGCTGACCATGTGGCTGACCCAGTTTGTTGCAGGTGCAAAGTTTTTTTCTGCCACTCACACTGGACTTTTGTCTTTGCTCTCATCAAAAGCTCTTGGGTTACCATGGGAGTGAAAGCCAACACAAGCAGACAGCACAATCTCGAGTTTGACAGTTTTTACTCTTATGCTCTGAGAATACATCATTTGTCTTTGGTCTCACTTAGAAATGACCCCGGATCAGTTAAGAACTTCCATTTACCAAGGGATGGGGCAATGAGAAGTCAAGTTCAACCAAACTGGGACTTCCTGTCAGGACCATGCTAACAGCAGCTCTCACAGTGGTCCCATTGTGCAGCAGCCCCTGTAGATCCCCCTATACATGAAAGTAACACATGCCAGAGTTTCACCTCAGGAAAAGGCGGACAAATATTTTAGTCTGATTGAACCTTACAAAAATAAGGGCTCCTCTTGTAAAGGATAATAAGATGTTAAGCTACTGGGGGGCCTTTGGTCTTTTCCTGTGTCTCAAGTGCTTGTGTGCTGCATTGGTTTGAGCACATCGCTGAAGGCTTTGGGGTGGGGGCAAAGTGACCAAAAGCGATCTGCTCCGGTCCAGTCGGTCTCAGTGCCTACCATCATTCATAAGGGGTAAGGCACTCAGGTCGACCATAGACCCCGACATACACACCTTGACATTTTCTCACTCCTCAGCCCATACACGCCCTCCCTCCTGTGGGCAACCTGCACGACCTCTCATCATTGGCCAAGTCCCGGAGCCCTCAGCATCTCCATCACGGCTGAAGGGACCATTCGGGAAAGCAAGAGACAGAGGTAAGCCTTCACTGCTATCTTCATTCTGCTTTAATGGTGATTAAGAAAACAGCTTGGCTCAGGTGACCTCCCAAAATACAACTATAGAGACTGTATCTGCTGCAGCTTGGCTGACTGGCTGGTGACTGGCTCAGAGATCACTAGATTGCCAAAGTGGACTTTTGTCAGGATATTTCAGAAACTTGGATTTGGATATCACAATTTGGGAATTTTTTTTATTATTATTATTGCTCACTATCATGTTTAAAAATGTACAAGATACTTATGAAATAATTAAAAATTATTTGTATATTTATGATTTACTACACTGTTAATATTAATTTAAATTATTTTTAAGTAATTATTGAATCTCTCAAACTTTTTTGTTTCATTTTACTTATGATACAAATATTGCAGTTCGCAGTACCTGTGGGACAGTCCCCAGGTTTGCCAGTGGTTTGCCAGTGGTTTCTAAGGGAAATAGGTAGAATCAGCAGATATCAGGAATGCCCACAGCGAAGCCAAGCATAACACTGGGTTAGTATGAAGGCTACACTCATCCATATATACACAGTTTCCACTGTACACTGATGGCATGAGCTAAAGCACACCTCTGTCTGCAGATAGAGTTCCTTTCACAGTAGTGATGCAGAGTTTTCACATTTTAAAAAACATATGTGGATGTAAGCATTGAGATTAATTCTGCATGTAAGCAAACATAGATTTAAAGCCAGCGTGCTATTCTATGTAATATTTTATTTTATAATTCAGCCCAAAATAGAAGAGGAGTTTTTTTGTATTTTGTGTGTCAATGATAGATGTGTGCAAACAGAGCATACGTCTGTGAGGTGTCTCTGCTAGTGTGCGTCTGTGTTTGTGTTAGCAGTGTATGCTACTCAAAGAAGCTTTTCCTTGCAGCTGTAACTCACTGCCATCCTGTCCACAAACCTCGGTGGAATTTGGAGTTTGAGTGCTGAGACAGGCACTGACCGGGCCTCATAAAGGGCCTCTGTGAAGACTTAGGGGTTGTGTTAGCACTTTTAGCTCCCTAGTTACATCGTACATGCAATCCTCTTCACTCCCTCCATGTAACCCTGAGCACCAACATCTGAACCACATCCAGGTCCATGACTAATCTGAGAACTGCCATTTACTGACCCAACAATATCTTTCTATCAGTATATGTGTGGTTGTATAGTAAAGCTATATGGAATCTACACACTGGCCATTAGAACTGCTTGCCTACAATATACGATCTACCAAGTTCACAATTCCTCATTTATCAAATCAAAGGAAACTTTCCCATGATTCTTTATCAGATCAGTCATTGACCTTTGACCATAGCAGTACTGATTTGTGGTTCACAGTGGGTCTTTGGCAGCAGTGAAGGGGGCCCTCATTTTCACTGCCTCCAGCTGTCTGCACTGAGGTAGTGACTACCGACTAGTGATGTCACATCGTGAATTTCAGCTAAAAAAGCCTGTATGATGCTGCTGATTAACAATCTATCCAAACTCAACACGTATAGTGTACATCTGCATGTAGGGTATGACCTTTACCCTACAGTGTTCCATAAATACACCACAGACAAGATTTTTACTATAAGATATCACCAGATGTGCTTAACTCTATTTCTCTGCTGGTTCAAGGTGGACTATGAGGATGCTTGCTCGATTGTTGTTAGGACTCCTTGTCCTCAAAGCAGCAGTGGCCAGCCCAAGATTTTCCCGACAATCAGACTTGGATTATGACACTGAGAATGGAGACTATGACTATGAACTGACCACCAATCTTCCGGTAAGACACTGAGCCATACTGTCAGAGTTAGTCCCAAATAACACTGTTATAACAGACCTGGATGTAGTTTTTTTTGGTTGGTCTGACTCAGTTATGACTTAGTAGATACTTCTGACTTTAAAAATCTCTTATTTAACCAATAGACAATAGACATGCTTGTCAAAACAAATACTTTCTGGATGAAGAAGTTCACACACTATTTTACAACCTTTTAAAATTAACATGATTTAACAATCAGGAATGATTTGATGAATGACCTAAACTTTACACGTCTTAAACGTAACACAGAGAAAAAGTAACATTTGTGCCCTACTTATATCTACATAATGCACCATAAAACTAAAAGCAAGTTTCATCTATTATTCAGACAAAAATATACTGTATTTCTGATCTCGAAACTGAATCATTTGTTTAGTTGTTTTGGTTATAATGTCTCCAATCAAGATTGCATACAGACAAAATCAATTAAAGAAAATGAGAAAGAAAAAAGTAAACAAACAAACAAAAAATAATAATGATAATAATAATAATATTTTCTCCAGAACAACACCCTTTCTAAAAGAGATCATTCAATTATTAAATTGCTGTTATTTTGTCATATGGAAAAGCATTCTTTAGGTTATTTTTGTTACATAGAAGTTGTCAATGGATCATACATACTAATCTATCATCTACATTTTACTGGCACAATTTACAGTTTTGTTTTTGATTTATTTACCTTTTGTTTGACCAAGAGAATAGTAGTTAAAAAGAAAAAAAGTGTGTTTTAAAGGTGACCTGAGAAAGAAAAATCACATAGTAGATGTGGTGCATAGATGTTGTTCTGACACATCATTGTCTAATGTTTTGTGACTATTTCACTTCTAATGATGATGATACATATTCATTTCACATCTGATGGTAGAAAGATACTTTTGTTGCTACAGCTGCAATGAGGCAAATTTACAGAAGCAAGGCATTCAACTTATGTCATCAGCCGCTTTAACCTCCACTAATCATTCACACACAAAACAGACTCACAAGGCAATGTGGGTAAAGTATCTTGCCCTAAGGACACTACTTGAGCGACACTGAAGCATCTGGTGATTCACTTATATGTTCTAACCAGGCCTTGTCTTGCTTTGCTTCCAAAATCTGATAACATAGGGCATTGAAAAGCTTGGGCAAAAAAAATCGCAAAACAAGTTTCTGGATGGAATAGACCTGACAGACAAAATCTGTGTTCAAGG